>CM033642.1:70316952-70563374 GCA_019512145.1 Engystomops pustulosus
ATTGTAGTATATTGCTGCCGGCCATCCTGTAGTATACGCGTGTCAGTCCCTTAAGGTATAAAGCCTGTCAGCCCTGTAGCCGGTATGATTCCCTAAAACACATCGCAGTCATTGTAGTATATGCTGCCCCATCCCTCGTAGTATACAGCGGTCAGTCCTTAGAGTATAAAGCCTGTCAGCCCTGTAGCCGTATGATTCCCTAAAACACATCGCAGTCGTATATAGCCTGCCAGCCCCTGTAGTATATAGCCTGCCAGCCACTGTAGTATACAGCCTGTCAGTCCCTGTAGTATATAGCCTGCCAGCCCCTTGTAGTATATTGCCTGCCATCCCCTGTAGTATACAGCCTGTCAGTCCCTGTAGTATACAGCCTGTCAGCCCCTGTAGCCTGTATGATCTCCCTACAACACCTCTGCATGCTCCTGATGAGGTTGCGGGTGGTCTCCTGCAGGATCTCCTCCCAGACCTGGACTAAAGTATCCGCTGACTCCTGGTCAGTCTGTGGTGACATTACATTGGGGGGGGGGTAAGAGCAGCAGGACCACTTTCTCTGCATGTGTGCAAGGAGGAAAGGGAGGAGTACTGCCAGAGCCCTGCAAAATGACCTTTAGCAAACCGACTGCATGAGGGCCCACCATCCACAGATTGGGGTTGTGCTCAAATCCCTTGCCGGACGCTTGGCATTTTCCAAAAATCATCAGGATTGGCAAATTCACCATTGGCACCCTGTGCTCTTTCAAGATTAAAGCAGGTTCACAGTGAGCACATGTGACAGACGTGACAGTCTGTAGACGTTGTGAAGAGCGATTTGCTAACTTCTACATCCTTCAGCATCCTTAGTAGTGGGTCAGTAATGGTGTGGGGTGGCATTTCTTCGGAGGGCAGCACAACCCTCCATGTGCTTGCCAGAGGTAGCCTGACTGCCATTAGGTACTGAGATGAGATCCTCAGACCCCTTGTGAGACGATATATGCTGGTGCGGTTGGCCCTGGATTCCTCCTAATGCAGGACAATGCTAGACCTCATGTGGCTGGATTGTGTCAGCAGTTCTTGCAAGATGAAAGCATTGAAGCTATGGACTGACCCGCTCTTTCCCCAGATCTGAATCGATTGAGCACATCTAAAACAACATCTCTCGCTCCATCCACCATGGTCACGTTGCACCACAGACTATCCAGGAATTGGCGGATGCTTCAGTCCAGGTCTGGGAGGATATCCCTAAGGAAGTCATCAGGAGCATGCTGAAGCTTTGTAGGGAGGTCATACAGGCACCTGGAGGCCATGAACAATACTGAGCCTCATTTTGTCTTGTTTTACGGACATTACATCAAATTTGGATAAGCCTGTAGTGTGTTTTTCCACTTTTATTTTGTGGGTGACTCCAAATACAGGCCTCCATTGGTTAATAAATTTCATTTCCATTGATGCTTTTGTGATTTGGTTGTCAGCACATTCAACTTTGTACAGAACAAAGTATTTAATGAGAATATTTCATTCATTCAGATATAAGAAGCGTTATTTGAGTGTTCCCTTTATTTTGTTTTTGAACAGTCTATACTAGAAACCCCCTGAATGACCCCTGAATTATTAAAAACAGATTTTAACCCCAATTTTTATTTCATTTTATGTGTCAAAGAGTTATTACAATTAAATTGGTGTACGGTATTTGAATTTTAGAGGAAAGATTTGGTTGGAATAGATTCCGTTAAATATCAGTGGCAAGTAACTTACAAGCAGGGGAACTAGATACCACAAACAGTCATTCTGGATCACAGATCAAAATACGCGTATATTATATTACTAATGACAGTTCAGGGCACAGTATCCATAGTTACCAGGTGAAGAAATTAAAGGGGTCTTGTCATTTCGCACTAGACACTCACTAAACAGTGTAATACACTTATATGATGACGCCCAACTTCCAATGTCCTCATTGCACGACTCATCTTGTTCATTTAAATTATTGTGTGGCTCCTGCATTCATCATAAGCCACCCAGAAACTCAGATAAATATAAATGCATTACTTATGGTCATTGGTGTACTTTTAATAGTTGGGCAATTCTGTTGATCAACCTCAGTGCAGGGACTCCTTTACACATTAAAGGACACCACCACCAGATTTTGCAAAAGATGTCATTTTTAGTTTGTGACAGCTGATGGTGATGCAGATCTTAAAATGCCTTTATCAGCATTCTGAATCATTTCAGTACTTTATAAAACTTTCTTTCACATTACCTGGCTCCTTGCCAGCAGCATGTGGCAAGCCCCAGGGAAGGTAGGGGCAGCGGCAGCAGCCTGTGTCTCAATCACCTCTACTGCGCATGCATCCAGTGGAGTAGAGGAAGAATGAATGAAGAGACCGAGACACAGGCTGCACCAGCTAAAATGATACTGCTGGTGACAGCTTACAGGCTTTAAATTTCCCGTTTACCAATAAAAAAATCTCCTACAAAGTCATGAGAAAATATCACTTCAGATGCCCTATCTTATAAAGTACCTAAAAACAGGCTTTTGGTATCATGTTGAAGAGAAGACCCACAACTTCCAGTTTGACTTAGAGCTGTGGTTCTTTGAGATGAAAGAATCAGAGATATAAGCATTTTAATATATATTGAAGGAGTATTTAGAAATTTTGAGCTGCAGATAAAGATATAGTTCCCACTTATTTCTTTAACTGTTTGTATCTCTGGTTCTGTAGCTCATAGAACCACAAGTCTGGTAATTCTACCTGAGTCTACCTGAGGGATAGAATCTGATGACAGTGTCCCTCTAAGAGTTTATGCTGAGCCACCAGGTGTGCCACAGACAGTGACTTAAAGGAACCTATCAGCAGAAATTGTTGTATGTATGTTGTCAAGCTGTTGAGCACCTTCCAGATCATGTTTATTTCATGGCCAGTGTGGTGGCATCCAGAAAATCAATTTTACAGTGAGATGTAAATTGGTTGTATAAAGTCAAGGAGGTGGTGATTTTAACACTAAAATCAAGCTTTCTTTTCCTCAGAAAGCCCTCTTCACTATAATTGATGGTCCTGCATCCAGAGACATCGCTAACCAGATCTCCTGAAGTCTAATGAACGATTTCAAGGCATTCAGAGCTCCCCCCTTTGACTTCAGTGCTAAATTCTCCTCCTCCTTGACTTTATACAACCAATTTACCTCTCACTTCAAAGTTGATTTTCAAGTTGATGCAACCACAATAGACCATGACAATACTGTGTTAGTGGTTTATTAGGCCAATTGCTGATGACAGGTTCCCTTTAAATTGAAGCTGTCAGACCCCAGTGCAAAGTCCATGCTAGGTCCCCAATTATAATGTATGGTTTATAGTACTAGTCTTTTCGTATGGGGAAAATGACACCTTATGGGCCCACTAAGCCTCCCAGACCTGGTTGTGACCGCCCCCCCTGCACCCTCTCAAGTTACACCACAGATATAATAATGGTGCGATAAACCATAAGCTAGAAGTTGTCCTTCAACTACTTCCAAAAAAAAGCAGGTGCATGACCACATTACGGTAGGCATTGACACTTATACACTGCAATTAGCCAGTTTTTAGTATTCTAATGTTTAATGGCCTACTTAGTCATTTGCTATTTTAATATGATGGACCAGAGCCATGCTGGACAAAGGCAAGGTCAATCAATTCCTTGTTTAGGTTCATACATCAATCTGGGATTTATTTTATAAAACAGTCAGCAGGGGGAAACTTTTTTTTTTTTTTTTTGGAGTCTGTGCCTTTTTTAATGTTGCTTTATATCTGCACTTCAGATTCCTTTACTTCATCCTTTACTAAGGCTGGGATTTTACTGTTTTACCGTTGAGATATCCAGGGAGAGACCATATCTATAGAATGTCTAAATCTACCAATATTGGCCTGCAGCCCATCTGGCAGGTTATCAAACACGGGGGGGACTCGATTTGATTTTTAATTATTTAATTTCGATTATTCAATTTTAAAAAGTTAATTATAACCAAAAAAATATGTTTGGTCTCCCTTACATATCCCTAGTAAATCCCTATTCTAACCTTCACTAGGGGATCTGGTGATCTGGTTTAACTATATTAGCTGTTATATTAGCAAGACATATAGTCAATGCATGATATGAATGATATGAAACAGGACTAAAACTGCATAAAAAATTGTATCGCCTTCCATGGATTAGGAAAAACCTCTACAGGCTACAGAGGCAGATTCTGGAAGCAACAAAGACAATGGGCTTACACTTTTATTACATAGGCTTCCATTTACCAGCAGCAGAAAAGTTTCTTGGCAGACACGCCTGGTCACCATTTCCAATCCTTGATAAACAGCCCCACCTCAGAAGTGCCTAGCAATTATCCTTTCACAAGTTTCCTGATGAAGGAAATATGGTCCTGTGATCCAAGTATGGAAATATATTCAGATAGTGGCTTTATAATTGATAGGATGTACACTAGGTTAATGATGTCGTACATATCTGCTATTAGGACTGCCAGGCAGACACTTCATTTCCTTCACTAGATATTATGTGTGGTTAAGTGTCAGAATTTCCTACACAATAGCCTCCACTTATTAATGGGAAATGTCCGTAACATAGTATATAATGAAAGTGTAGCTAAAACTGTAAGATGATAATCTCATTGTCAGCACACAGCCTCTCATAGCACAGAAGGATCATAAAGTATCACTGAGTTATAAAAGCTAAAACAGCAATAAAACTGAGTAAAATTGTAAGGGGGTTAAAAATTTTTGTTGTATAAACATCACTAGGGGATTAAAATTTGAAAACTTTCCATTATGGGCAAATCAATATGGTTGTGGCTGCCGGATTCTGACAGCAAATTCTATGGGTTCCTTAGCATCTACATCAGGATCACCATTGGAAACAAAGTTTGACCCTCCCCCCAAACTTCACCCCCCATGTAGGAAAAACAGTGAAGCCACCTACCACTGAAGCTCCTCTCCAAGTCTCTCTGAGGTGTCTTCTGGGAGCACATTGTACATGTCATCTTCCTCAAGTTTTCTCTTGTGGCCAACAAGAAAAAGAGAATTGAGCCAACTGCAAAAAATTTGGATGCAGAAATAATTAATAATAGAAGAAGTCAATAGAATAGGGCACTACATAGCAACCACACAGTTGTATTGGAAAACTTGCTCTAAAATAACGCCTATTGGCAAATCAAACCAACAAGTATTCTGTCTTTATCTGTCTTTAGCAAGTAGCAATGTAGATTAAAGGTGTTGTCCCATCCAGGCCCGGCGCCAGCACCAGGCTTACCAGGGCAAGTGCCGGGGCCCTGGGTGCCGGCTGGTGTTGTTTTCTGCCTCCATGCTGCGCTCGTCGGGAGCGCAGCATAGAAGCAGAATCCGAAACTCACCTGTCCTCGTTCACCCGAAGCTGTGCTCCGCACGGTATGCGACGGCTCTGAAGCCGGTGCACATGATGATGTCATCGGATCACGTGTGCCGGTTTCAGAGCCGGCTCGTACAGTGGGCACATGCTGAAGAAAGGTGGCGGCTGTTCCTGCGCTGCTTTGGGGGAACGAGGAAAGCTGAGTTTTTTTCTTACCCAGCGGGGGGGAGTTTAGCTCGAGAGGAGTTTAGCTCCAGTGTAGCTGGACATTGGGATACAGTGTGTCTACAGGGGGAGTGGGGCAGTGTGGCTACGCGAGGTAGGGGCGGCAGTGATGCTACTGAAGGGCAGCCCATGAAGGGGCCCACTGAGGCTCTATCATACAAAAAACCTGGAGCCGGCCCTGGTCCCATCGTAGCAAGTTAGGCCCTATCCACAGGATAGTGCCCATCTTGCTGATCGGTGAGGGTCTTGGTGATGGGAGACACACTCCAAGATGACCGGAGCAGCCGGTCGCGCATATGCGGGCTGCCACGTTCATCTCTATCAGCTCCATAGAGATTAACTGGCACGCTCAGCTAACTCCTTCAGCTACATAAAGATGAACGGGGCATGCTCGGCCATCTCCTTCAGTTCCATAGAGATGACCGTTCATCTCTATGGCCGACTGCTTCGATCAGCTCAGGATACATCAGACCCCTGTTCTCGTGATCCGTGGGGCCCTCACTGATCAACAAGTTAGGCACTATGATGGGACAACCCCTTTAAGGAGTGAAGATGAAAGGAAGATAAAAGCCAAAGTAAGTAGCAAGAGAGAATGTGCTCTGATAAGACATGTTACAATGTTTCATGTATTCAACGATTTATTCAAAGTTTGTTGAAAAGTTTATGACTATTTAAGCAATATTTCTTCATTCTGCTGAAAAAAAAGAGGACATTCAAGTAAGGACATTTCATACCCTGAGGGTGCTTATCTTATTGGGGTAAAATATAGTAACAGTGTCCCTTACTTTGCTTTGGCACAATAAGGCACTCATACAATACACTGCAATACTTCTGTTTTGCAACACATTAAGAAAAAAAATTTACATAAATGTCTACCCAATATATCCAATACAATAAAATTCACATAGGTTAGGGCTACACATCCAACAAATAATGAAAGTTGTAATGTGACATGTTCAATGGAACTTCAGAAGAAATTCAACTGTATTCGACTTTTCCTTCATAGTAAAATAAAAAAAGCAGATGTCTAATCCTAAAATTCTAATAAAATGTCCCATTATCAATGTAGTCAGTGTAAAAGTATGATACTACAAGTCCTGCACAGAGTTGATCTGGATACTTGACAAAACACACGTACTTGTTGGCAAGAACACCCAAGACTCTGGCATGAATAAAGCCCTTTATACATTTTACTTTGCTACCAGACCACAAAACTAATATTTGTAATTAGAAAAAAGTGCAGTTATTTTAATGTTGCTTGTGTCGCAGAATCGAAAACAACTACCCATTTGCATTGATGGGGCAGTTCACTTATACAGGCAGTCCCAGTGGTTAGGCAAAAGATGTAGATTTGTTCGTAACCACTTTGTGACCAAAGGTCATTTGGTGCCTGAATGTCCAGGTCAATTTTTGCAGTTCTGAGGATGCATGCAGAGGGTGCTTGCACTTTTACAAAGAGTCTTCTGCAGCTCCTTATGATTTCTGCCTTCAGCTGACAGTCTAACGGTCATATCTCCTGCACCCTGGCACTTAGAAACAAAATTCTGGTGTCCCATTAACCCCTTAGGGACACAGCCATTTTGTAGCTTAAGGCTCAGCCCATTTTTTTTTATTCTGACTTGCGTCGCTTTATATGGTTAGAACTTTTGAACACTGTTACTTATCAAAGTGTTGTACTTCATTTTGGTGGTAAATGTTGGCTGATAAGTTTTGCGTTTATTTACAAAAAAAGAAAAAAAATTTTTTTTTTTTTAATTTGCCATTGTCGAAATTCGAAATCATTGCGTTTTCAGGTAGATAGATTTACCACCTAAATAAGTTGCTGAATAACATTTCCCATATGACTACTCTACATTTTCACAATTTTTGAAATGTTTGCATAACTCATAATGATGTCACGCGGCTTACAAATCGAACATCGATTTTCCGTATTTTCAGAATTGACTATTTTGGGGATAAATACCGTTTTGAATGAAATTTTACATATTTAGCATCAAAAAACTCCCTATGTATCAACCCATTTTCAAATGTGAACCCCTCAAGCTATCAGAAACAGCTTTTAGGAAGATTGTTAACCCCTTGAGATCTTCATAGTAATGAAATCAAAATGGAGGTGAAATTTAGAATGGTCAAATTGTGTCGGTTATACGTTCATTTAGCCCTAAAATTTACACATTTCCAACAGATAAAAAGATTAAATCCACCATACAATTTGTTCTGCAATTTCTCTGATTGGAGCCCACTCCGATCGCGGGTGTTACACTGGGGTGCCGGCTATCAGTCACAGCCGGCACCCCGTGTATCGGACACTGAGCGTTAACAGGTTAAAGAGTAGAATCTTTGTGTTTTTTAGGTGAAACAGAATCAGAGATTTCCACCCCAAGCGTTACAATCAGCAATTGAAATATGTACGGTACTTAAAAATCACATTTTTTACTGTTACTTTAGCAGTGTATGCAGTGGGTACGGAAAGTATTCAGACTACTTTACATTTTTCAGTTGGTATTATTATTAATCATTAAAGGGGTTTTCCACCGAAAGAAAATTCTCACATTTCAATCCCCTAGTGATAACACAAGATCATTTTAACCCCTTGCTTTAAAATTTTACTCAGTGTTATTGCTGTTTTAGCTCCTATCACTCTCTAGGTTGATCAGTGCAAAATCCCAGGATGTGAACGGGGACTCTCTTAGCAGACACATTATTATCCATCTAGTTCTGTGGGGTAACAATGTGGTTACATTATCAGGGTACAGGTGTAAATACACTTTCATCTGGCTACTGACATTGCACTCACACACTGACACATACAAAGAGAGATGAGTCAGATCAGAAACGCACGAGATGCATGATGCCTATTACACATAGGCTGACGCCGACAGACTTTTACACTGTTACACTGAGCTCGGCTACATCTCGCAGATCTCTGCCTGCATCCCCCACCCCCCGGATAACTTATCCCCTTGTAGTTTGTAGCCTCTCTCTCTGCTCAGATGCCTCGGCAGGAAGTGATCAATGAGTGTCTGTGAGCTCCTTGCAGGGGGCGTGGCTACAGGCACACAGCAGAGAGAGAGAGAGAGACAGAAATCTCAGCTCCACGCTGTCACACAGGAATCTAAGATGGCGGCCACCCAACCCCAAGTCAGAAGTTACAGGGTCGTGTCTAGGGGAAATTGAAATTGTGTACACCAGGACTGATAGAGACAGGTTAGACTGTGAAATGCTGTAATTTTGTTAATAGTGAATTAGAGAAGGGGTTATTTTGTTATCCTGAGTACATATAAGAAACCTATCTTCGGGGTAATACCCCTTTAATGTACAAAACCAAAAAAGGGAAGCCAAACTTATTCTAAGCTGTATCGCTACAACTCTCGAACAAATGTCCAATTAACAACTCAAACTAAGAGAGCCGTAAGGAACCATCAATAAAAATTCATAGTATATTTTATTAAAGTAATAGTACAAACAATACAATATATATCACGTAAAAGGAAAAGAAAAAAGGGGAAAACAAGTGGCCCCTGATGGAAGTTGGGGCAACCATGGAAACAACAAGAGCCCTCAGAAAGCCCCAGAAACTAAAAATCAGTAGGTAACAGTACAAACTCAAAGGTCTAAAAAAATAGTAAGAGATGCAGATGGGAATACAAACAAACAGATATCCTCAATCAGTCCTATGTGGAGTGGAGACCGGAGGTACCTTCCGGCTCCCACAATACATGTATATACAATTAATGCTTACCCGAAAGCATGATGGTAGGTTCAGTGGGGAATCCTAAGGGGGTGTAGGGGTGTAGTATGTACTATGGTTTGTGGTAAAATACCCCCCCTCACTTTATAATACCTGCCCTCACTGTAGAATGCCCATCCCCCCTCACTGTATAATGCCCATCCCCACTTGCACTGTATATTGCCCTGCCCTGTATCCCCCCCGCACTGTATAACGCCTATTTCTTACTCACAAATAGTGTAGTTCCAGCCTTATGTCCCTACACAGTATAATGCGCCACTTAAGTTGCTCAATCTCTTATGCCCTCACTGCCTGCACATACAGTATGAGTTACACACTCATTACTGCAATATTTATGTGCAATGACGATCGTGCAAACACTACCCTCACTATATGGCGGTAGTGTCCCTCACTGTATGGCGGTAGTGTCCCTCACTGTATGGCGGTAGTGTCCCTCACTGTATGGCGGTAGTGTCCCTCACTGTATGGCGGTAGTGTATATATATAGCCATCTTCTGGTGCTAATAACTTTTTTTATACTTTGGTGTACGGAGCTGTGGGTGGTGCCATTTTTTGCAACTTTTGATGATGTTTTCATTAGTATCATTTTAAAGACTGTACGACCCTTTGATCCCTTTTAATAGTATTTTTTCATATCTTTCAAAATTGCACACTACTTTCCGTTATGGGGGTTAAACGCAGTGAAAAACTGTTATTATATTTTGATAGATCGGGCAGTTTTCGGACGTGGCGATAGCCAATGTGTTTATGATTTTTACTGTTTATTTCTATATCAGTTCTGGGGAAAGATGTGAATTTTTAGTTTTTTTTTTTATTAGAATTTTTTTTTAAACTTTTTTTTACTTTTACTATTTTTCAGACCCCTTAGGGTACTTTAACCCTAGGTTGTGTGATCCATCCTATCATATACTGCCAAACTACAGTATGGCAGTATAAGGGGATTTCCCTTATTCATTACAATCGCACATTTTAATGAAGGGGTTAAACTGAGGGGTTAAACCCCGTGACAATGACGTCACGGGTAGGGACGATCCTCGGCCCATGCGCGCCGCCATCTTTTTGAAGCCGGCGGCGCACATCGAATTTTGATAAATTGGTCCATCTCTAGTCTTGAGCAGGGGAACAATGAGGATTTTTTTTCCAAGAAATGATTGTAGGAAATTGTCAGATGACAGCCATTATTACAATCCAAAACAATGTAAATAGGAGCAATCCATGTTAGTCAAAACATCAACAGATAAGAATGTATTATTACACAGACAGTTTCAAACGCCTTTAAAAAAGACATAGCTCATAACAAAGCAGCAGAAAGTTCTAATGACATTGGCCATACTTCTGACGGTAAGCATCTGCATGCTGTCCTATTGTGTGAGCCTCAGATCCTACACCGAGAGGAAACCAGTCTGCTGGACAGGAGACCTATTAATTGTTCTAGGCTGATCCCTTGAGGATTCCTATACTAATGCTCACATCCACCATGTATTAAGGTTGTTACCGGTACTGTAGTGGTACTGTTGCTACATATTTAAAATGTATGTTCTAGAATCACTGTATGTCATATTAAAATGCACATCCTCAAAAGTCCTTAACCCCCCCCCCCCCCACTCCTAATGTTCACAATCCCAAGGTGGACTGTAACTCAGTAGGATACTAAGTATGGGTAGGGATTATGATCCATTAAAAAAGTGGCTGGACCATCATACAAACTCTTACACCTCTTTTGTCACCCCCTCATGCTCATAGACTGTAAGCTCTTGTGAGCAGTACCCTCAAGGCTTGTTTCATTTGACTGTTAGTACTTTGTAACGTAACATTATATTTGTTTATGTTCCCTATAATTTGTAAGGCGCTATGGAATAGGATGGAGCTATATAAATAAAGATTATTAATATAACACGTTGGCACATGGTGTACTTTGCTATAGCCTGCACCAGTTCTGCCAGCAGGCCTCCATCATGCCCCTGCACACCCACTTTGTATGGTGGTGGAGTAAGAGTGAAAATAGAAGCAATTTCTGGCCACGTGCCAGGAATTGCGACAATTTCAATGCCATTTCAGCCATGGTCAATTTGCCACTATTTGTTAACTATGCTCTATGGACATATGACGGTGCTCCTAAAACCAGCCTGCCACCTCTCTACACTCCAATGACTTTTGTCTCCTACTTATAGCCCATCCACAACCAAACATACGTCTGCTTCCTATTCCCTGGCATGGTGGAGATGCTTTTCAGTGCACATACTCACCGCTGGAAAATTTGAGAACTCTCTTTCATGAGCAAAGCCCATTAAGGAGAACCTGTCATCAGGTTTTCACTTTCAGACTTTTCATTAAACCTGGAGAAAACCCGATGACGGGTTCCCTTTAAATGCTGAGCAGGATGAAATATACATATATAAAAACATGTGCACTGGTGTTTATTGGGTTAGGAAATTCACCCATCTACAGTATATTGGAATATTTCTTTGTTTTCCCAACCAAACAAGCACTTTAAAAAACATTCTTTGTTCTATCCTAATATGTAGCAGGTAATTAAGAAACTCTTCCAAACATAAATGTGCTGCGACACCGCTCTTCCCACACTACCAGTCCAAAAACTTGAGGTAAACTGATGAAAAATGCATAAACATAATTAGGAGGATAGGATTTCAGGCATGTGAATGGCTTAGCTTAGATATGACCTCTTAATAACTTTCCAGCTGGTCTCTTGAAATTAGTCTGTAAGGAAAACAGTGCTACTCATAAAAAGCCAAAAAGCACTGCTCAGAGGTGTATCACTGTGTTGTGCCTGAAAGGCAGAAATAATCAATTTTTGCCCCCCCCCCCCAGCTGCTGTGTATGAGTGATCCAGCTCAGGATTTGTCCTTTTTGGACAGTTCAGGAAGCTCCTTGCAACATGCAGGCAGAAGGCAATCCAGCTCCACCAAGATCCTGAATGTTGTAATTGATTTTTCAGCAACACCACTTGGTTCAGGAATTAAACAGGATATGCTTCTGCATCAGTGTAGCTTCTCAAGGTATGTTTGGTTCATAATGCATGAAATCAAATGGTAGGGATTAATTGCCCAGGATCCAGTCATCTGTAATCCAGTAATATTTACTATTAAGTTTATTTGCCTCACTGTATATGCTGTATATTTTGCAAGATGCAGGATTGAAAACATGTTTTTCATTTGTACAACTGGAAATCGTCAACCAATTTTCTCAATAGCTGATGGCAGAAGGAACGTGTGTACATGAAATGCCTTATGGCTGTCAAAGGGTTACAACAAACAGGAAGCGCTAAAAGATGGAGAGCAGCCAATACTTCCATTTACATGAAGAGAAAATGGCTGGGTGTATGAGCTGCTGCAGTTCACTTTTACATCATTACACTTGCCATCTGTCAATAATATACTTTTCACAATGTGCCTGGAACTAGTTGTCAGACATCTCAGAAGACATTATCAAAAGTGGCAGCTACTTTAAGCCAATCACAGGCAGTCCCCAGGTTATGTACAACATCATAATAATAATAAAAAAATAATCATCTTTATTTATATAGCACCATCATATTCCGTAGCGCTTTACAGATCATAGGGGACACATATAAATAAAATAAAAAACATGACAGAGCACAAACATTCATATGGAACAAAAGGGGTGAGGGCCCTTCTCCCAAGAGCTTACAGTCTATGAGAGAGAAAGGGGCGACCCAAGACGAGAGAAAGGGGCGACCCAAGGGAACAAAACAAAATAGAATATAATATATGAATATAGATATAGATATAATATAGAATATAATATATAGAGGTGCTGCTGCTTGACCCAGTCTAGGTTCTTAAGTTACATAAAGTTATTCATAAAGTTATAAAGGTATATTCTCAGTGAGTGCAACTAAATATTAATTTTTGTCTCTGTGACAATTAGATTTTCAAAACTTTGCGTTGACATGAGAACAATGATTAACAATAAAACTTCAATGCAGACACCGTACAGTTGTTCATTGCAGCCTAGAATTAAAGTACAGTAAACTAGCAGCATCCAGAGAGTTTTGCCAGAGAAGTCTGTAAGTTGGGTGTCCTTAAGTTAGGGACTGCCTGTACTATAAAGTTTGAAAATAGATTTTAATTCATACATTAAACTGCCATGTCTTATCATCATCTTAAACCTTCATAGTCTAAATATGTCCTTCACTGGCTCCCCTTTAAGGATAGTTAATGTCAAAAAACAATCTCTTAAAATGTTTTCACAGCAAACAAAAGCTATGAATGCCTAAGTAGAACAATCAGATTAGTACTCTGCACAGTGCTAGGCCAGGTCCACATATGTGGTAGCTACACAAATGTTGTGCTGAAACACATTGCCATTGTGTATCCATAGCAGCCAGCATAGACAGAGTCAGGATGATTGCTAGGTGCTCGCCTAGGGTGCCGCCCTACTGAGCGCGGTGTCTAAGAACTATATAAGACAGTGATGGGCAACCTTTTGAGCTTGGTGTGTCAAAATTTGCCAAAAAACCGAGCATAACTCGGGTGCTGTGTCACCTTTAGAAAAAACCTAATTTTGTAATAACATGTCCAGCAGCAGCCTCCCCTTATTAATAACATGTCCAGCAGCGGCCTCCCCTTATTAATAACATGTCCAGCAGCGGCCTCCCTTTACTATTAAAATGCCCCTAGCGGCCTTCCTTTACTACTAAAATACCCCTAGCGCCCTCCCTTTACTACTAAAATACCCCTAGCTGCCTTCCTTTACTACTAAAATACCCCTAGCGCCCTCCCTTTACTACTAAAATACCCCTAGCGCCCTCCCTTTAAATATAATATAATAATAAACTTATATACTTACCCAGTGATGTCTTCTTCCCTGTAGCTTTACTGCAGGTCTGACGATAATGACGGCTCGGCTCCTCCAGGTTGCACCGCGCGCCTCGGGTCACGTGACTGACGTGACCTGACGTCAGGTCGCCTCAGTCACGTGACGAGCAGCGCGCATTGCAGCCTGGAGGAGCCGGAGGAGTTGCAGACGGTGGGCGGACCAACGCGGTGCCGGATAGGTAAGCAGGGGGCAGAAATACAGGGACAGGGGCGGGACATTAACATAGGGGTAGCAATTACACAGGGGCAGCACATTACACAGGGAGGGGGCGGACAGCGGGAGCTGGGCGGCCGCGTGTCACCAAAAATGACTACGCGTGTCAGTGCTGACACGTGTGTCATAGGTTCGCCATCACTGGGTAAACCTATTGATTATCTTATATTATAAGATAATCAATGGAACCTGTGTCTTTACGACTACAAGAGCGTGTGGCTCAGTTGCCACTGTATCCTCACACTAGTTGTGTTCTGTAGGATAGGTATGTGAAAATGAAAAAGACAGAGGATCGACGGCAAACAACTTAATGTTTTCTGATAAATTCATGCATTAGGGGGCTTGTATACACACACACACACACATACATCTCACACTGCAAGGCAACACAACAAGAACTGAGCACCAAAAGCAACATAAAACAAGTTTGTGTGCTTCTACTCATCCATGGACATGCACAATGATAAGCAGAAGGCTGGGGTGGCAGATTTCCTAACTAAGTCACTACCCAAAATTATAAATCAACATCAATGACAAGGATGGTGTAACGGGTCACACAGAAAACTGAACGGTACCTGTGAGTACCCGGGAGGAAAGTCTCTATGGGAAGAGTCTGGAAGGAGGAGTCTGTGGACCCACCGGACCACCGCGGGAGTTGTTATGAGGCCCGCGGTGGCAGTCAAGGTACAGGGTATGGAGGAGACAGTCCAAGCCTGGGATCACAGCAGGAACACAGAGGAACACTGGTAAAGCTGGCACGGACTGAAGACACCGCTGAACTAGAATCCTGGAAGGCACAGAAGGAAGTGTATGGGAACGCTGGAGACAGGAGACACGTAGGCGTCTGGAAACGCTGAGGGGCAATCACTTCAACAGGAACCGCTGTGGGAAGCGAGGTGTGGAAACCTTGGAAGTTCCATAGAATGCTGAAGATCCGTCCAGGAAGGAAGGGAGGTGCCGGATTATAAGGGCTGAGCCGGATTAGCCAGCGCCAATCAGGAGGATGCTGGCCCTTTAAATCCTGAGAAGTCGCAGGAGGCGTGCGCTCTCCACGCCACCACCTGGAGTGCAGCCAGGAGCCAGGATAGGCAAGTCCGGGCAGGGGGGCGGGGACAAGCATACGGCGATAACGGATGTACCCGCAATCCCTGACTTGGATCGCGGGAGCACCCGTGACAGATGACCAACATCAAATTATTGTTTCAATCTACCATTACAGGAGACTTCACAAATGGGGCAACCTCCATGCCATCCTCAGCAGGGGACGATAGTGTGGTCTCCATAATACATTGAGGCCACCTACCTGGCTACGCTTTTTTTAAGTGTTTATATTATCTCCACTTTAGAAAAAGAGAACTCAGTAGAAATGATAAGAGGACCCACAACCCAGAAAACCTGATAACACAGAGTGCTTTAGTCATGACAATGTAAATATTAAGCCACCCACACTGAAGTGAGCAATACACGGCAATGTTTTCTGATTACTCTGGCTGTATGCCACAAGATCTCTCCAGTCATGGAACGATTACACCATGTGTGCCGCTGTAAATTGGTTACCGTTTCCCCTAACGTGTCACTACTAAAGACGAATCAATAAGAAGAGGAAGTACACGCAGATTACAGCACAGCAGTGTTTGACTACAGTGAATAGTCAAAAAAGAAAAAAACACAATGTAAAGCCAATTTCACACCAACGCTAGTGATGTCTGTTACATTCATCACATATGGAAGTGAAGGACAGACACCTAATACTGATAAATAGAAGCTCATTAGTTCCCATAGCAGCTCATGTATAGAAGGTTCCCTTCATATATTAACTACAGAAACCACAACACTGAAACCCCTGCTATTTTTGCTATTCTCAATGACAGAATAGAGACAGACACTGCTAATGGTGGTGTGAACTGGGCCTACAAGTCACTTAACATCCCATTGGCACAATAAGAAGTCCAGAATGAAGGTTTTTTTGTTACTCTTTTTAACTCCCAACCGTTCACTAACTTTATACGACGGGCGGTGCGCCTGGAGTGATGTCCTTTGGCAGTGCTGCAGTTTCTTCTGTGCAAAGGCAGCCAGAGACCCTAGCGAGAATGTAGAAGTGGCTTATTACCTTACCGTCCCTTTTCTTTATTATATATTGGTAAAAGAGCGTTATGCAGTGAATACAGGCCACTATAGAGCCTGGCGGTAATGTGATCACTGTGTCTGAAATAATCTACCAGAGAAACCGGGTGCCTCTGAAAAACTAGCCTTGACGGCCATTGTAGACACCCAATATATAGGGAATTGAAGGATTCATGTAGCTCTATAAATAAAAAAATAATAATAATAACCAAAAAGACCCAAAGACACTCCATTAACTAGAGTAAGACATCTGCCTAATAATAATAATAATGATCTCCTTGTTCTCTCCTGCAGTCTCCGTTTCTCCCTCAATCAACTCTTCCCTCCATACACCACACACCCCAAAACATAATGAACAAAAATGGAGATATATACACACTATTTTGGGACAACTTTCTTTTCTGGATTGAAAATGATCTAGCATTCCCTTTGCATAATCTGGTCTATGATCTCAGGTCCTGTTAACAGACAATAGAAAGTGAAAAACTTTTAGAAAAACATATTCCACAGGTCAGTATGTATCAGTTCAAAGAGAAACTTTGTGAAGTTTGGTAATTTCATAGCAGGACTTCAGACAGCATGTGAGCAGATCTGCTGAATCATAAACCACATATAATGTGAGGTTCCCACTCCGCAGACACAAACCCGCTATTCCAGGTCCACATGGCTAAGGCTAGTACTTCATTACTATCTGTACAGCGTTCTCTAAATTCTCAAGGTTCTGTAGGTATCAGAACTATAAATGACTAAATACAGTATTACAAGATTACCGTATTTCTTGTGATTTAGTTGTACTCTAATAGTGAGTTCTGTCAAATGATAATGGTTCTTTAGCATGACAGTTTCACTCAGAAGCAGAAATCTCTGGTCACCCACTGTGCACATATATCACTTGGAGAAATTAGTGGAAACCTCTTCTTGGACCCCCAAGGATCCAAGATTTTTTCTTTATCCTGCAGACAGGGAATAAATATATTGTAATATAAAGAATGTGCTATCTATTGTTATTGGGCCATTATCCCAGGTCATATCTGTCAGGGCACGGGGTCAATGAACCCCCTGGACGACCGCCTGAGATGGTACTAGCCGACACCTGGGACCAGAATCCAAGTGGTACCTGGTCTTCACCAGAGCCCGCCACAAAGCGGGATGGTCTTGCTGCGGCAGAGTGACACCAGGTCGTTCCACAGGTGCGACTAGACCGGGATAGGAGCCAAGGTCGAGGAACAGAATCAGCAACCAGGCTCGAGGTTAAGGCAGGCAGTCAGGGCAGGTGGCAGAGGAGTAGAGGTCAGAGAACAGGTCCAGGGTCACAACGGGAGATCAAAGCAGAGGCATGGAATGGGAACATGGAAGGTCACAGGAACAACACTGGGATGCTTTCTCTAAGACTAATGAGCGCAGAAATCCAGCGGGGAGTGATGGGAGCTGCCGGTTTAAATACCTTAGGCCCCTTCCACACTTGCATGTTTCTCCTTGGGCTTCTCCTTACTTGCATTTTTTTCATGCACGTCAAAATCGCAGCATGCTCTACTTTTGCATTTCACGCGCGCTTTTCGTGCCCCATTCAAGTCTATGGAGACACATCAAAAACACATTGCACTCACGAGCATTGCAAGTGCAATGGGTTTTAAATGGATGGGTTGCTAGGTGATGTGAAAAAAAAGTCAGGAACTACCAATATAAGAATCATGTGATTTAAAAAACGTGCGTGAAAAACGCAACAAAAAAGCAACAAAAACTTGAACAACACGCGCGTGAAAAACAGAAAAACGCTAATGACTCCAAGGAACAAAGGACTAAAAATGCAGCAAAAAAAAGTCAGTTTTTCATGCATTGTATCCTGACGTGATCTGCAACGCAAGTGTGGAAGGGGCCCAAGTCAGTAAAAAGTAGTTAGGAGTATTCAAATCAACCAAATGATAAGGGTGCCCATACTTTTGCACCTGTCAAATTTTATTTTAATGCATATTGCATATTTTCTGTAAGTACAATAAACCTCATTTCAATCCTGAAATATCACTGTGTCCATCAGTTATTAGATATATCAAACTGATATAGCTGTTGCTAAAACCCAAATTGATTAAGATTAATAGGGGTGCCCAAACTTTTTCATATGACTGTAGAAACCCGGAAGTGACCAGCGCCAATCAATGGTGCGATGGCCCTTTAAATCTCCGAGTAAACTGGCGTGCGCGTGCCATAGGGAGCGGGGACGTGCGTGCGAGACGGGAGCAGGATCGTGAGGAGGTAAACGAGGGCTGGGGATGCGGCCACGTAGAGGGGCATTGGTGTGCCTGCGATCCGAGGCATGGATCACAGGGAAACCCGTAACAATATCACTAGGCTTCTTTGAAGTGCTGGTATTTATTTTTAGTAAGCTACCTTGTCAAAAGTAACACAAGGGGCATCATTTTCCTTTTCGCTCCTGGGAAACTTCTTTGCATAACACTATACCAGAACGCTTAGCTGGGCAGGAATGGCCTTTAAGACTAAGTACACCCGCAAAGATGGAAAAACAAAAAAGGAGGAAAAATCACAAACTATTCTCTCATAAATGTTTGGTTCTAGTTTAGTGGCAGATGTCATCATTTTCTGACAAGACTCTCAAAATATAAGTCAATAGGTGCAAGTAAAAGAAAGGATTAGGCCCATTACACATGAACAATACAAATGTTCCAATAAAATGACTTAAAAAGATAATATTAATATACATATATATAATATAAATATACAGGCGGTCCCCTACTTAAGGACACCCGACTTACAGACAACCCATAGTTACAGACAGACCCCTCTGCCCACTGTGACCTCTGGTGAAGCTCTCTGGATGCTTTAGTATAGTCCCAGACTGCAATGATCAGCTATAAGGTGTCTGTAATGAAGCTTTATTGATAATTCTTGGTCCAATTACACCAAAAATTTTGAAACTCCAATTGTCACTGGGGCAAAAGAAAGAAAATTGTCTAGAACTTCCATTATAAAATATACAGTTTCGACTTACATACAAATTCAACTTAAGAACAAACCTCCAGACCCTATCTTGTATGTAACCCGGGGACTGCCTGTAATAATATTTGGAAGATACATATAATATTTTATGTAACGAAAATTAAATATATAGAGTATAGAGATCTAGGTGTTCCCATCAGGCCAGATCCCTGACTCTCTTCCAGGAAAGGCAGATGTATGGCCCTCCATACAACCCACCCTGCTGATCATCTCTGTGGTTCTTTTTATGGTTGAGCAGGGAGGGATAACTGGTTATAGTGTGACAAGCTATGTTCTTTCATCAACGGATTTGACCATCTTTAAGATCTGAACTATGACACACTACCCTTTTTTATATTGCATGTGATTTTCCATTTACGTATAAACACTATAATGTTTAGTCTGTAGGTAATAGTGCAAGCCTGAAAAAAATGCCTTAATATTATTTAAATCACCCCTGTGATTCTTTCTCCACCAGCTGCAGAATGACTATGGAATTTACACAGTGGTGATTCTGTAGCCATGTTTCTGCTTGAGAAACCTTAATAAATTGACTCGTTTCTGTCAAGGTTTTATGCTGAGATTTTGCTGTGGCGGGGGCATGGAAATATATTGATACGCAGTGGAATCTATATTTCTGTTGTTGTTGATGGAAGCTGGGACTGCAAGGCCAGGATTCACAAGGGAGAGGCCCCAAGCAGAACCTGAAACATTTTTTGTAGCTCATGTGCATTATTAATGTCCTTAGTTTGGGGTTCTATTGTGCCTTCTATAATGTCGGTGTGGGAAAGAACCACAGGCTGGTGATTTTACTGACTGGGGCACATGAGAAACTTTTCTTTCTTCTGGTCATATTATTTTAACCCTTCTAAAATTCTATATTTGATCTTAAAATAGATAAACCGTTTAAAAGCTCTAAAGAAAATACATTTTATTGTAAAGTTATTTACACAAGGTATATTGGAAAACTGTATATTTTCTTTTATAACAACATTTATTTAATAAAAGTGGAGAACCTCTCTAAAGGGTTTTTCCCCAGTGTTCTAGTTATTCTCTATTCACAGGATTCGACTGACAGGACCTGACTTACAACTGATCCAGAACCTCTTGGAATATCCAGTGTGCCATGGCCCGGAAGGGTTAAAATTAAAGAAAATCTACCACCAGGATCAAAGATCGTAAACCAAGCACACTAACATAAAAATCAATAAGGAGCAAAAGCTCAAAGATGATTACAGTTGATGTCCCTATCAAAAATCAAATATAATAAACTGCCTGTCTAGAGGAACATTTAAAACAAAATTTTTATTATTAAGTAGTCAATAAATTATTTGCTGGAGCCCTACGAATCAATACACATTGAAGCCCAACATACATCTAATTGCAAAAAAAAACAGGCTTGGATATATTGAGACCACTATTCATATATTCAAATGATCTGCCATTTCTTGTGAAATTTCATCGGATGGGACATTATATCACATCCACCCCCAATGTAATGTTAAGGCGAGTATTAGGAAGTTCCTATATTTTATAACAAATTGTGTAAAACAATAGAGGGCGCGAACATATATAACCCACTAATATGGTACACGCACCAATTTTTCTTTCGTAGTGTGTCAGGGGGGTACACACGCGTAGTGGGCCCTCCCTCTTAATTAGGGTACCATGGCCTTTTCTGCTGAGGGCAATTGATGAGGTTGAACTTCCGCAGTGACTCTACTGGCGAGCCTGATGTAAGGCTCGTATATTCCCATCACACTTACAGTTTGTGCATGCGCGTGGGCGATTTCCTGATAAAACGAGGGGTGTCCAATCTCTGCCCCACAATAACTTTATATTCTCAAGTTTTGGACTTGTCCTGAACCAGAAGTCTTCTTTCTCTTTGAGGGCAGAAATCTTCCACCAGCTCAGGGGGTTGGCTAATGGGGAGCCCATGCGCTCCAGCATATGCTAATCTCACCTGGGCTGGGGGGAGAGGGATGGTTGTATTCCAGGTAGGAATACGAGCGATGGACCCGGCCATAGGTCCTTTTGTGGCTGAGGTTCATCGATGATGTCCTGATGGCATGGATCGGCCCTAAAGAACTCTTTTTTTGTAATGTTGTGGAGATACTGGGAACGTCCAATCAACTGGGGTTTGTTCTTCACATCGGAATTAACCCACATCTAAACCTTCTGGATGTAACGATTGAACGGGGTCCTCCTACATGAAATGGAAATCCAACTATTCCGAAAAGCAACTGCCACTATACCACCTTTGGCATGGAATACTGGCAACCCTCTTCCTTTGAACAAGGTTAAATCCTAAAGGTCAGTACCTAAGGGTACGAAGAAACCTGTTCTTCACTGGGTAGTACTTGCAGCCGCCAAGGGAATCTTCCGGATATATTCATTTAGAGGGGTTATCCCCCTCAAGTACTGAAGGAGGCACATCAGCATGCCGCTCCCATTGCAGAAGGAATACTTGCTTGCATCCCAAGTAACTACTGATGGAGACTCAATTGAGAATAATGGCCACCTTTGACCCTCAACTGCCACAAGGGAATACATCACATCCTTCGCAGGAATTGGGGCATTCCTTCAAATGGATATGATCGCGCTGATGCGATTTGATGAGGTACACCCATTCAATTACTCACAAACAGCGGACGAATCTCAAAGATATATTTGTCCATAGTCATTTGAAGCCTTCTTACAGGTAGGGAACTTGGCTACTCCTGCGAAGCCCCAAGGTACGTTTTAGGTGTGGGGGACTGCACAGCTGAAAATACAATCGTTACAGGATCCTTTCACAGAGTAACCACACTGGCCAAAACATCCTGTATGGCGTTAGCACTTTGCCACTGCAAATGGCAGGAGTAGAAGGAGGATGGGAGCTGGTCAACGACACTAAAAACAAAGGAAGATACCGCTTTAAATCGGACATGTAGGGGGCCACCGAGACAATTTTGACCACAGGTCCTACCTTTCAGTCCAATAGAGTTATTTGGAACCCATCCGCCCAAGGGTAGGTTACTTTGCCCGTAAGTTATACACAACGAGATCCGTTGGATTTTTCACCTTAAAAAAACCATACAAAATGATGGACTCAATGACCATATAATCTATACTTGTTTCATTTAAATCCCTAATCCCTCGCGTTACTACCTGGAGCTGTGTACGTTATGATATCTTGGATCATTGTGGTCTTAAATAGTGCTTGAGGTGGACCCTGCTAACAACTATCATAATGGCACTAGTGCTTCCTCTTTACTGGTTGGTCCAGACTATGTAACTGCTGTGCTCTGTGGTCTTGGTTGGATCCCCCCTCCGTTATATGACTCTACATACATAAGATAGCTGCCATTTCTCCGGTAACTTCCACATGTGTTGTAACAGTGCCCGCTACATTCGGCAATAATATCCCCTTAAACGACTACTGTCCCACTAAAAGTGATGTTTTAGGGTCATGGTTTATATTAAAACAAGTTGACGGAGCTAATAGACGGAGAGCTGCTGCGATTGGTTGAAGGGACGCACCCAACTTGGATAACTTTCTCTTCTTGGCACCCTCTGGTTGCAGCTGAATACTATACTTTGAATTGGGCTCCCGAATTTGAACCAACCCCGGATGGGGAGCGAATACTATAAATAGAGCGCGAGTACACGCGGCACGCATCGGCCATACGCAACTCGCGTCCCACTAGGCCGGAGCGAATAAAGCTGTACTAAGTTAGAGCGAGGAAATGGCCATATGAGAGCAGAATTTAGACTGTTAGCATGAGATTGCCAGTCATCATGATACCGCTTATTGCTAATAAATATCAGAGTAACAACTACTTGAACTTAATGCAACTTTGTCATCTGACAAATGTACCGCTACTGCTGTAATTGTTAGGCACAAAGTGGATGCGGACATGATGATCACTGTTACATACAAGCACTGCATTCCCTAATCCACGATACGTGCCATATCGTGTATGATTATAATCAGCACCTCTGATGAATGCCTATTGCAAGTGAAACTCGTCAGGTGTAAATAATGTAAATGATGTAAATATTGACATTGGTAAGTGTATCACCACATATCAGGGTGGTAAATCAAATGTCCCCAGTAACACACCGTCTCAGCGCACTCCTGTCCATTTCCGTGGTGTTTCCATCCTTTTCTGAGGTTCCCAGGTGTTTGGCCAAGCTTCCCTGTGCAGAGCCTTGGTCCCCTTGAAAATGCTCGAGTCTCCCATTGACTTCAATGGGGTTCGTTATTCGAGACGAGCACTCGAGCATCGGGAAAAGTTCTTCTCGAATAACGAGTACCCAGCATTTTAGTGCTCGCTCATCTCTAGTCCCATACTACAATTAAATCGTTTCTTCTCCATTACTTTCAATTAAAGCCTGCATCACTTCTTTTAATTATCATATTTTCAGTCTTTGTACAAAATATTATGATTTTTTCCTTTTTTACATAACGAGCAATAGCCATAAATGTGATTCCTCAGTGTTTTTTATTTCGTTTTTATCTCTTTCTAGTAGTTCTTTTTGATTTACCACATATACAAGCGGTCCCCAACTTAAAGCACACCTGACTACCTGACATAACGACTGCCTAGTTACAAACGACCTTCCTGGATGTTTTGCACAATCCAGAGGGCCTTTTTTACTTTACTTTAATTTACCTATTACTTGTCCTAACTACATAAACAGCTAAACATCATCACATGGTGCCTCAATAAAGGCTTATGTTACCATCGGGTTCTGATGACAACAATACATTTTTAAAATCCAATTGTCACAGAGACCAAAAAAATTTGACTTGGGTTACAATGTAAAATATACAGTTCCAACTACATACAAATTCACACTTAAGAACAAACCTACAGAACTATCTTGTTATGTAACCCGGGGACTGACTTACTCTCCCAGTTTTGGATGCCACATAGCATGTACTATTTCCTCTTTCTAATTATTTTCAGCCTCCAAGCTTCCATATTGGGTTTTGATTGTGTTCGGGAAAATGTAGAGCGTATGTTACAGTTCATTGCCGTCTATTTGACAAGTCCAGCTCATGAGCCTTCCCTCTTACCTACAACATCTCACTATATATGATCAATTAGTGAAAGTCTCTATTGTAACCAAGAGGATCCCTATTAAACTTTAATCAACTGGACCAAGATGGGGCTTGTTTCAACTCACTGTTGATTGTAAGACACTGAATACAAATTGCACACCACACATTATTTTTTGAAGGGACTTACACTGGTAAATTTAGATGCCCACAGTGCCCCATAGTGTTACTCTCCATCGGTTTGAAATCGACATGAATAGAGAGTGAGGGGTATTAGAACATGTCAAGAGACATCAACTGCTGTTGGAAAGTGAATGATGGCTGAAGGTGTACGAAAATTGAAGACATACTCAAGACATTTTTCAGGATTAAATAACAATACCTTGGAGACTGCTTAAGTTTAAGAGTTTAGAAAGGATTACACTGGGATGTCCGGGGTGTGACCTTAGAGAATTCTTGTCCACAAGAAATAAAAAAGATTACTTTGTTTAATGTAACAAACACATCCAAAGACATGACATTAAATGAGAATGACTATTCCTAAAATCATTTTGAAATCCTCTTAAAGGTCTAGCAGACTTCATTTGTGCAGTTTTATCGGTGTTGATAGGCACCAGTACGTTCACGATTGTGCCATAGTAGGCCATTTTGTCTTATCTGTGTATTCTATTTGGATTATTATTTGGGGATTAGTTTTTGATTTCCAAAACAAATTTACCACACCGATCTTCCTTCACTTCTTTCTGCCGGCTGTTACACGTTGCATCACCCATCAGGGATCTAGACCTAATCTATCTTTGGATCATGCGACTGAAAAAGGACATAACCATGCAGAAGTATTTCTTGTATAGTCCTGTGGCACACTAGTCCTCCGTCTCTCGAGGGTGTTTGAACTGTGTGTCACGGTGAGGTTTGGAGCATGTCTTCCGGTGGTTATCTAATACTAAAGACCTATTTTGATTAGCGTTTTAATATGTGGGGATTATTAGTGTGTTTTCCTCTTTGGGTGCTTGTAACACTGTAGGCTTACATGAGTGTGACCCGCAGGTCATTGTGTATATTTAGATTGTTTGTGATACCGGACCTTATATATCTTCTTTTAATTTCTCCTTCTCAGGATATTGTTTTCAACACTGTTCTGTTTTCTTTTATTTTATATGTGTATATTCTATTCTTTTAAAATGGGGTTTTGTATAACATTTTTGTGAGTTGATTGTACATGTATTAACTAAAGATTGAGTTATTATTTTTGGAACATACTTTTTGATATATTCAATGACCTTATGAGGTTCTTTGGTATAATTTAAATTGTATTGGGTCCGTCTACATGACATAATATAGAGGGTTTCATTAAATTGTATTTTTCTGTTTTGAAGGTTTTATGTGATTCACATTCCTTAAGCCATCATCATGTCTAGATCTCAAAGCAAGTGACCACCCATTTTTTGCTTGTCATAAAATTATAATAAACAACTGACAAGTATAATCTTTATGTTGAGATATGTTTAAATCATATATTGTTTTTATTTGAATTCAATAAGTAATGTTTTTTTCCATAACCTGAAAATTATACATTAGACAAGACAAAAACACAAGGCTTTCATATTTTAAACAAGGTATAGTTTTTTGTCGGTATTAAAAATTCAAAAGTATTCAATCACGGGCAAAATAGCCCGTAATTTTGGCAAGTTTAATAAATATATGATACAAGAACATACATTCATAAAGATGAAAACATCCCCATATTTATCAAAGAGCTCTCTCAACATTTTCATAAGTTGTAGATTTACACCTTAGAGAAATAGTTGAGGAGGATAGTCATGAATTTCCTTTTTAATTATTCTCATTATTATATATTCATGTAAAATTGTAGACCCCTTTAAATACATCAACGATATGCTAATATAATTAGTCTTTAAGCTAAAATAGAATTAAAACTTTACTTAATTAAATGTAGTCCATAATTAGTATCAATCTTTACACACAGTCAAGTTTTTTGTAAGACAGGTAAATTGAAACCAAGAACCCAATGTCATATTATTATAAACTGGATTATTATGGACATTATATACTAATTCTTCTTAACCTCTCCCCCTACACAATCCTTGTTTTGGCGTTTCAAAAACACATGTTATTAAAACCTACTATGCCAGCATTACCAATAAAACTAGCAAATATACAGTATGCTGCTATTAGGACTGTTTACATTCCCCTCACCCGGCATATCCTAAACTTATAAGAACGCTACTACACTTGATCTTATACAAAAGGTTCTTAGAAGTGCTGTTTGGGGAGTAGCCTAGAGACAGGGGCTTGGATTGGCGAAAGCTCGCCTGGCAGCGGAGCGCCAGCTCCATGCGCATCATGCGCTTCTTGCGCATCTGTTTACATTCCCCTCACCCGCCATATCCCAAACTTATAAGAACGCTACTACACTTAACTTGGTGCAGGCTGGGACCGAGTCTGACCCTGGGGCTGGTCATATACTGCCGACGCAGAGAATTGCGGGGCCTACCGCGGTCCAGGTCTCAAAGGCCTACTGCACCTCCTCCCACCCCTCCTCCACCTCCTCCTCCTCCGAATTACCATCCGTGGGCATGGCGCCATCAGTCGGTAGCTCTAGGCACAGCAGCAGTGCCGTCGCTAAGCGACAGCAGGCGGTGCTGAAACTGCTGAGCCTAGGCGATAAAAGGCACACCGCCCAAGAGCTATTACAGGGCATTCCACATCAAAGTTGTTAACTTTGTCGCCACCCAGCTGTGTAATCCACAAAATATACTGGAAAACTTTTACCATTTAGGGATATTATTTCAGCGCTTCTTGCGCATCTCATCCAGCCCCTGTAGTATATAGCCCAGCGCCCCTGTTGAGTATAAGCCAGACAGCCCTGACTATAATAGCCACCCTTTTTTAGTTTTAGCTACCCAGCCCCTTAGTATCATAACAGTCCTGTAGAAGCTTGACCACCCTTTTAGTAGTATAGTCATGCCAGCCCCCTGTAGTATATACTTGCAGCCCACTGTAATATATAGCCAGTCCCCTGTAGTATATAGCCTGCCAGCTCCAGGTAGTATAATGCCATCCAGCCCCCTTTTTAATAGAACTGTCTGTCCTGTATTATTTATAGCCTGCCAGCCCCCTGTTATATATGTTCTGCCTCTGTGTATATAACTGCCCCTTGTAGTATATAGACTGGCCGCGTCTGTATAGATAGCCGCCAGCCGGAGATCCTCACGTGGTTATAGCCTGCAGCCCCCCATATAATAGCCCGCCCCCCCCAGTAATAAGCTCCCCAGCCCCGAAGTAATATAATGCTCCAGGCCCTCTAGTATAGCCCCCTATAGTATATAAACAGCAAAATCCCGTATATACTGTTATATATAGCCAGCCCCTGTAGTATATATAGGCATGCAACCCCCCTCTAGTCTAATAGCACCTGCACAACACCCTGTATTATTACCGCCAGCCCCCTGGAGTATGGAGCCAGCCAACCCTTTACTGTAGAGCTCGCCTTCCCCCCCCTGTACTTGCCAGCCCCCATCTAGGTATACTTAGGTCCGGCACACCCCCTCTAGTATATAGCCAACCCTTTAGTAATACTGCCAGTCCCCTTTTAATATATCGTCACAGCCCTAGTATATTGGCGGGCAAGCCCCTGTAGTATATAGCCAGCAGCCCGACTTATATAGAGCCTCCCCCCCCAGTAATAGCCTCCTCCCCATCCGTATATAGCCTGCAGCCCCTGTAGTAGTATACAAGCCTTCCATGCCCCCTTATAGATATATACCAACCCAGCCCGCTCAGTATTGCCTGCCAGCACCTGTAGTATTAGCCTCCTAGCCCTGTGTTAGTATATAGCCTTCCATCCCTGTGATAATAGCTGCCTGCCCCCAGTTAAAATAGCCTGCCAGCACCTGTCTAGTTTATACCTTCCAGACCGTAGGTAAATATTCCTGTGCACCCCCTGTTGTATATAGCCTTACCAGCCCCTGAGTAAATAGGGCCTGTTGCACCCCCTGTTGTAATAGCCTTCCAGCCCTGTAGTAAGTAGCCTGTGCAACCCCCTTGTGGATATGCCTTCCATCCTGTATTAAATCCTGCGCGCCGCCCCTGTTTTATAGCCTTCCCACCTGTAAGTTAAATACCTGCCACCCCTGTAGTTATAGCCTGCCAGCCCCCTGTAGATTCTTATAGCCTGGCAGCCCCCTGCTACTGTTTATAGACCATGGCCAGCCGCCGTAGTTTATAGCCTGGCCAGCCCCCTGAGTATATAGCCGCCAGACTCCTGGTAGTATATAGCCAGCCAGGCCCTGCAGTATATAGCTTCGCATCACCCCTGTTAATAATTAGTAAGCTCAGACCCTGTCAGTATTACCCTGCCAGCCCCCTGTAGTATATTAAAGCCTCCTTCCACCGCCCCCAGTATACCAGCATGCCAGCCCCCCTAGTATTATAGCAGCCTTCAGTCCTCCTTAGTTACGTATAACCCTTGCCAGTCCTTAGTATTTAGCCTGCTAGGACCCCTTAGTATCCTATATGCCCCATCTGTAGTATATAGTCCTGTCCTTCCAACCTAGTATATAGCTGCCAGCCCCCGTAGTATATTAGATGCCCACCCCCTAGTAATAATCTGCCAGCCCAGCCTCCTCTAGTATACATATAGCCTGCCGTCCCCTGTAAGTAATATACGCTAGCGCCCCTTACTGTAATATAGTTCACACCCCCCTGTAGTATGTGCCAGCCCCTCGTAGTATATAGCCTGCGCACCCCGATATATAGCCCTACCAGCCCCCGTAGTAATATAGTCCCGCCATCCCCGTAGTATACGCTATAGGTCTGCCAAGCCCCCCTAGTATATAGCCAGCCAGCCCGCCCCCCCCCAATATAAAAAACAAACTAAACACAAACTTTCACCGACGCCCCGGAGGTCTTATTCTCTCGCATCGCGGCTCATCGCATCAGCCCTGTGTCCCTGTCGGTCCATAGCAGGCACCATTAATCAGCCGCTCACTGCACATAGTGTGTGCCGACACTTAGGAAGTGATGGCGCTATATAAATAAAGATATTATATTATGTCAGCGATGCGGGCTGACGTCATGTGCACTGCACAGACCGGGCGAGAACACGGATCCGCCATAGACAGACAAAGTAGCCTGCCCAGGGGGGAGGGCGGCAGAATGTGAGTACTGGGGTTTTGTCTTGACTCGAGATATAAGCCAGTTAGAGGTTTTTCAGTCACATTTTTTATACTGGGTATATACGGTACTTAATAAATTAAATAAATTAATGCAAATGAACATATTAAATATTAAATTATTTAAATTCCCTATTTGTGTATAGGTTCTTGGGGAAACAGGGCGACGTATGGGAGTGCTTTTTTATTATATGGAGAAATGTCTCTGGGCACATTTACTAAGGGACCGCGGACTGCGAGTTCGTCGGATTTCCCGACATTATCTTTGCCTGACTACCGCAAGTGAATGGTTGTCCACGCGTTCGGATTTCGGTGCTCGCGCATCATCAAGCGACCAAATCGGAGGGTCGGTGGCCGTCTGAACAACCCGACTGATCAAAACACCGTGGAAAGAAACTCGAATTGTGGTCGCAGGATCAAGCACTACATGCACCAGGAGAAGAAGGTTGAACTCAGGCGGACCTGAGTCGTGGAGGATATCAGGGCGCACCCTGTAAATAGTGAATACGGCATCTCGAATCAGCGGACCCAATGGGACAGGTACGTAATATGCCCATTGTGCCTAATGTATTAATATTTTTTTTTTCTGTTTTTGTGTTTTTACTGTTTTTGTCCCCCAAAGGGTCATAAAAACGCCTGTGGGACATTACACATTTATTTTAAAATCTTCTTGATTTTTTCTCTTTTGCACAAGTTTCCACTTAACTGGGGCACTTAGAGCTTCAGTTCAGGGGGAACGACAACCTGTCACTGGGAATTCTGATCAGAGCTTGACTGGTCTAACTATACCCAGCAGCTCTGATATTAACCCCTTTAACCTGGCAGTACGTGAACCAACTAGTCTTGGAACCAGCCGCGCAGCTCAAGCTCCTCTCTGACATCCGCGCTCATCAGCGCGGTAAGGGACGGGGGAGCGCACCATAAAACTGTAGCAACCACGTTAAGGACGCCTGAGGACAGTGCTGCAGACTTTTGGACCTGCCGCTCTCTGTTGTCTTAAGTCAGCAGGCGGTCGTTAGAATTTAGGTGCACTATACCAAGCATGTGTTAGTACATGTTTCAAGCGGACATTTCGCACCTTGAATTTTGCCGCCGTAAACTCCCCCTCTCCCTAACTGTCACAGGCAGCAGTCAGTGCCCGTGAATCCGTGTCTACACTGTATCTGCTGCTGGAGGATGCCGGGACTTCTTACAAAACGTTTATATTGGACGGAGCATACTATTTATACAGTCAGTACCATGGGCCTGGGCCAATTGCCTACTTTGCACGCTGCGTCACCCTGTTAGGGGCGGGAATTATACTCAGTTTGTGGGTGGATTACGGTGAGCGCAAGGACAAGTATTTTGGCAAAAAAAATATTTTGTTCTGCACCATAAGACTTGGAGGTTTGGGTCTTAGAGAGACGCAGCCAGCCCGATCACTGGCTGCATAGACAACCCGATACATGGCTCCGCATCTACGATAACACTGGCTGCAGCACCCTATAAACCTAGCTGCATCTTAACATATCTGAGGACGGAAGTTCAGAGGTTGTAACTAGAGGAGCGAACAATGCTCGTCCGAGCTTGATGCTCGTTCGAGCATTAGGGTATCCGAAACTGCTCGTTGCTCGGACGAATACTTCGCCCGCTCGAGAAATGGCAGCTCCCCTCCCCCGTTTTGCTTTTTTGCGGCCAGAAACAGAGCCAATCACAAGCCAGGAGACTCTGCACTCCACCCACATGACGTGGTACCCTTACACGTCGATAGCAGTGGTTGGCTGGCCGATCCAGGTGACCCTGGGATGAGACTAGCCGCTGCCCGCGCTGCTCGGATCATTCTGTGTCTGGATGCCGCTAGGGAGAAAGCTGCTGCGTGGTAGGGAAAGCTTAGGGGGTGTTCTATTAGCTTACTGTTAGGCAGGAGGATGATTCTCAAAGAACCCACAGCCCTTCTTAGGCTAACAATAACTTCTAACTTTTTTATTTTTTTATTTGCATCTAGTACCATTTTGTGAGAATTAGCAGGGGACTTGCTACCGTTGTGTTTAGCTCTTAGTGGCACACATATCCACCTCAAACACCAAAGTGGGAAAATTTATTAGTGGTTGGATTTCAATTAGGCCACTCAACTCAGTGTCATCTCATCTGGCATATTAGTGTGCTTATACTTGGCTAGAAAATAGCCATATGAGAATCAAAGAGCTTTTACGCCTACAGTAGCGTTATATATTTGATTTCTGGTTGATCTGCTGTGGCGTACTTCTGCATGCAGTACTAGCCAATTTGAGCAATTGTTGTAGACTTGCGACCGCTGTGTTGCGCTTAGTGACGCACATATCCTATCAGAAGACCGAAGTGGGAAATTTATAGGGGTTTGGATTTCATTAGGCACTAACTCGTGTCCATCTCATCTGGCAGTAGTGTGCTTTATACTTGGCTAGAAAAATGCCATAGCAAAGGATATCATGGTTTTGGTTTTAAAAACTCAAAAAACAAAAACAAAAAAAAAACAAAAAACAACAAAAAAAACAAAAAAGTTAAAAAAAAAATAAAGTTATAACTCTCATTTTAAAAATGTTTAACCCGAGGGCTAGGGTAGAGGACGAGGGCGGGGACGTGGCGTCCACTACTGCAGGGGTCAGAGGCCGTGGTCCGGGCGGGGTGAGACACCACCTGCTTATGAGGGAGCAGGGGAACGCCGCAGAGCTACACTCCCTAGGTTCATGTCTGAAGTTACTGGGACTCGTGGTAGAGCACTGTTGAGGCCAGAACAGTGCGAACAGGTGATGTCGTGGATTGCTGACAATGCTTCGAGCAATTTGTCCACCACTTCAGTCTTCCACGCAGTCCACCCATGTCACCGAAATCGGCACTCCTCCAGCTCCTGCACCTCAGCCTCCTCCCCCCCGTCTGCCCCCTCCCAGGAAAATTTGGCATTTGAACCGGCATACTCTGAGAACTGTTTTCTGGACCCTTCCCACAGTCACAAAACCACTTGTCCGGTTGCTGCTGAGCAATTTTCCGATGCCCAGGTTTTCCACCAGTCACGTCTTGTTGATGATGACCTTCTTGACGTAGTGGAAGTGTGTAAGAGGTGTCCGACATGAGGAGACACGGTTGTCAGACAGTGGGGAAGTTGTTGTCAGGGCAGGAAGTCCAGGGGGGAGCAGACTGAGTCTCGGAGGATGATGAGGTGACAGACCCAAGCTGGGTTGAGAGGCCGGGTGAACACAGTGCTTCTGAGACGGAGGAGTCCTCGACCAGAACAGTTGGAAGAGGCAGTGGTGGGGCCAGACGGAGAGGCAGGGCCAGAGCTGGTGCATCGCGCCAAATGTGTCAACTAGTGAGCTCCCGTGGCGAGGCTCTTGCGGCGAGGCTAGATCTTCAGAAGTCTGGAGGTTCTTTAAGAAACACCGGATGACCGACGGACTGTGGTGTGCAACATTTGCCAAACCGGCTCACAGGGGTTCCACCACTACTAGCTTAACTACCACCAGTATGCGCAGGCATATGAATGCTAAACACCCCACTCAGTGGCAACAAGCCCGTTCACCTCCGGCCGTGCACACCACTGCTCCTTCCCCTGTGTCAGCTGTAGTCAGCCCCCTGCCCAGCGCCTGCACAAAAACCCCATCGTCGCCTCCACGATCCTCCACAGCATCCACAGCTTTCAGCTCTCATACCCCAACGCTGGAGCGAAACGCAATATAGTGCAACCCCCCCGCACGCCCAAGCCCTTAATGTGCACATCTCCAGATTGCTTAGCCTGGAGATGCTGCCCTATAGGCTAGTAGAGACCGAGGCCTTTCGCAACCTCATGGCGGCGGCCGCCCCTCGGTATTCGGTCCCCAGCCGCCACTACTTTTCCCGATGTGCCGTCCCAGCCCTGCACCAGCACGTGTCAGACAACATCATCCGTGCCCTGACCAACGCCGTTTCTGACAAGTCCACCTGACCACGGACACGTGGACGAGTGCTGCCGGGCAGGCCACTATATATCGCTGACGGCACATTGGTTTAACTTGGTGGAGGCTGGGACCGAGTCTGACCCTGGGGCTGTCATATACTGCGCCGACGCCGAGGATTGCGGGGCCTACCTCGGTCCAGGTGTTTCAGGCCTACTAGCCTCCTCCTCCTCCCACCCCTCCTCCACCTCCTCCTCCGAACATACCATCCGTGGCACGGCGCCATCAGTCGGTACTCTAGGCACAGCAGCATTGCCGTCGCTAAGCGACAGCAGGCGGTGCTCAAACTGCTGAGCCTAGCGAAAAAGCACACCGCCCAAGAGCTATTACAGGGCATCACGGCGCAGACTGACTGTGGCTGGCACCGCTGAACCTAGCCAGGAATGGTTGTGTGTGACAACGGCCGTAACCTGGTGGCGCTCTGCAACTCGGCAGACTGACACATTTGCCATGCCTGGCCCATGTGTTAATCGATAGTTCAGCGTTTCCCAGACATACCCCAATCTGTCTGATTGCTCACGAAGGTGCGCCGCATCTGTGCGCATTTCAGGAAGTCCAGCAGGCTGCCACTCTCAGGGCAGCGCAGCGCCGCCTCCAACTGCCCGCTCACCGACTGTTGTGCGACGTGCCCACGGGTGGAATTCAACACTGACCATTTTATCCAGAGTTTACCAGCAGCGCACGATTGTAGACTGCCAGATGTCACCTTCCACCAGAACTGGTAGTCAGGTCAGTCAGCTTCCTCAAGTCTACAATGAGGAGTGGACGTGGATGTCTGATATCTGTCAGGTGCTGAGTAACTTTGAGGAGTCAACACAGATGGTCAGTGGCGATGCCGCCATCATCAGCCTCACCATCCCGCTGCTTGCCTGTTGAAAAACTCTCTGTCAGCATGAAGTCGGAAGCTTTGCGCTCGTCACAGAGACGGGGAAGAAATTCCCTTGTTGATAGCCAAAGCACCCTCAGGTCTGTTTCTCAGCGCATATCGGAGGAGGTGGAGGTGGAGGAGATAAGGAGGAAGAGGAGGAGAATGTTGGCGAGACACAAGAGGGACCATTGTTGAGTCCTTCACTGTTCAGCGTGTATGGGCAGAAAGAGGAGTTGGAGGAGTTGAGGAGGAGGAATGGACAGTCAGGCCAGTGAGGGAGTGAATTCTTACGCGTTGGTACTCTGGCGCATATGGCAGATTTCATGCTAGGCTGCCTATCCCGTGACCCTCGCGTTCAAAGAATTTATTCCAGCACCGATTACTGGGTGTTCACTCTCCTGGACCCACGGTACAAGCAAAATCTTTCCACTCTCATCCCTGCAAGGAAGGAGTGTGAGAACATGAATACCAGCAGGCCCTGGTGCACAAGCTGAAACAGTATTTCCCTTCTGAAGCGCTAGCGCGAGTGCGTAGTTCTGCGGACAAGTAGCGAGGGAGAGTAGGCGAGCAGGCAGCTTGTCCAGCACTGGCAAGGGTACGCTTTACAAGGCTTTTGCCAGCTTTATGTCACCCCAGCAAGACACTGTCACCTGTCCCCAGTCTCGGCAGAGTAGGGCTGATCTTACAGAAAGATGGTGAGGGAGTACGTAGCTGACCATACCATCGTCCTAAATGATCACACAGCTCCCTACAACTACTGGGTTTCAAAGCTGGACATGTGGCACGAACTGGCGCTGTACGCCTTGGAGGTTCTTGCCTGCCCTGCCTGCAGCGTCTTGTTGTCCGACGGGTTTTCAGTGCAGCTGGTGGCATCATCACCGATAAGCGTACACGCCTGTCACTGACAGCGCTGACAGGCTGACGCTTATTAAGATGAATAAAGCCTGGATTTCTCCTAATTTCCAATCTCCACCAGGTGAAGGAAGCTCAACCTGAATAATTGATCCACTCCTCTCCTCCTCATTTTCCTCCTTCTCCTCCTCTTTGTACATAAGCAAGGAAACTGGCTATTTTTGACAGGGCCCACTGGCTCTAGCTATAGTACTTATGCTTTAATTTTCTGGAGGGCCACCTACCCGGTCCTCTGTTTAAACAATTTTTGAGTGCCACATACAGGCACTCAATCTATTCATTTTTTCTGGAGGGCCACCTACCCGGTCCTCTTTTTTAAAAATTTTTGGGATGCCACATACAGGCACTCAATCTATTCAATTTTTCTGAGGGCCACCTACCTGCTCCTCTGGTTTGAAAATTTTTTGGACTGCCACATACAGGCACATCAATCTATTCCATTTTACTGAGGGCCACCTACCTGCTCCTCTGTTTTGAAAATTTTTGGGACTGCCACATACAGGCACTCATCATCATATGACCACTACTCCAAATTGACTGCCAATAGCTATCCATGTCTCCATAGCAGCCTCCAACGTTGTCTCCATTGCTACCTCCAAAAGTCGTCCATATAGCTGCCTCCATACATCGTCCCTTTATCAAACGAGGTGTGTCAGGCAGAAATTTGGGTTGTTTTCATGGATTCCACATCAAGTTGTTAACTTTGTCGCCACCCTGCTGTGTTATCCACAAAATATACTGGCAAACTTTTATCATTTAATATATTTATTCAGCGCTTCTTGCGCATCTGTTTACATTCCCCTCACCCGCATATCCTAAACTTATAAGAACGCTACTACACTTGATCTTATACAAAAGGTTCTTAGAAGTGCTGTTTGGGGAGTAGCCTAGAGACAGGGGCTGGATTGGCGAAAGCTCGCCTGGCACGGAGCGCCAGCTCCATGCGCATCAGCCTTCTTGCGCATCTGTTTACATTCCCCTCACCCGCCATATCCCAAACTTATAAGAACGCTACTACACTTAACTGGTGCAGGCTGGGACCGAGTCTGACCCTGGGGCTGGTCATATACTGCCGACGCAGAGAATTGCGGGGCCTACCTGGTCCAGGTCTCAAAGGCCTACTATCCTCCTCCCCCCTCCTCCACCTCCTCCTCCTCCTAATTAAACCAGCCGTCTAAGAGCACGGGTTGGGCGATAGACTGAGATAAGAGAGGAGAGGTTGGGGGGTGCAGCATTATACAGAGCTTTATGGATGAGGGTTATTATTATTTTAAACTGTATTCGAAAGGAGACTGGCAGCCAGTGCAGCGACTGGCATGAACTGTAAGCATACATGGTCCCCTTATCAAACGAGCTGTGTCAGGCAGAATTTTGGGGGGTGCAGCATTATACAGAGCTTTATGGATGAGGGTTATTATTATTTTAAACTGTATTCGAAAGGAGACTGGCAGCCAGTGCAGCGACTGGCATGAACTGTAAGCATACATGGTCCCCTTATCAAACGAGCTGTGTCAGGCAGAATTTTGGAAAAATACATAAGATCCTCCATAGCCCGCCGGGTTGTCCAATTGTAGAAATCAATAAGGAGCAAAAGCTCAAAGATGATTACAATTGATGTCCCTATCAAAAATCAAATATAATAAACTGCCTGTATAGAGGAACATTTAAAACCAAATTTTATTAAGTAGTCAGTAAAATTATGTGTGCTGGAGCTCACACTAGCAATAAACATGGAAGCCCAACAGACATCTAAGTGTCAAAAAAACAGGCTTGGATATATTGAGAGCCACTAATACCATATAGTCAATGATCTGCCATTTCTTGTTAAATTTCATCGGTGGATATTATGATCACATCCACCTCCCAGATGTAATGTTATAGGCAGAGTATTAGGGAGTTCCTATATTTTTGTAACAGATTGTGTTGACAATAGGAGGGCTCAAAAATATATATCCACTAATATGGTACACGACCAATTTCTTAGTGTGTCAGGGGGTATTAAATATTAGGATTTTCTGTCGTCACCCCAAGGCATCACTTAACGTGTATTTACAAAAAGAAGATGTGTATTGGTGGGCATAAAGTTTCCAACCCCAATAGTAACTAACTTGAAGCCTCTTACAGGTAAGGGAACTTGGCTTCCTGAGAAGCCCAAGGGTACGTTTAGGTGTGGGGGCTGCAAAGCCTGCAAATACATCTTAACAGGGAAATCCTTTCAGAGTACCACCACTGGCCAAACATACTGGATGCGCAACTTTGCCAACTGCAAATCGGCAGGGAAGTCAGAAGGAGGATAAGGGAGCATGTCAACGACACTAAAAACAAGGAAGATACAGCTTTATCGAGACATGTATGGGAGCACCACAATGGTGACCACAGGGTCCTACAATTTCAGGTCATAGAGGTAGTGGAACCATCCCCAAGGGGAGGTGACTTTGCCCGTAAGGTGATACAACGAGAATCCAGGTGGATTTTCACCTTAAAAACCATACAAAATGATGGACTCAATGAACATATAATCTATACTTGTTTCATTTAAATCCTCTGCTTTACATACCGGGGAGCTGTGGTACGTTATGAATATCTTGATCATTGTGGTCTTAAATAGTGCTTGGGTGGACCTGCTAAGCAACTATCATAATGGCACTAGTGCTTCCTCTTTACTGGTGGTCCAGACGATGTACTGCTGTGCTCTGTGTCCTTGGGTTGGGATCCACCCTCCGTTATAGTGTACCTCTACATACATAAGAATAGCTGCCATTTATCTGGTAACTTCACACATGTGTTTAACATATGCCCGCTACATTCGCAATAATATCCCCCTTAAACGACTACTGTACCACTAGAAAGTGATGTTTTTAGGGGTATGGTTTATATTATAAACAAGTGACGGAGCTAATGAACGGAGAGCTGCTGCGATTGGTTGGAAGGGACGCACCCACTTGGATGACGTTCTCTTCTTGCCCCTCTGGTTGGCAGCTTGATACTATACTTGATTGGCTCCCGAAATTTGAACCAACCCCCGGAGGGTGGAGCGAATACTATAAATAGACGCGAGTACACGCGGCACGCGCGGCCATACCAACGTCGGCGTCCCACTAGGCAGAGAGCGAAATAAAGCTGTACTAAGTTAGAGAGAGGAAATGGCATGATGAGAGCAGAAATTTAGAGCTGTTAGCTGAGATTGCCAGTCAGCAGGATACAGCTCATATGCTAATAAAATATCATGAGTAACAACTTTAACTTAGTGCACTTTGTCATCTGACAAATGTAACGCTACTGCTATTAGTGTTAGGCACAAAGTGGATGCGGACAGTGATCAACTGTACTATACTAAAGCACTATATTCCTAAATCCACGATACGTGCCATATCGTGTATGATTATATCCCACCTCTGATGAACTGCTAATTGCAGGGAAACGCGTCAGGTGTAAATAAGGTGTAAATAGATGTAAATAGTTGACATTGGGAAGGTGTAAAAAGGGTGGTAAATCACATATCCACCAGTACACCGTCTCAGTGCACCTTGCTACAGATTTTTAAGATGTGTTAGTTACTATTGGGGTTGAAAATTTATGCCCACCAATACACATCTTCTTTTCGTAAATACACGTTAAGTGATGCCTTGGGGTGACGACAGTAAATCCTAAATATTTACCCCCTGACACACTTAGAAATTGGTCGTGTACCATATTAGTGGGTATATATGTTTGAGCCCTCCTATTGTCAACACAATCTGTGACTAAAATATAGGAACTTCCTAATACTCTGCCTTTAACATTACATCTGGTAGTTGGATGTGATTTAATATCCACCGATGAAATTTAACAATAAATGGCAGATCATTGAATGTATGGAATTAGTGGCTCTCAATATATCCAAGCCTGTTCTTTTGACACTTAGATGTCTGTTGGGCTTCCATGTCTATTGATTAGTATGAGCTCCAGCACACATAATTTTATTGATTACTTAATAAAAATTTTGTTTTAAATGTTCCTTTATACAGGCAGTTTATTATATTTGATTTTTGACAGGGACATAAATTCCAATCATCTTTGAGCCTTTGCTCCTTATTGACTTTTACACTTTCAGATATTTGCCACATTCTGAACACATAAACAGCTTCTCTCCTGTGTGAATTCTCATTAAATCTCGCCAACCAAATGTGCCACTCCAGAGTTTCTCAGTGTTGTGCCTGATATTTCTATTTACAGATGTGGACATATGGAAAACCACAAATCTGAGACAAATCATAGAAAAAAGTCACAACTCTTTCCCAAATAGACTCCAGTGTCGAGTTGGCTCAGGCAGAAGAGTTTTCAGAAGAATTTGCTACTTTTGTACATCTTAAAAAAAAAAAAACACAGACTCAGCTGCCTGATATATCACCCTCTAAGATCCATCAGTCAAATACTAAACCAGGACTGAACAAAAGTAGACACACAGATAATTACTTTTATTAATACTGTTATTTATGTTTTTAAACTGTACATACATTTCTCATAGATGGAACTAATCTGTTCGTATTAGATATACAAAAATGTAAATCCTACAAACAAAAAGCAAACTATTTAACATCAACTAAAGCCATACAAGTCACATCAATAGGATACATCTAGTGTAATACTTACCATTCACCTCGAGCACTGCAAAAACACCAACAGCCAATCCTACATGTAACTAAGGCGATGCCTAAAAAACGGCTCAGCAACCGCAACAAACCAAATTCACGAACTTACACGAAGTAATCAGTGACTAAGCAACCATATACATGAGACTAAATGTCTGTGTATATGGGATCTAATATCCCAACAGACGGTAATAGTTTCACATTTTAATATAAACTTTTACAACTTGGTGCACATTTTACCATTACCTTTTCATATTGGTTTTTTAAATAAATCTTTTTGTCATTTAAAAATGTTTCCTTTTGTTTTCTCTATGATGTAATTTTGATAAATGTCACAAGTGACGTCAGCAGAGACTATGTATATATAGAGTTTTGTGTATGTGAAAAAAGTATGTATTGTAACTACACCTGATGAAGGCTCCAGTTCAAATTTGAAAAACGTTATAAACCTAATAAACGATCAACTTTTAAAGAAATAAAGTTGTCTTTTCGCCAAGACGCAGCACCACTATACAAGATAAGTTTTTCCATGTGCTACCAGCCTGCCTCTGGGGAATAGGTTTTCATTTTACCATCTCCTCAAATATAAAATGGTGTAGATTGGTGCAAACTTGGTCCCCATGGAGGTTCCACATGTTTCTTTGTAGAATCTTAATATATAAGATAATTGTTTTGGAGAAATAATTATATACATTCAACAATTATTTTATCTGTGTTTCTGGTCATTTTTTTGTTTTACTTAAAAAATGTTGTACTGTCTCAAAGACTTTTTGATGCTCAGTAACAATATATAAAATGGGGCATCAAAGTTCCCTATGTTGTAATGTGGATACAAGGAATATTCTCTCAAAATGTATACATTATGTTCTGTGACTCTTCAATGTGTTGAAAGTGCTTGCATGTATTCCTGGAGCTGGGGGTCTATAACTTGATGGTGAACAGTCAAGAACTGATATAATAGGTGGTCCAGGGGGATTTATATCGGACTTATGTATCTAATATGGGGAAACACACTGATACTGGCTACACTGTGCTGATTATATACTCCAACAGAATAAATAAGAAGAAGATATATATATAAAATAAAAAAGAAGATAATTTCCATATTAGATACTTCTAAAAGAGCAAGTTGTTATATATAAAAGCTACATTCACTATAAAGGAACAACTATACTTCATTACAGTCCAGTAGGAGATTGAAGCTATAACCAAATGAAGAGTATATAAACCTAACCATCTGCAGCTTTCAAGAAGGTGTCGTGGATGTTGCTTGTCCCTCTGAACCCTTGTTCCCAACGGTGATGTCACCGGTATCTCCGATACACAGTCTAGCGAAGCTGCTGGCCGGGGCTTCCACTCTAAGCTGCCATCTTGTGGGAAACTCTACAAGGACAATTCTGTTTAATCTAATGACTGGACAGAGTGTGGGCATATCTGGGTGACCTTTCAGTATTCTTCTTTCCTGGGAATATAGAACAGTCTAAAGTGCAATGTTGGAGCGAGTACGATACAGCCGAATATATCAATTCACAGGTCAGTGATTGTAAACCAGTTCCGTACATAAATAATATCATCTTATGATTATTACACTATATATAAATACCAGCGCAGGTCATATATTGTATACATTTTTTGGATCCTTTTGTCAGTGTGGGGCCTCTTACTGAATTACCAGTGAAAGTATTTCAACATCTAATAGACAGGCGCAATCTATCACCCAGCTATATACCTCAGTACGTAACATCAGCCCTGACTTACTCCAGAACACTAGTGACTGTCTCTCTGCTGTCTCTAACATCATGTAATCTTTCTAAGACCGAACTTCTTGTTTTTCCACCATCCACTAACAGAGCCTATCCTGACCTCTCCATAACAGTCTGTGGGGTCACTATAGCACCGAGGCAGCAGGCCCGCTGTCTTGGGGTTGTGCTGGACTCCGACCTCTCCTTTGAGCCACACATTCAATCTTTTGCTCCCTTCTGCCGGATGCATCTCAGAAACATCTCTAGAATCCGACCGTTTCTCACATTTGAAACCTGTAAAATGCTAACTGTTGCTCTGATTCACTCTCGTCTAGACTACTGTAACTCTCTACTAACCGGTATTCCACTCACCAAACTCTCTTCTCTCCAATCGATTATTAATGCAGCAGCCGGGCTCGTCTTTCAGACTAAACACTTCACGGATGCCTCCAGTTCATGCCAGTCTCCTTTCGAATACAGTTTAAAATAATAACCCTCATCCACAAAGCTCTGTATAATGCTGCACCCCCCTACCTCTCCTCTCTTATCTCAGTCTATCGCCCAACCCGTGCTCTTAGATCCGCCAGTGATCTTAGATTAACCTCTACCCTAGTGCGCACCTCCCACTCGTGTCTCCAAGACTTCTCTAGAGCTGCACCCATTCTATGGAATGCTCTGCCCCGGACTATCAGACTAACACCTAACCTCCAAAGTTTCAAACGTGCTCTTAAAACCCATTTCTTTAGGCAAGCCTATAACACTCGTTAATTGCATGGAGTTTTAACTCTTTTACTAACCCTTCCTGTGTCCTCCTCCCATCTGTTATCCAGCAGGCACCAGGCTTCTCTGCAGTCCCATTCACCCTGGACCTTGTATATAAGATGACGGCTGATGACTGGGTCAAGCGATAGCAATTCTATTTATTATATTTTGTTCTATTCTCTTATGAAGAATGGCTGGACCATTATATATTCTATTACCTCTTCTGTCACCCCACTCTTACTCATAAACTGTAAGCTCTTGCGAGCAGGGACCTCACTCCTCTTGTTCCATACGAATGTTTGTGCTCTGTCATGTTTTATTATATTTGTATTTGTCCCTCTATTTGTAAAGCGCTACAGAATATGATAGCGCTATATATAAATAAAGATTATTATTATTATTATCATTCATCTCTTCTTCACTCCAATTTTTTTGCCAGTGTGTGTCCTCCCAAGTGTATGGAGGTGGTGGGGAGGACTGAGGGGCAAGTCGTGTACCATATTAGTGGGTATATATGTTTGAGCCCTCCTATTGTTAACACAATTTGTTACTAAAATATAGGAACTTCCTAATACTCTGCCTTTAACATTACATCTGGGAGGTGGATGTGATCTAATATCCACCGATGAAATTTCACAAGAAATGGCAGATCATTGAATATATGGAATTAGTGGCTCTCAATATATCCAAGCCTGTTTTTTTTTGACACTTAGATGTCTGTTGGGCTTCCATGTTTATTGATTAGTATGAGCTCCAGCACACATAATTTTATTGACTACTTAATAAAAATTTTGTTTTAAATGTTCCTCTAGACAGGCAGTTTATTATAAGCACACTAACATACTAGTGTGTGCCCCCTCTTGTAGGGTTCATTCTTCTTAAGCTTCCTATGCTCTTGTTTTTTAACAAAAAAAGGCTTTAACATATATGGAGTCCGGAGCCCCTCAGGCTCATTTGCATAATTGTAAAAGCCTTTTCTTTAAAAAAAAAAAAAAACTGGATATAAGAAGCTAGAAAAGAGCAGATCCTGCCAGATGGGGCCCACACCAGTACGTCAGTGTGATTGATTTACTATCTATCATCCTGGTGGTATAAAAGTATCAAAACGTGTGCTGTGGCATATCCATTCATGGGTCATGACGGATGCACACACAGGGTACTTTTGTTGTTCTGTGCTTCTGTATCCTTTTTTTGGTTGGGAAAAATGTGGGCTGTTGCGTTTTCCATATCCTTTTAGAAAACGTAAGCATACAATATACATTTTCTTTAACATTGGCGTCTAGGGACGATGTATGCATAAAGCGTTACAGAAAATGTATCAGTAGTCACAATCATTTTTACGCCCAATTATGCATCTTAAAATTCTCTTTTTAAAAACCACTTTTAAGTATAAAAAAACATATGCCAACGTATACGACGAATACAATTTTTGTCCATTTTTTGAGAGGTTTAGAGTTTTAGGGTTGTTGCATACATCTTACGAATGCAAAAAAAACGAGATGTGAACCCAGCGTAAGGCTAAGTTCACACTACCATCAGGATTTCAGTTTATTTACCTCTGGTAACTGATGGTAAATAAACGGTGATACAACTGAACATAACGGATGACAGTGTCCGTTAACAGTACAAACACTTTACTTTCACGGCATCGATCTATAGCTTCTATATCAATATATATATATATATGTATCCCTCAAATCTATCCCTCACAGATGTCATCTATAGATATCGCATTTTTACCTACCTATCGGTCTTGCTTTTCTTTCTATCTAGCTATTGAGCTTTACTTCCCATCTTTCTCTCTATACCTCACACATACCTATTATCTATCCATCATCTATTTTTCTATCTATAAATTAACTATTTCTGTCTATCTAAAAAAAAAAAAACTGTCAATACAGACACTTACTATAGGCCCCCACTGACTTCAATCTAAAAGATAAGTTAATGTCATCCGTTATGGTCGGTTAGTTATCAGCCGCTAGGAATCGTTTTGTTTTTTTACGTAAAAAAAGTACTTCAAACTCCTTCATTTTTTCCAGGAAAAAAGCAGATGACTGTCTAACAAAATGACAACGGATAACATTGAAAATTGCATTTTCATATAACCGATCCGTTCAATTTCAGTTTCTTGCTTATTTAAGCGGAAGCTAGAAACTGAAACCTGAAGAGTAGCTTGAACTGAGCCTTAGAAATATTTACCATCAGTTTGTCTGATATGTAAAGACTCTCACTCCATATACAGGAAGAACACTCTCCTGACTATATGACTTATAGCTGCAATCATTTCACAAGGCTTCCTGATAGTTACAGACAAGCTCACGCATGTTCCCGCAGAGGAAGCCATAACACCCGTGCATCATCACAGGGCCAGAGAGAATATGCTAATACGTTTTCCAGGATGGAACAAGGAGAACCACGCCTCTTTTAGCTTCCTTGTAAGGCAGCTCCCTTGACATCAAGCATGAACTTCAGGAAGCCTAATTATATGATGTGGGAATAAAACCAAACTGTAGACAGAGGACAGCCATCCTGCATCCCCTACATATACCATATATACTCGTGTATAAGCCGAGTTTTACAGCACCCGTCTTATACAGTGGTCAATAAAAAAAAAAAAAAAAACTTACATACTCACCCTCTCACCCTCCGGCTGGGTGTATACTACATGGGGGCTGGCAGGCTGTATACTACTGGGGGCTGGCAGGCTGGCTATATACCACTGGGGGCTAGCTGGCTGGCTATATACCACTGGGGGCTAGCTGGCTGGCTATATACCACTGGGGGCTAGCTGGCTGGCTATATACCACTGGGGGCTAGCTGGCTGTATACTACATGGGGGCTGGCTGTATACTACATGGAGGTTCTGGTGGGCAGATGTGCGGGTGTACATATCTACACTAAATTCCTTCCTGGCATGCCCCCTTCATGCCCACTTGGTGTGGAGGTGGTGTGAAGGGCGACACTCACAATTCCTGGCAGTTCACAAGGAATTGAGGTTATTTCCAGGGCTTGTACAACATAAATATCCCTCATAAATGTCCCCCATTTTCTCATAAACCGTTCATCTAGGACAGTGATGGCGAACCTTTTAGAGACCGAGTGCCCAAACTGCAACACATCCCCACTTGTTTATCGCAAAGTGCCAACGCAGCAATTCGGACAGTAACTTATCGCAATCTTCTTGCTCCGTGCTGTACCACAACTTTTAATGTTACTTAGGAAATCAATATCGTTGACAGAAGGGAAAATGTGGTTTGACATTGGAGCTTCCCTTGACAACCAAGAGCAGTAGCTCCAATGATAATCCGACCCTGTTCACACAGGATCAGACCCGGATGCCTCACTTTAAAATAACGCTAAACTTGTCACATCCTGGGCTACCTGGGCTTGCAGAAGGATCCCTTAATCTCCTGTCTGGTAAATTCTGTTTTGAGGCAATATTCTGAGTGCCCACTGACAGGGCTCAGAGTGCCACCTCTGGCACCCGTGCCATAGGTTCGCCACCACTGATCTAGGAGTTCTATATAATAACACAACCATGAAGTATCACAACCTGAATATTGTAGTAATAGGGAAAAGTGTCCTAGAGATAAATTTAGTTACAAAAAGTGCTGGTGGCAGGTCTCCCTGCAGGTGCCTTCACACATGATGTCCAGACAGACGTGTTTTAGACGCATGACTTAGAACAAACATGTCTAAAATGCATGTGTTTTCATGTTATTACACAGCTTTGAACCATCCAAACCCGTAGTAACATTAAAACGGATGCGTCAGAATACCATGTGTGAACGCACCCTCAGGCTACCTGCACACAAACATAGAGGTTGTCCATGGAAGCCATCAGTTGATACAATGGACAAATGCTTTCCTAAGGGCTCATACTCACAGCTCTGGCTTCCACTGCCCCATGTGAGTCTTCTGGCCAATCCACAAATTCCACTATTCCTGCCACACTTTTGTATGGTCATCAGTGCATAAGAGTAGGTCTCACATGGCAATGAGAGTGTGTGTAGGTAGCCTTATTCTGCAGAGAACAGTCTAAATACTGAGAAAGGTAAAGAATGACTGTAGTGCTGTGTAAATGAAGCTGATCTGACTCGGATAAGCATCTTGACCGCTTTACAAAGATCCGTGTCTCAACACGTGTGATGGGATAGATACCAGACAATCATTCAGCATATCACATGTGTGTACTACAAATACTGAGTCCTGACAAATATATGCTGCATAGAGTAAATACCCCAGGGGTATATAAGAAGATTACCACAGTCACGGTGCCTGGATCTAAGAGTGTCCCTGGTTTATCATGATGGATTTTGATGGTAGATGTCCTACCTACATGGCTGGTGTGTTGGCTATAAAAGCGTCCCTTTTTATTGTTACTTGCTTTTTCACAATGGGGCACATTTACTTGCCTGTCCCATCGCGATCCTCGAGGTGCGTTGTCAAACGAGGATTCGGAGCTGCCGCGATTCACTAAGATCGTGCGTCCAATTTCCTGCATGTGTCGCTTCCCCGCTCAGGTCCACCATCTTCTTCCCGGTGTATGTGAGTGCATGTCTTGCGACACAACTTTGAATGTTAAATCCCTCGCTTAGTCCAAATCACTCGGGTTGTCCGACGTCCATGCCCCTAGATTAGTGTCGCACGAAAGTCGGCGCAATTGCGCCAAAATCCGATTGCGTGCACAAAAAACCCCAATTAAATGCGTCGAAAAACGGACAAAGAAGGGAGACCCGACGAAAATGCGGTCTGCGGACCCTTAGTAAATGTGCCCCATTGTGTCAATGAAGTAATAAAAGCACCACATACGTCCCTATTTTTTATTGGCCCGTGCCCACAGCCGCTGCATTGTGGCTTTTTCTAGGGGGGGGGGGGGGGGAAATCTGTGTTGTATGTCTGGCAGTTTCTATACATAAGACCTGTTCATAGTCAATGTTTAAAATTATGAGCTTTACCAGAGCCCCTCCATACTGTAACAGTGTTCCAAGAGCTCTGCTGAGGAAGCAGGGGGAGGAGACAGTGTAACAGCCTGTGAAGCTAAAGCTTTAGAGGGTTTCCGGACCCCTGAAGCCCTATTTGGCTCATTAGCATAATTTTAAAGTTGATTTAATAAGGATGGAAGCCATGGATAACAAATATAAGAAGAATATCACAGTCACGGTGCCTGGATCTATGAGTAACTGGCCCTGGTTTGTCATGATGAAGCCCAGTCCTGAAGTTATGGGGACCGCTAAATTCATCCAATCAGTAGCATGAGCAGCGTCCTGTACACAAACACCATGTGACTGCAGAAAGTTACAGAGGTGCTGTGTGGACAGGTCTCTGTTAAAGTCAATGATCACCTGACCATGAACAGATGTCATCCCTTTAAGACCAGAAACCAAACAAATGGGACAAAGCTCATCTGGGGGTAAGAAATTAGTTTTTTCCCTCCATCATGGTATTTCTCACTTATAACACTTTAGTAAGAGAACTCCTGGATGTGACATGACCTGTTCCTTTGGAGAGCATCAGGTGCAATAGGGCAGCAGCACATGGTGACAAGTTTACTATAAGTGTCCCCCTTCCCTGTGACCAGGGGCAGCAGCCATCCCGGTAGGTACGGCAGTGCCCCAGCCGCCCGCTGGAGGTGCCCTCTGGGCACAATGACACGTCCTGCGGTGACAGCGCTAGTAAGGCACATGCTGGGCGCACACTGCGCCGGCTTCTTACCAGAAGAAGAGTTTGGAGCAGAAGTTGGCGCTCTGCAGCGGGTTGTGCTTGTCCTGGTTGGGTGCGCGCTCCATGCTCAGCAGCCGCCGCTGTTCTCGTCCTCATCAGGACCCGAAGCCGCACGACTGACTGGGCAAAGTGCACCGCAGCCTGCTACCTCTCCGCTCATCCCAGGCCGCCACGGTCCCGCCCACCCCCGCAGTGCCCGCCTCTCATTGGACCGCTGTCTGTGAGCGGCACATGGCTTGCCGGAATCTCCCACTAATAGCGGTGGAAGCGCGTCACACACAGGAGGGGGCGGGGCTTCCCATAGTGGTAATAGTGGTGCGGAGGTGACACGGGGAGAAGCCGGACACTCCCGCCCTTGTCACCTGTCACCTCATATTACCTCCGGAGAACGCCACATCTTACATCCAAGTGACTTTGAGAGGCATAAATAATAAATTATAGAAACTACAACCCTCAACATGTGTAAAATAACGTTTAAGATTTTTGTTAACCCTTTAGGAGTTTAAAGGAAACCTACCACTTTCCAATAGTACTTCTAAGCAGCAAATACCAGGGTGAGCTGGTGCCGGAGCATATCTTCATTATTTTCATTATGCGCTGTAATGCTTTTAAACACTTTAGTCATGTTTATATTGGAAGCAGCTTCGGCGCACGGTGGTACACGCGTGACGTCACCGGCTCTCCGCCACTTCCTATTCAGGTGCGGTCGTGCGCATGGTGCACCGAGCGCGTACAAACGTGTGCCGAAGCTGCTTCCAATATAAAGATTACTAAAGTGTTTAAAAGCATTACAGCGGTTTATGAACATAACAAAGATATGCTCCAGCACCAGCTCGCCCTGAGCAGGTGCTCGGTATTTGCTGCTTAGAAGTACTATTGGAAAGTGGTAGGTTTCCTTGAACAAAGGTTAAAATAAAATGGAGGTGCAATTCAGGAATTGTAATTTTAGATTGGATTAAATGATGAAAAGCACTGCAACATTTTATTACCTTTTGCCTTCACTCTGCGGTCCAGCTCACCCCAAAACATCTCGGCTGGATTCGGGTCTGGTGACTGTGGAGGCCAGGTCATCTGGTGTAGCACCCCATCACTCTCCTTCCTGGTCAAATAGCCCTTACCCAGCCTGGAGGTGTGTTTGGGGTCATCCTGTTGAAAAATAAAATATGGTCCCGCTCAGGGCCGATTCTAGCATATTTGCTGCCTGAGGCGAATATTAAAATGCTGCCCCCCCCCCACTCCCTGTTCAGTAAATGCTGAAAACTTTACTAACAAGTACTGACTACAGGATCTGAGAGGCATTGGTGGCATCTAGTACCTTATAGATGACAATCTCTTCCATCAGGAGGACTTTATTCCGGATTCTCCAATCCATGACGTATCACTGCTGAATTCACGGCCGGATATCTTCAGCTCCGTGCAGCATCTCCACCCGGCGTCCCTAAAAATACCACAGTCACCTACAGTATAAAGTCTCCTGGATAACAACACTGCGCTCCTAAATAATATATACCCCTCATAACACAACTAACCGCACTCTCCCCACATATAAAACATCCCTTCCTTATTATATATATTCTACTGGAATTATAGCAGGTACAGCACCAATCAATATACAACACCCCCAATTTATTAATACAGACCCCTAACATTTGGTTTACATGATGCAAAGTAATCTATTGTATCCTATAACTAATATATCCCACCCTGTTATTATGTTACATGTGAATTTATATAGAGTGCTACCCTGATCAATGTAAATATATAGCACCCCCTAATGAATATATATATATTTTATTTTTATAGGCACCCCCCCCCCAGTATAAACAGTATCCGGCCCCATATAAATATATACAGCCCCCCAGAATAAACAGAGTACGGTCCCCCATATAAATATATGCAGCCATCCCCCAGAATAAACAGAATACGCCCCCCCCCATATAAATATATACAGCTCCACAGAATAAACATAATCGGCACCCCCATATAAATATAACAGCCCCCCCAGAATAAACAAGAATACCGGCCCCCCATACTAAAATATATACAGCCCCCCCAGAATAAACAGCATCTGGCCCCCAATATAAATTATAAGCCCCCCCCCCCCCAGGTGTACCCCCACATGTAAAAGAATTCGAGCCCCTCATAATATATACAGCCCCCCCCCAGAATAAACGGAATCTGGCCCCCCATATAAATATATACAGCAGCAAACACAACCCCCCCCCACGCCCAGGAAAAATTGGATCTGGCCCTTTATAAATGTACACTGGCCTCATATAAGCATATACAGAAGATATACTAGTACCACTACAAACCCAAACGTTACAGGAGTAATCGCCCCCTAATATATATATGGCCACATTTAATTGATTGGACAGTAAAAATAATAAAACTTCTACTTACCCCCGGGCAGGGTGGTCCCACGGCGCGCGGCTCCCGTCTTCAGGCGCCTCTTCTGGCAGCCGCGGCTCCGTTGAGTGACACAGGCGGCGTTACGTCATCATCAGCCACCTGTGTCACTGCACTGTACGGAGCGACGCCAGCAGCCGGAAAGGCGCTGTGTCGCTCCGCATGTAAATCGCACCTGTTTCTTAAAGAGACAGGTGCGATTTACGTGGAGGGCGATTCGGGCGCCGGCGGGCGCCCGAATCGTCCGCATTGGAGCGGCAAAATGACGCTTTTAAAGAGGTCCGCATTCTGCCGCCCGAGGCGAGATTTTCATCTCGCCTCATGGCAGATGCGGCCCTGGTCCCACTAAATGCAAACCAGATGGAATAGCATGGCACTGCAAGATGCTTTGGTAACCATGCTGGATCAGTATGCCTTCAATTTTGTGTCACCAGCAAAGCCCCCCCACACACACACACGCCATCACACCTCCTCTTCCACGCTTCACAGTGAGAACCAGGCATGTAGAGTCCATTCGTTCATCTTTTCTGTGTCGTACAAAGACATGGTGGTTGGAACCAAAGATCTCAAATTTGGACTCATCAGAGCGAAGCACAGTTTTGTCTAATGTCCATTCCTTGTGTTCTTTAGCACAAACAAGTCTCTTCTGCTTGTTGCCTGTCCTTAGCAGTGGTTTCCTAGCAGCTATTTTATCATGAAGGCTGTTACACACAGTCTCCTCTTGTGTACAGTTGTTGTAGAGATGTGTCTGCTGCTAGAACTCTGTGTGGCAGTGACCTGGTCTCTGATCTGAGCTGCTGTTAACCTGCGATTTCTGAGGCTAGTGACTCGGACAAACTTATCCTCTGCAGCAGAGGTGACTCTTGGTCTTCCTTTCCTGGGGGCTGGGGGGGACCTCATCTGAGTCAGTCTCTTTGTAACGCTTGGTTTTTGCAACTGCACTTGTAAACACTTTCAAAGTTTTCCCAATTATTCAGACTGCCTGACCTTCATTTCTTAAAGTATTGATGGCCCCTCATTTTTCCTTACTTAGAATTTGTATTATGGCTAAAAGCAGCTAACAGTCTATTCAGTAGACTTCTGCACAACACAGCTGATGGTCCCAACCCCATTTATAAGGCAAGAAATCCCACTTATTAAAGGGAACCTACCACCATGGATCTATCTGTAAAGGTAAATTGGGTGGTAGGTGCATCTATAGGATGTGAGGACAGCCCTTTTAAAGGGCTAATCCTCCATCCCCACAATCTTTTACTAACTTTTAATTCCCTAATATGTACATTTTCTAATAAGGCTACTGGGGCATAGAGTAGCCGGAGCTGAGGCCACACAGCACAGCTACTCCACGCCCCAGTAGCCTCTTTGATCCTCCTACCAGAAATCTACCTGTATAGGTAGATCCGTGGTGGTAGGTTCCCTTTAAACCTGGCAGGGCACACAGGTGATGTGAAAACCTTTTCTTGAAGATCATCAAGAGAATGCCAAGACTGTGCAACGCAGTAATCAAAGCAGAGAGAACCTAGAATTTAAGACATATTTTCAGTTGTTTCACACTTTTTTGTTAAGTATATAATTCCACTTGTGTTAATTCATGGTTATGATGCCTTCAGTGTGAATCTACAATTTTATAGTCATGAAAATACAGTAAACTCTTTGAATGAGAAGGTGTGTCCAAACGTTTGGTCTGTACTTTATGAGGGTTTATTGTTTGTCGGATGAGATTTACTTTTCAGATACATCATTTAGATGCGTCTACAGCTTATTGATCAGATTGTATTTACTTTCTTGGAGAAGAAAATTCAGCAATTTAAGATTTTTAGTCTATGGGTGATTACAGCGATACCTCATTTATATATATTTTTTATTTTTGCCCTATTTAATGGAATTAAATCCAATTTGGAGTAAATCACATTTGATTTAGCATAGCCATTTTTTCAGAGTAATACGTTTTTTATATTTTTGGTGACAGCTGGATTATTTTTTTGCGAGAAGGGTTATTTTCAGTGTAATCATTTTGGGGAACGTAACTTTTTGTGATCACCTGTTAGAAAATAAATTTTGTTTTTTTCACTATGCAGGTCCAATAATTTTTGGGGGGTTTTATACACTATTAGTTATTTTTATGGTCAAGAATTTTTTCTTTCTGTCTTTATCTAGTTATTATTATAAAAATGTTTATTTTTCATTTCTTTTTTCTTGATTTTTTTAACTTTTTTTCAGACAAGGGCTTCAACAACCAATTGTCTGATCGCTTGTTAAAGTTTCTGCAATGCAAGCCATTGCTGATGCATTTTCAGTCAGTTACAGTCAGATACTGCCAGGAGTAGGATTTGACATACCAGGACATGGGAAAGTCCTGGGGTACACATTAGAACCTGGGGCTGCCAGGTGAAGAATCAGATTCCCCCCCAGTGACCCGCCTGGGGTGTCCGATCCAGGGTGGAGCGGGTACATTCCCCTTACACACTGCTGTCATGCTTGATCGTGGGTAAGGTGTTAACATCCGAGATTGGAGGGGTCCCTGGTAATGGGTGTTAGAGGAGGGTGTCATCTGCAGCTTCTGGCACCGGCTCCACTTGTAAGAAGCTGGAAGTCCCACATGACAGTACTATTACATCCATTTGTGGGAAGTGGTTAAAGGGGTTTTCCCACAAAACAGCTGATCGGGTCTTCGGAAGTCCCAAGGCTGTCTGGATTTAACCCATTCATTACTATGTGCTAATTGCACATTATAATGTATATGGATGAAAATCCCCATATACTGCCATACTGTAGTATGGCAGTATATGATAGGATCAATCGGACAACCTAGGGTTGAAGTACCCTGGGGGTATGAAAAATAGTAAAAATAAAAAAAAAGTTTTAAAAAAATTATATTTTAAAAAACCTAAAAATTCAAATCACCCCCTTTCCCTAGAACTGATATAAATATAAATAAACAGTAAAAATCATAAACACATCAGGTATTGCCGCGTCCGTAATTTCCCCGATCTACCAAAATATAACAACGGTTTTAGGTAGCCCTAAAAATGCTAGCATTGAAAACTTAACCAGAAATCACAAAAAGTGACACCACCCACAGCTCCTTCACCAAAATATGAAAAAGTTATTAGCACCAGAAGATGGCAAAATCTTCCCCCCACAGGCTTATGTCCCACTATACATGACCAAATGGGAACGGGACCTGACATTGACCCTCTCTGTAGAACAAAGGGAAAAGATTTACGAACTGGCACACAAATCCTCAATTAGCACAGCCTACCAGGAGACAAACTATAAGCTGCTAACTAGGTGGTATAGGGTGCCCCATGTACTTCACAAGATGTTCCCAGATGTCGCCCGGACCTGTTGGCGCCGCGGTAAAGAGGAGGGCACACTCCTTCACATTTTTTGGAGTTGTCCCTCACTTGTTCCATTTTGGACGACGGTGCTGGGGGTGATTTGCGAGGTGACGGGCAGAGAGCTGCGGGATGACCCCGTCTGGGTTTTGTTACACCACCACAAAATTTCCCTTGCCACATACAGGAAGTCCCTGGTATGTCACCTCCTGAATGCAGCTAAGGCTTGTATCCCGGCCTGCTGGCACTCCTCCGATCCTCCCTCCATGCATCAGTGGCTGGGCCTTGTCAACGAGTTGCAAAGGATGGAGAGTCTCCTGAATACTGATCCAAAGAGGGATGCCCGCTCTCATAAAACATGGTTCCACTGGGTTTCTTTTGTGGCATCTCCCTGCTACTTGGACTTGACGGCACGGGATTGTGCATCTACCGAGACCTAAGCTCTAGGTAGGGGGAAGCACAACGCTCTTTCTTTCGATTCCCCTTCTCGCACCTCCTTCTTCCTCTCTTTCCCCTCCTATTTTGCGATTCCTCGCCGCTATTCCTTTTTTCTTCTTTTTCATTATTGAGGAATTTTATAGAATGCATCTAAGTTACAGTGAATCTGTCTCAGTAGATAACAGTACATTGAATTTCTGTTGTTGTACAATTGATACCTAGAAATTGTCGCATTATCCAAATGTAAACCCCCTCCCCTTCCACAAATGGGTGCATGTTGGCGTCTGATTATTTGACTTTAAGTGCTTACCGCTTCCCCCCCTCCCTCCCTTTTCGCACTGTTTTGTCTTGTTATTAAAAATTAATAAGAATTTAAATATGAAAAAAAAGAAGATGGCAAAATCTTTAAAAAAAAATTTGGTATCCTGGTAATTGTAACGACCCAAAGAACAAAGTAGACATATCATTTGTGGTGCACAGTGAAAGCCGTAAAAATCCAAGCCCACAAGAAAACGTTGCAAATGTGTTTCTTTTTACCGATTTCACTGCATTTGGAATTTTTTTCCCGCTTCCCAGTACACGGCAGGGAATAGTATATACCATCACCATGAAGTGCAGTTTGTTACGCAGAAAACAAGCCGTCACACAGCTCTTTATGTGTAAGAAAAAAAAGTTATAGATTTTTGATTGTGGGGGGTGAAAAATAGAAATGAAAAAACAAAAAAGGGCCTGGTCATTAAAGGGTTAATGTAATAAATGTTTTTAAATTTTAGGATTATAGTGGAATTGGGGAAATGTCTGCATGCTCTTAGAACTGCTGTACATCCCCTCCCAAGAGCCTTATGGGAATTTGCTGCAGTTTTGATCTAGGAGCCTGCTATAGGTTTTACTACATCTAGGGTCACTTGGGCCATCTGTCATCAGCGTATGAGGTGCATTCACATGTGTCATCCATGTGCTGTCTTTTTTTTTTTTTAAAGTTCACAGAGGAATAAAAACAAATACAAAATATGTGACAAAGTAGCCCCCAGCCAGGACAAACAGTTAACAGTATTTGTTGAGCCCTGTAACTGAAACACATTGGGGCAGATTTATCAAGTGTCTGAAAGTCAGAATATTTCTAGTTGCCCATGGCAACCAATCACAGCTCCCCTTTAAAATATTCATGAGCACTGGTAAAATGAAAGCTGAGCTGTGATTGGTTGCCAACTGGAAATATTCTGACTTTCAGACACTTGATAAATCTGGCCCATTGTCTTAAATAATGTACCGGCTCATAGAAAACATAAGATAGAAAAAAAGAAATAGGCAAAAACACATACGGAGGCCTAGAACATATTACACTTCAATCCCCACCCCCCTACCCACCCCATACGACTGGTGTCCCCCAACCTGACTAGGTACCAATAGTTATTACTCACAAAGTGCATCCTATAATTTTTTTTTCATCTATTTTCTGGAGATCATATCTATCAAACTAGCAACTTTCTATATTCACTAAAGATTTGCTCAAGAGCATATAATCCACCTTTCTTTTCCACTCCTGAAGCCCAGGCGATTTTTTGTTCTTCCAATTATATAATATCACTTTGCGGGCCATTAGTAGCCCCTTCATTGCATCTTGTATACCTTTTTTAGAGCCCAGTACACCAATCTTAGTACAAAGAATGCAGTTTTTTCCCCATATGAGACCATACACCCACTTTGCACTGTTATAGCTTCTATTATGTCTTCCCAATAGCGTTTTAATTTTGGGCACCTCCACATCATGTGGATTAGGTCTGCGTCCACAAGCTCGCATCTGGGACATTTCTCTTTGTTTCGGTGTCCGAACCTATTTAGCAGTTTTGGGGTGTAATGGAACAAAAATATTTGAGACACGATATAAGACAGGTTCTTGGTAGTGCAATTGGTCATGCCCATGGCATCGTCCCACTCCTCTAATGATAGGTCGGGGATATCTTTTTTCCATTTAACATAGCAGTATGGAGAATTACTTGTAGATGTATCACTATCTAATGCTTTACAATCTAGACAGCAAGCCTTTCGATTTATTCTGCATTCTCAATACATTGAGGAGGGGATGTCGTACTTCCTTAAAATCGACCCTAGCTAGAGACGCATTGAAGGCACTCCGAAGCTGAGTGTATCGGAGCCACTCCCCTCCACAAATCCTAAATTGTAGTGAGAGTTCCTCTGCTGTTTTTAGCCCCTATTGTCTACTATTTGGTGTACATATTTCACCCCCTTCTGACACCAGAGCCTATATCCCTCAATCGGGGCTAACGTCCACTCCCCGTCTCCCCAGAGCGGCGTTTCATACAGAAAACTTTCCCAGCCTAAATCTATCTTTATTTTTTCCCATATCCACTAAAAATATTCATCCCCTTTAAATAATCATAATTTTGTCCAAGTGTATAGATAATCTTATCCATATCACAGTCAATAATGTTTTGTAGTTGTGCTGCCACAAAATATTTACCAAAATCGGGGATCGCCAATCCTCCTTTTTCAAATGGTGCATATAATTTATTCAAGCTAATTTGTGCCCGCTTACCCCCCCATATTAAATCCCTTATTATCATTTCCAGAGACCTAAAGCTTTTTCTTGTTATCACCAAAGGGCTATTTTGCAGAATGAAGAGGACCTGTGGCAATATCACCATTTTGCATAAGATAAGCCTAGCTGCCAGTGTAAGGTTCATTCTCTTCCGTATATCTACCTTGCATCTAATTTTTGTTAGCATGGGCATCACATTTAGTTTCACATAGTCATTTGGATCTTTATTAATGACAATACCTAAATATCTCATTTCAGATACTCTTTCCAACTGGCCGGGAATTTGAGTTTCCTTAGGCAGGGAGTCCAACAATAAATAGGAAGACTTGCCCCAATTGATCTTTATCCCCGACATGCTGCCATGCTCTTCTATCAGGGCAATAACCGATTGGAGCATTGTGCCCGAGTGGTCCAAGAACAGCAGCATGTCGTCCGCATGCAACTGCAGCCTATCCTCTTTTATACCTCTAACAAACCCCCTTATCAGGGCATGTTCTCTTAGCTGACATGCCAAGGGCTCCAGTGCCACCGCAAACAGCAGAGGTGACAGCGGACACCCTTGTCTTGTCCCTCTGTGCAAGCTTAATGGCCCTGAAGCCTTACCATTAATGCTTACCCTAGCCGATGCTCCTCTGTATAGCATTTTTACCAATTTGAGGGTGGGCCTTATCATGTGCCCTGCCCTCCCTTGGGTTTTTGTATAGAGGATTTTTCCTTTTTAAATGTTTTTATTGGTTTTTGGTTTGGTGTATATTACACATCTGTTGTTCATATTTAGTGGAATAAAGATTATTATTTTGGTATAGCGCATGGTTGTTTCGTATTATTGCTTAACTTTTTTCATGTGCCCAGTTCTCTATCATTATGTGCGGTTCCTCCTCTATGATTCTTTCAATAGATGGGTCTCCTGTAAACATACTACATCTGGTTGGTACGAGGAGCATAAGTCAAACACCGCTCTACATTTAGTCCTGTTATTCAACCCTCGTATGTTCCATGATAACAATTTAATCATAGTAGCACTATATCACATTTTGTACTAACATTTTTCCTATCAGATTTTGGGGCCACCAGTCGTCCCCCCGCACCACCCCACCCCCCTTCAGATGTCCAGGCCAAACTTCCCTGGACTCATCCCAGAGCATTTACCTCTGCCGGGGCAAGGCTACCATCGGGCTATACCTCTTAGATCTTTAAAACCCATTCTACCCATTCGTTAGCTTCTACTGGATTTTCGAAGAAGAGGGATTTTTGTCCATAAATAATTTTTAATTTTGCCGGGTACATCAATGAATACAAAATGCCTTTCCCCCTCAGCCTCTTTTTCAGATCCGCATAACTAGCCCTCTTTTTTTTGTACCACTTGGGGGTAGTCTGGGAAGATCATTATTGGGGCAGAATTGTATTCCAATTTCCCAATGTTCCTTAGACTCCTAAGAATGTTGTCCCGGTCCCTTGGTGAAAGGAGACGCACCAGGATACTCCTCGGTGGAGCGCCCACTGCCCTTGCTTTAGAGGGCACTCTGTGAGCTCTATCCACCAAAAATACCTTGGTGCGAATCTCCTCCGAGAATGTTTTTTCCAACCAGTTGGACATGAAGGTCGTTGCATCTTCCCCCACCACACCTTCCAGGAAGCCTACAAGCCTTTTACCCTTTTCTGCATATTGGCTGCAGAATCTTCAACATTCACTATTCTAGTTTCCTTTTCTTCAACTCTTCCTCTAAGAGTGTCAATTTCGGTACCGATGACATCTTTTTTTTTACTCTTCATGCCCCCTATCTCCTTCAACACTTCCCCTACTGCCAGAGTACATTGCACAATCTGTGCAGAGATGTCCTTAAAGGATAGGCTCTCTGCACACTGTGCTCCCTCTGCAATTTCTTCCTGTCCCACCCCTTGTACAGGTGACTCCGCTACTCTATCTTTCTCCTCTGATTTTTTTCCCTTTTCCTTCATTGAGCTGGGAGAGTGTAGGAATTTATCCAAATTACCTTCTTTTGATTTTACACCTGGGGAGAGCCCCCCTTCTGATAATCTACCCTTCACCCCTGCTTTGTTCTGCCTCTTGCTCCCCATGGTTCTTCTCTTTTTTGAAATACTTAAATCAGACAACCCTGTCGCCCGTGACCCTAAAAGAATCAAAAGACAATTTGCTTATAGATATGAGCTATGATATAAACAATAAATGTGCGACAGTTATTGCAAAGGTTGTTGCCTGAGCCTTCTTATGGGGCCTTCAACGGGCCAACATGTATTTAGATTAATCACCAAGGCTCTCGGCAACTACGTACAGTGTTATGAAAAGCATAACAAAAAAGAATTGATTAAATTGACTAAGTTGGTGATTTTAGGTGCCAGATTGCATTAAGGCGGGCATACATTCATTAGTGTCCAGGAGGAGCCTACTTCAGATCAGGCACCAATGATTGATCAGTAAATTATGAAGGCTAGACCTTCCAGCAGGGATTCAACAATCCAAAAACCAGGAACAAGAGCAGTCAATCAACTGATAATACAGACCAATCCCCTCTGGGACAGGCATCAGTCCAAGTTCAGGAGAGGGTAAAGTTAGCAAGTTAGATGGTTTTAGAACAAGGGTCACTGTGAAACAGAAATGTATCAGTCCAGATTGCAAGCAAAGAGTCATTGTTAGTTAGTTGCAGAGAACAAATCACCCTGGAGTAGACCTCTAACACGCCGCACTCAGTGGAGATAAGATTGGTTGGTTAATTAGATATAAGTAGCTGAGTCACACCAGGATAAGCATGTAACAATTCATAGGAGGCAGGGAGGAGCAAAGTTAATATGGTTAATATGGTTAAATCGTCGTCAGTCGCCTATCAACTCGGTTTTTCGGCAGCAACACGGTTAGTTGAAAAGTTAATTATAGAAGCCAGCTCCCAAACTTAATTAACAACTGCCTCTCGCTGGTGGTTTCAACAGGTCGCCATACAATACCGTCTGAATAGTGAATCAGACATCAGCTGAAATTCATGGTCATACCATACCAGCAGAGAGATCGTTCAGGTGTACTTCCTAGATGAGTAGTTGTACTGAAGGAGCATCCGTGGATCCTCAGATGGCAGCACCAATTCTGACATGTGGCATGCTGGCTTTACCTCGGCAAGTCAGCTGAGCAGGGGGGCCAGTGCGTTTGTACACAGCACCCACTGCTGAGCTTTCCGGATCCAGCTTCCGCCCTGGTCTGGCCGCCAGCAACAAACCCACGTCGCTATAACAATCTCGGCAGCTACCATCATCAAGTTCTCCGTGCTGTAAATGTTGTCGTCCACCACACTGTGCAGGCTGAAGTGCAGCCGGGCGATCCTCACATAGGAACAGCGTCACAGGGATCATAAGCGCACCTCTTCCTTCCCAGCGTCCTCGGCACCATCAATGTCCAGGCACCCGCTAACAGAGAGGTGATGTTCCAGCCTGTTGCCCGCTCTCACCCCGGCGTCGCGGCAACACGAGTCAGCACGCCGCCCGCGTCCTGCTCCTCCCCTTCCATCCATGTGCTGTCTTTATTTGCACCCGTCAGAGACAACCAAGGACCCTGTACACATTGCAGCAGTAGATCAGGGACATTAGGAATTCTTCATATTTAATCTATTTCCAGCATGGCCAAAACTTGTTTTCGACTTTATCTAGACAATAACAAGGTCCATTATTCATATTTTCTGTATTTAAATAATAGATGATGCTTGTTGCATGAGTTCATAACACAGCTTTGTGTGCAAAGTAGCAGATGTTAGGAGTGGCTCCAGGCATCTCGTGACTCTTCATCGACTTTCTAACAAGCTTCTATAAGTGTGGAGATTGCAAAGTGTCTTATATTTTTCTGCAAACAGAAATATTTACTCATAATAAACCCTTTGTGTCACAATCAAGGAAGTTAAGAATAGATCAGACTTGGATATTAGTGTGGTTTTACTAAACATCAAAAGGATGCATGTGTGATTTCAGTCATATGAACTATTATGAATATTTATAATTTCTTAAAGGGGTATTCCCATGAAGACAAGTTTCTTAAATGAACTCAGGATAACAAAATAACACATTCTCTATTTCACTGTTATTAACAGCATTTCACAGCTATAAGTCCAACCTGTCTCTATAAGTCCTGGTGTACACAGTTTCAGTTGACCCTGGTTTCTAACCCCGTATCTTCTGACTTTAGATTTGGCAACCATCATGCTTTTCTGTCACTGGGGTGCTGAGCTGTTCTATGTTCTCTGGCTCCAGCCCCCTCCCCCTGCATTCCAAGAGGAGCTCACACACACTGACTTCCTGTTGGCAAACAGCAGCACATCATATTGTGAACTACAAGCTACAGGCAGATAAGTAATGGGGAGGGAGGCACATCAGATCTAACAGTGTGCGTAGCAAAGCTGGAGAGTCTCATTGTGTGTAATATGCATCTCATGGATCTCATAATCTCTGATCTGTCTCATCTCTCTTTCTATGTGTCATATACAATTTTCAGAAGGTAAATGAAAGTGAAAGAGTAAAATTGTAAAGTAAAGGGTTAAAATGATCTTTATTGTGTAGACATCACTAGGGGATCAAAATTGGAGAATTTGCTTCCATGGGTAAATCCCTTTAAGAGTTATTACAATTTCCTATACATATGAGGTAAAGGGAGGAAATAGTATAAAATATAAACATAAAAAAAAACTATGCTCACAGCCAGAGCATTATATTTCTATGTCTAGCAGGACCAGGAAGTACAAAAATCAGTGGAGGAGGAGGAATGGTACAAAAGGGGTGATGGCAATTAGTGATCACTTTTTTATATTAAAAAAAATGCTGTTTTTTATAGTTTTGCATTTTGGTGGCTGGTATATTACTTATATTAAAAAAAATGCTGTTTATTATAGTTATGAATTTTGGTGGCTGGTATATTACTGTATAGCTTGGCATACAATTATGTTATTGTGTTTGCACAAATGAACACTGTCCATGTTAAAGAGAACCCGTCATGCAAAATAACCCCCCTAATCTAAATATATTTTCATAAACTGCCATTAGAGAACATTGCCTCTATCCCTTCATTGTCCCTCTTCATGCCTGTAAACCCAAGCAATGAGGTCCTAAAGCTGTATGCAAATGACCTGTGAAATGTCCAATGAGTCATTAGCATATTCAAGCTGTCCAGTTTATTCATGAGTGGGAGGCACAGCCACACCCCCAGTGCATGACTGACAGTCTGTGTAATGATGGGAGGCTGTATAATGATGTGATGGTTGCTCCATGTGCTGGTGGCCACGCCCCCTGCTGCCTGTGTGTGTATTGGAGAGATACAACAGCACCAGGATGCAGCCATGTTATAGCAGAACATGTCAAGTACATGTGCAGCTTATGTCTGTGTCTCTCACATGTGTATTAGGAGGATGCAGCATGTCAGCAGATACAGAACAGACACTAGCAATGCTTTACTATACATTACACACAGACATGAGCAGGGGGAGGAGAGGGGGGGGACAGTGATGACATCACGGCCTCTGACCATGTGACCAGCCTCATTTACATAATAAAGAAAATATGATTTTACAATGAATAATGTATGAAATAACTAGATAAAGGCTGGGATGGGATCCTTGTGAGCTGCTCCGACAGGTAGAGGTGACAGGACTAGTGACAGAGATCTGATGACAGGTATCCTTTATTTCAATTTCAACCATGGTGTCCAAGGTGTATTATGTGGTGAACCAGGCTTGTCAGCATTCACTGTATATTTAAGGCTCCCACAAAAGCTTCATGAAAAGTTTTATAAAGGAGTTACAGCATTTAGAACTCAATGTAAAAACTAAGAGGAAAAAAGTCAGCGCAGCCTGAAGGCCAAAACCTATAGCAGTTATGTACAGACAACCACTTTTATCTAATAGGAAAAAAGAGTCCTGTCTCAACAAAGTTGAGCTAGGTGGCATTCTGACTTGTCATATATGTTAATAATTACATTGTCATTGTCACTGAGTCATCAGGTTATTTAACTTGAATATGTAACTTTTTCTACTGTGTCACTGTGCATTGCAGAATATTGCATGAGGCTGGATTTACACATTGTTACACGTTTTTATGTATTCTGAAGTCACACACCTTTTTGTGTAAGTTTTTGATGTATTTTCTATAAATCATATCCAAAAAGCAGAAAACATATAAAAATAAAGCTGGTACTTTCATCCCTATCGTCTGGCTACGGCTTTAAAAATTGCAGTAAAAACTGTCACAAAAAAGACTCTGGGGCAAATTTACTTACCCGGCCATGTTGCGATCCCCCGATCTGGACAGTCCGACAAAGATGAAGTTCGCCACAATTCACATAGCTCGTGCGCCTGATTTCCTGCATCTGTCGCTTCCCCGCCGAGGTGCTTGTAAGTGCGTGTCTTGCAACACAATTTGAATTTTAAATCCTGCGCGTAGTCCGAATCCTTCGGGCTGTCCAACAGCCACACCCCCCCCTGATTTGCGTTGCATGAAAGTCGTCACGATTGCGCCAAAATCCAATCGCGTGCGACAAAAAACCCTGTTAAATGCGGCGCAAATCAGAAATTGTCGGGAAACCCAACGAAAATGCGGTTCGCGGACCCTTAGTAAGTGAGCCCCTGTGTGGACATTAATAATAAACATTAACCCCTTAACAACGCGTGCCGTAATAGTATGGCGCAAGTCGGGTGCAGGTGCATGGGATAAAGGGCTGAGCCCTCTCCATAGCCTGTAAGTCTTTGCTACATATTGCAGCAAAGACTTACCGTTAATACCTGCGATCATTGCTAGCACCAATCACGGGTGTTGTCCCGTAGATTCCCACCGGCAAAGCTGGCGGCGACAAATGGGCGCCTCCATCTTGGTGACGTCATCGCAGTCTTCCTAAGACCCAGGGCTGTCTCGTTCTAATGAATGAGGAGTAAAATCCCCATATACTGCCACACTGTAGAATGGCAGTATATGATAGGATTGATCAGATAATCTAGGGTTAATGTACCCTAGCGGGTCTGACAAAAAGTAAAAATAAAAATAAAAAAAGAGTTTAAAAAATTATAATAAATAAACCTAAAAATTCAAATAATAGTAAAATAAAAAAATAAATAGCAAAAATCATAAACACATCAGGTATTGCCGCGTCCGAAAATGCCCGAACTATCAAAATATATTAATGGTTTTTAAACTGCATTTAAGCCCGTAGCGGAAAATAGGGCCCAAAGTTGAAAATGGCACTTTTTTTGCCATTTTGAAGAAAAAATTCACTAAAAATGATCAAAAGGTTGTAGTCTGAAAAATTAAAGCATTGAAAACGTCATGAATAGTCGCATAAAATGAAGCCACCCATAGCTCTGTACACCAAAGTATAAAAAAGTTATTAGCACCAGAAGATGGCAAAATCCTACCCCCAAAATTTTTTTAAGGTTTCAAGTGCATGAAAAAATTGTAAAACCTATACAAATTTCATATCCCCGTGATCGAACTGACCCAAAGAATAAATTAGACATGTCATTTGGGGTGCACAGTGAAAGCAGTACCATATTTTTCGGACTATAAAGCGCACAAAAAATCCTTTGATTTTCTCAGAAAGGTGCGCCTTATGATCCAGTGCGCCTTACATATGAACCAAACTGACAGACAATAGCTGCCTTAAACTGTGCACAGGTCTGCCACCTGCTGGTCATTCATCCTTATAATCAAGTGCGCCTTATAGTCCAGTGCGCCTTATATATGAACCTAGATATTTTAGCAGGCATTTATTGATGGTGCGCCTTATATTCCGGTGCGCCTTATAGTCCGAAAAATACTGTAATATCCAAGCCCACAAAAAAACGGCGCAAATGTGTTTTTTCACCATTTTGACTGCATTTGGAATTTTTCTCCTGCTTCCCAGTAATGACATGGAAAATTAAATACCATCACCATCTGATAAGTGAACATAAATTTCATATTTAAAATTACATTATATCAGTAGTGGAAAATCCTCATTTTGTCCTGCATTTTTGTGTACAATACATTTTTGGAAAGGCTAGGTCACATCTGATTACAGCGTCCATAAAGGCAGTTATCTTCTCACAACCTCCTGATAGCAGTGGACTGCAATAGAGTGTAATAGAGCCAGGCTGACTTATATTAGCTAGTTTTCTGTAAACATCATAGTAATATACATTTACTATGCAAAGGTTAAATTACCACATTCTAGTAGGAAATTTTATAGAAGTTAAAAAGAGTAGCCAGTTTATTCATTGTGGACCTGAGTATTTTAGGTTAATTTTATACAAAGTGTAAAGATAATATTTAACTTCTTTTGCTGAAAAGTGTTATAAAGGTATCATACTATAAAGTAAGCTGAAAACCTTACACACTTATGTGAGATATTTTATGACCATGAGTGATAATGATCACTTTTCAGACTATCACAGATTGCTGATATAATGTTGTTTGGTGGCCCATTGCATCTGCCATTTACACAGGCCGTTCTATATAGAATGGTGGAGGATATTCCTGTTAGCAGAGGTCATAAATAATTGTGCTACATAAAAGACGTATTTGCCCATTAAGATATCTGTAGGTATTGGTGACTCTTGGATCATGTCTTCAACATGGGCTTGGCCATTGTCTCTGACTTGATCACTTTAAGCCCTTGTGCACACAACATTATTTTGGGGTTGTGAGCTAGCTGTGCATGTTTAGGTTAGCTTATGGACTCTATAGAGGCCTATTATGCATGGCCATAGTGCATGCACCATGTCGCAGAACACTGAAAGCGAGCTGAGCTGGGTGCATGAGGCCTAACTGACAGACTTATGAAAAGTCCTGGTCTTCACTGCTCTGCAGCTTGTCTGGTCTTCCCTCCAATGATGAATCCAATCTTCTTGTCATTTTCCAGCTTGAGAATCATTCTATGCACAACTATGTCACCAGGGAAATTCAGCTTTTCCCAACCTTTTCAGGCAAAAAATTAATGAATACAGGCAGTCTCTGGGTTATGTACAAGATAGGTTCCTTAGGTTTGTTCATAAGTTTAATTTATATGTAAGTCGGAACTATATATTTTATAATTGTAGCTCCAGCCAAATTTGTTTTTCCAAAAAATATTTTGCTGTAACAGGAAGAAGAATTATCAATAACACTTCTAGGGTCGGACTGGCCCACCGGTGTGCATTTTGGCTCCGCCATCTCCTCCCTAAGTGTAGACTTCTGGAACACAGATGTGTTAAATGCTTGTGATGGGTAAGTAGCAACAATGCACTTTACTACTTACTGAACACATGCATTTAGGTCTAAACACATCTGCGTTCTGGGAGGAGATTCTCCAGATGTGCCTAAAACGCATTTTAAAACACAGTTCAATTGCCTCTTGTGCACATGGTCTTAGGCTGCATTCATATTATGTGTTTTCAATGCATTTTAAATGATGTTGCAAACACATGGGGAAAAACACACCTCAAAATAAATCCATGTTTTTATTATCATTAATACTGGGTGTGTTTTGATATGGCTTTTGCCTGATGGGTTTTTCAGACTTTCAGACGTAACGAAAGCGCATTCTGTAAACATGGCCTAAGAATACACAGGAAATATTTCCATGTTGCAATAGGTGGGCCCCCAGAATCAATTGCACAGATGGGTCCTAGTCCAACCCTGAAAACTTATTTACAGGCATCTTACAGCTGATCATTGCAGCCTGTGACTAAAGTAAAGTGTCCAGATAGCTTCATTAGAGGTCACATTGGGCAGAGAAGTCCGTCTGTAACTAGGGGTCGTCTGTAAGTCAGGTGTCATCATTTTCATAAATTCTAACTTCATGATGGTCTCCAGGAAATATTATGTCCTGCCAGAAGCCTTTGCCAATATTTTTCTATTCATCAACCTTTACCAAGCAGGATTCACAGAGAGGGACAACAAAACCTAATATGAATAGGGATTTTCTCATCTTCACCAAGGTGTGTGCTACATCTTTGTTGTCAAATGAAATGATAAAACCTACTGAAGAATTGGGACATTCTCATCCCACATGGTCTCAAAGTACTGGTTCAACCATCACATTGCAAGTATACACAACCCAGGAAGACCTGAGTATCTTGTCATATAACAATAGACAGAGTAATGACATAAAGTAATAGTGAATATACATACATATTAATCTGCTCAGCTGCTCCTGCTCTATAACATGCCATCTGCAGATTGGACTGATCAGATCTGAAATGATCAGCAAATAATATCCCATTATAAATGTATACAATTGTGATATAGCAGTGAACACTTAGTATGATCAAATAACATGAATAACGTGACAAGTATAGTTACAGTGTACAAGAAAAGTAAACAGGGGAGGCCATCTCTTGTTTGTAATAATTTACAGGAGATGAAAAGCTTCCTACTTATTCACCAGTATTGGTGATGAGAGATTATTCCACATGAATTACACCGAGCAAGCTCATCGCCTCTTCAAGCAGGAATTCAAAAGTGATGGCAGATATGGAGTGTATGGACCCAGAGCTCATTTTAAATGATCAGTTTAGAGAGGCAGCAATACAGTATAATATAGGTTTGTGTTTATATGTAAAAGGATACAAAATAATGTAGAATACATTAGCAAACATGTCAGTTGTATAACATTTTATTAAATGCTAATATGAATTTCTAAGCAAAGTTACTACAGGCAGTCCCCCGGGTTACGTACAAGATAGGTTCTAAAGTTGAATTTGTATGTAAGTCGAAACTGTATATTTTATAATTGTAGCCCCACCCAAATTTTTTGGGGTCTTTGTGACAACTGGATTTTAGAAATGTTGGATTGTCATAAGAACCAGGACTAACAATAAAGCTTCATTACAGACACAGGTGATAACTGTTACAGCTGTTCATTGTAGTCTAAAGCTAAAGTCTGGTAAATTACCAACATCCAGGGGTGCCTTTGTAACTAGGGGTTATCTGTAAATCGGGTGTTCTTAAGTAGGGGACCGCCTGTATTTCATTAGTACTTCATCAGTACTTGTCAGTATATTGTCACCTTTTGTAGTTGTGGGCTCCCTGGCCTGCCATTTTCTCATAGGTCAGAGGACTTGTACCATACAATATGACAAGACCAGGTGTTGACTGTGTAGGCACAAGTCATGTCTGAAAAAGTTTTTATGTGGTCTTTGACATTGACCATATGAAGAAGACCGAAAAAAGAAAACCCTTAATCTAAGAATTCAGATATAAAGGGGTTTACTAGTTATACTTGAAAACTTCTGGGTGGCCAGGACAGGGGTAAAAAACTTTTCAGTCCTTCGTTTACACATTCCTCACAAGTGCCAGCCGTCACTTGACCGTTGAGGACAATCAATGGTCACTGAAGGGTGAAAAGTGATGTTCAGTAGAATGGAGAGTGGTCACACATGTGAAGGAAACTCCATCCGTCCAGGCTGCTTGACTTTACCCTTTGACATCTATGCCATGAACACACTTAATTTTTGAGAGGGATCACCAGTGATTGACAGTCAGTATCTTGTTGTAGCAACTTACAGGTTAGGGGCAGGGTACAAAACAGCATGGATGTTCTAGTGCATGTAAAACAAAAAACAAACAGGACAACCTTGTATACCTCTTTAACCCCTTAACGACCTTCAAAAATCTATAACTTTTTTTTTTTACACATAAATAGCTCTGTGAGGGCTTGTTTTCTGCGTAACAAATTACACTTCATAGAGATGAAGAGATTAAAAAATTCTAAACGTTTGTGCCGTTTTCTTGTGGGCTTGGATTTTATGGCTTTCACTGTGTGCCCCAAACAACATGTCTACTGTATTCTTTAGGTCGGTGCGATCACGGGGATACCAAATAACTTTTTTACACTTTGGTGTTTTTACAGAGCTGTGGGTGGAGTATTTTTTCCGACTTTTGATAACGTTTTCAATGCTGTACGACCTTTTGATCACTTTTTATTGAATTTTTTGTATTTTTCAAAATGGCAAAAAAAGTGCCATTTTCAACTTCGTTAATTTTCGAAACCATTATTATATTCTGGTAGATCGGCATTTTCGGACGCGGTGATACCTAATTTGTTTATGTTTATTACTGTTTAGTTATATTTATATCAGTTCTAGGGAAAGAGGGATGATTTAAATTTTTCGGTTTTCTAATCATAATTTTTTTAACTTTTTCTTATTTTTACTTTTACTATTTTTCAGACCTCCTAGGGTACTTTAACCCTAGGTTGTCTGATTGATCCTACCATATACTGCCATACTACAGTATGCCCCGTGAGCCCTCTACATGCACCTGCCCCCAACGCCTATTGGGCTATTGGGGGGGTTAAAACGGTACATTGGCTATCTAGTATAATAGATGTCTCGGATCGCGGGCGCATCTGTGCTCCTCCGTGTGCCCCTGCTGCAGCCCGGCCAGTTCACTCACCTCTCATAGACCCTGCTCTTCCCCGGAATGCCGTGCGCGCAGCCCCGCCTCCTAGGGCGAGCCAAAAATGTAAAGGGCCAGCACACCGCTAATTGGTGCACTGGCTGAACACCTCACCTTTAAGAATCCTGCCTCTTCCTGTGTCCCCTGCCGGATCTTTGTGCCTTACAGCCTAAGAGAAAGCTTCCTGGTGATAATTCCTGCGTTCCTGTGTATTCCTGCGTTCCTGTGTGTCTCCACTCCTGAGTCCTGTGTAGTCGTGTTACCTGAGTTCCTCCGCGTTGCTGTGTTCCGTGTGCCTGTGTTCCCGTTCCCACCTGCCTGGACCTCCCGTTGCTGACCCCGGATTTGGACTTGACCTTGCATCTCTTCAATTGCATGTTATTAAAATATTCACTTTGTGAAGATAATTTACCATAAATGTAGCCTTGTTAGAAACCTTAGAAACCAGAAAGCAGTCTTTGAATACGACCACACCTTGGCAGCGGGACCCACACACGCGCTATTGAGCCCTCCCTGACCTCCCTGATTTGGCGTTTATTACCACAGGACTGCTGTGGACATAAATCTCGTTTCTAAGGGACAACATGGCTTCATTTATAGAAATTGTCTAATAATCAGGCACTGAAACTTTGTCTTGAAACTGGATATCTGATTTTATTTTGACAAATGAGTATAAAAATTCTTAGTATAATGCACTAAAAAACCTATATTGTATTCTGAATAATGATTGACCAAATGTTGCACCTCCTTATACAATATACAATAAAAACAGCAAATTAAAATAATACATCGATATATATTGATCTTGTATGTTGTATATCTATATTCAATGTGTCATGACTTTAACATTTTGTACAAATAGTAAAACATGAACACAGCTATGTAAAAATGTTGATAATATCGATTAGACTAATACCAGGCCAGGATATATGCTATTGAGCTGCACTTTGAGACCTAAATGTATACCTCCAGATAAAATAGTCAAATTGATTGGATCCAAGAAATGTCTGCTTTATAAGATATGTCACAAACTCTACCACAACGTTTATATGTCACACATTCTCTCCTTCTGACAATGTCCAACAATTGGGGGGGGGGGATTTATTAATTCTGTCACAACCTCGACCGCCGGCATCTGAGATCTGATTACGCAAAGCATAGCCCAATGTGCCAAAATCTTACATGGTCTGTACCTGTTTTTCTTTTGATTTCAGACCATTTTTTTCCTGGTCTGTTCTGCGGCAAAAATTGAGCCTAAAAAAGCCGACAAACTGAACATAAATGTGGCAGATGATGTGGAAAATATAGGCCATGCCCACTTGCACCAAAAAAAGATGGATAGTCGGAAATATCTGTTCTTTCTGGCGCAAACGCAACACTTTTGTGCCTAAAAAAAGTTGAGTTCCCGACACTTTTTTGACGCATATACGATAATACATCTGCCCCAATATGTTATATTTGTAATACTCCACAGAATTTTTATATATTTATGCTTCTTAGCTGTAGATATTTATTTAACCCTAAATGTCAATGCCCAGGTGAGAATATTCCTTTAGTGGTGACTCAGAAAGCAGTAAACCACCATTCTGCTGGCCAGCTGGTGTGATGTGGTAGGTATTAGATTTATTTACATTTTTAGCATAATAAGGAGTGGGCAGGTGATGGTTAAATTGAACAAGATAGTAGAGGAACAGTATGGCAGGCCTGGTACACATGTGGCAAAAAGAATGGAGCAGTTATAATTGGGTTGTCTCTCAGAATCTGATGTACTTTTATTATGTACCACTAATGGCTGCTGTTTCTCTGTCTTCTTGTGCTTCACTTCTGCTCCTTAAAACTAAAGGCTGCTGAAATTGTCCTTGAATTTGCCCTTACCTAAGATGGTGGATCGAATGCATCATGGGGCCATTCTTGTGTGGGTGCCATCTTGCTTCCTGTTTGGGCTTATAAGAAAAACGTGAGATCAACCTAACATAGCTTGAGTATTGTGACTTGTTCCGGTCTCCTGCTCCCTGAACTGAACCAGACTTGTACCTACATGTATTATACCTGCTGTCATCTACTCTACAACCTGCATTACTGTTCCAACGCCTCCGTACATCATTGTGCCTGTCTCTCTCCATCTGGGTGCTGGATTCCAGCCGTGTCTACCATTATTGTTACATTGGCATAGGAAGAGGTTCATTAATAAGTGAGGAATGCCACAGAAATGGGGGCATTATTCAGTGGGAAGGGGGCATTATACTACATGGATAGCCGTAAGAGGAACATTAAACAGTTTGGCTGTTACAAGGGGGTTATTTTATGGTGTGAGTGCCATTAAGTGTCGGAGCAGGTAATGTTTTTTCTTAGGGCACTAGTAGCTGTGATAAGGGGTTGGGCAAGACGTGTGGATTACTAAATGTTTGCTGTACAGCAATTTTCATCCTGCTGCCCACATTTACTAACGTTCTTGTGCCAGTTTTCTGTTGGACTTTGCACGTTCTTTTCAGTGCATATAGTGCAGTTTGCACTGTTTTTAGTATATGTGGGCCACTGACTGTGAACTGAAGAAACATTGGCCCACATTTATCAAAACCAGTAAACACAGCAAAAAGTCTACAGAGGGCGCCAGATTCATAAATTGTGTTTGTGTCTCACATTCTTTATGAATTTTTTTTTGGGTGCACTTTTTTCATGCTGCAGAATTGTAGTGCACGGTACGGCTAAGCACTAACTGCCCCTGAAGATGCATGTTTTTTTCTGTCTTGTAAGGCACAACACAAAACTAGCGCAGACACTTTATAAATACACGTGCAGAGAACTAGTGAAAACCCTTTAATAAATGTGGCCCACTAGATTGTAGCCACTGGTGTAGAGTACATACCATGCATACATCAAGGCAGTTTACAATTATGTTTCACACTGCCTGTAACTCCCAGGTGCTTTGTCCTTTTTAACCATCAACTATGAATAAGAACAGCGCTATTGCTTAATTAATCATTAGTAAGGACTTTGTTACCAAGTTTGTCTTTTACTTAACTTACATTTTTGAAAATGTAATGTAGTATTAATTCTGATTAATATTACATGAATGTAAATGATTTTTTTGTATACTTATAAGCAAAAGAGCTTTCCATCTGGATTAGTGCTCATAGCACATTAATAACCCATTAATAGATGGAGTAGCCTTTCTTGCCCCAATGCTTCACCTCCAATGAACTGTACTTTGAACTCACAGCAAGGATTGTTCCTGGAAGAAAAGAAAACCATGTTTTACAAGAGGTAGATGTTTTTCTAGTGTCCCTTTAATGTAATTAGGCCTTCAGAGCTGGTGACACAGGTTTTTGAAGATCCCAACATCTTATTTACCGGATATGTCTGGATTACAAATAATTGCATTAATATTTTGCATTAGTAGCAGTGGAGCAGTAATTGGAGCAATTATTTCCAACGAATGGAGGGTGACCAGCCGAGCCAGCTCTGTTATTACCGCCACTTGGGTGTTCCAGGGCTTGTGGATGAACTGTGCAGGGAATGCTTTGGGTTCGTATCACTGTCGACCTCACTTGACTATATTCCGTGTAGAAGGTAAGATAGACTTTTTTGCACTTATTGCACTTTTTATTTAAATAACTGATTATTCCCAGACTAAACGTATTTTAGAACTTTACAAATATTTATAGTGGGAGCATATGAATGTTTATAAAATAAAGGTCTTCACACAATTACAGGAACATTTAATCAGGCCTACATATTTACAGTAACTATTTAATTATGTATTGTCTATTTATTTCCAAATTTTGTTGAGGAAAAATTATCTTCAATTTTGTACATATTTTGTTATTATAGGATTTCTACTGTTTTATTTGTTAGCATTGTTGTCTTGTTGTCTTATTGTCTAATTTAAGTAAGTAAAGTTTGTATATTTTCCCCACATTTGTCCCTAGCTCCACATTTTTCTGGTGGACAGATGTATTTTAGTGTTTTTTTCTAACTGATATAAGATTTATTGACTTTGCGCCAAAAATTGTGACTTTTACAAACAACTCAAATTTAATTCCTACGTCTGGTGGGAGCAGGATTGTTTTTGAGCTACATATTGTGACTTTTGAAAGTCACACAGCAAATAAAAAAATAAAAAGTTCCAGACCTGAAATCGGGTGATAACACAAATGATTAAGAATATTTGAACCATTCTTCAAGCTCTTATATTTCTTGGATCATCCCTTCATACTCATAGACTGCTAGCTCTTGGGAGTAGAACCCTCACTTATATTGTTTCATATGTCTATGTTATTCTTTATAATGTCTTTTTTTATTTGCTTATTACACTATATAATCTGTTAATTGCTATGGAATACAATGGTACTATATAAATAAATATTATTTAAATATTTATTTAACTCTGCAGAAAATGCAACCAGAGCGAACTTTGAAGGGAGGGTATCCTAGACAAAAAAAAAATGGGCAAATTCTGTGGCAGAAATTAAGCAAGAACAAAGATACATGTATAATCTTTATACTGAATAATCACATATATCAAATAAGAAATATTTGTTTAATTACATTAACCATTTATAAATTTGCACAATAATGTCTGCATTGTATTCAATTCAATTTTTAATTGTAATATTTGTATGTTTGCTTTTTTTGTCTACCAAATTTCAGTATTTCTGAAAGTACTCTAGTAATTGCAATATTGCTGTAATATTGGCCCTAATACATAATTATCTTTCAGGCATAAGTTGTATATTGGTAACAACAAACCTAGAAGTTATCAGTGCAGTTTTATAATGATAGAACATGTTAGTCATTTTTTAGATAACACATTATAAAGATACCATATTTTAGTTATATATATATATATATATATATATATATATATATATATATATATATATATATATATATTGTAGCAGGGTCAGTTTTAATGTGACAAAGTCCAGAGACACAGACAGGCTTGACGGCAGAAATGTGGTTTCCTTGCGGCTTTTATTGGCAGCCAAAACAATGCAGCTTTACAGGCAAGTAAAATAAAACAAAGCGGGGAAACAAAGACGGGCTCGTCTGAGCGCTACCTGTACATCAGCAGGTCCCTCTCTAGCAAAGCAGCATACTCACAGCGGCTAGTGACACACGACTGGCCAGCCTTCCAGAGCAATGTCTCTCACACAGAGCTCCAGCCCAATATACAGCTCTGGGATAAAACCCCTTCTCCCAGCTGCACTTGGTAATTAGGGCTGTGCAGTCTCTGGTCAGTGCATTAACCCTTTACCCCAGGTATGGAAGTAACCTGAAAGGAATATATACGCCATCTATTACCTTTCCAGCCGCTGTCCTACAATATATATATATATATATATATATATATATATATATATATATATATTTCTAAGGTCTCATGCACACAACCATATGTATATTGCAGTCCTGTTTTTGCAGCGGTTTTCTTGCCACAAAAACAGGCTTTGTGTCATATGCCACCATAAATGAGCCGTATCCATAAAAGAATACAGTGGGCTGGCACCCAAGCGATCTAGTCTCCTGGGCAACCCGTTTTTTGAACTCCTATAGACTTCTATGGAGAGGCCATACCTCAATAAGGTCAAAAATGGGATATGTTCCATTTTTTTTACGTTGCGGTCGAATGACCAGATATATAGCCGTTGTCAGAACTCGCAAATTGCTCTGAATGGAATCAGATTTCAGGCTTGTGGGCTTGTAACCACACCCAGAGCTGCCTGTGATCGACAGCTCATTCTGTCTGCAGCTGTGGTTTGCATGATGGACAGCTGAAGTCGATGTCCATTGCTTTTTTTTATATTCTGCCCAGACCCTTCAGATGGTGCTGGTTATTTATTCTTCTCTCTTCTATCTAGTGCTTTTGCTATTATGTTGTTTGCTATTCTGTGTATTCTACGTTTCTGTACCTTTGCCACCATCTTTGTTTTGACCCGGTTCTGTCCGACTCTGCTTGTCTGTCTGTACCTGTTGTTTGTCCTTCAGTGTTGTGTTTCTCCCGCTGTTACCCCACTTCCCCTGTCCCAGGTTTGTTTGGATCTGGCTTGACACCATTCTGCAGGCTAGTATGAACACTGGTCTATCTCAGTATCCGCTCCACCATCCAGCAGCTGCCAGACAAAATAAGGCTTCCCTGTAACCTTGTAGGGTCACTCAGTGAAAGCTGTTGAATTGGAAAAGAATGCTATAGGTGCAGGTGTCAGGCTAGCTCAGTCCTTGTGTAGGCCTCTTCCACACCTGTCAGGGCTAACATGGTAAGGCAAGTGTCAGGGCTTGGGGTCTGTGAACCCCCTCAACCACCGCGGGAGATGGTACTAGCCGACACCTGGGACTGGAATCTAAGTGACACCTGGTCTCCACCAGAGCCCGCCGCAAAGCGGGTTGGTCTTGCTGCGGCAGGATACCACCAGGTCGTTCCACAGCTGCGACTAGCCTGCCGTAGAAGCCAAGGTTGAGGTACAGAATCAAGAACAAGACTCGAGTTCAGGGACAGGCACAAAGTTTAAGGTGCAAAACAAAATAGATTAGGTGCAAAAAAAATATATATTGCATTCAATATTCAAAAGCAGCCAGTAGGTGGCAGAAAATGGCTACAGACAGCGGGGATGTCGGTTCCAAAATGGGTACTAAAGAATTAGTAGGGACCCACCTGCGGGTCATTACACTGTGACAATGCAGTGACCTCTGTGTGAGAACTGGTTTTACTTTTGCCTAGATCAGAAACTTTATTGTTTGAAAGGTCATTTACGTTCTATCCTATGTAACTATGTTATTTTGCTTCTCACCTCCAGGGTTTTTGCAAGCCTGTAGAGCACTCATGATAGTATCTGTGTGTCTGGGTTTCTTCGGCACAGTGTTTGCTTTTGTCGGAATGAAATGTACACGGATTGGAGGTTCTGACCAAATGAAGGCTAAAATTGCCTGTATGGCTGGAATACTATTCATAATATCAGGTAATGACTCGCATGGTCATAGCATAACTATTTTCATTTTTTACCTAGTAAGCCATATCACAAGCCTTTCCAGTAACCAACCATTGTGCACAGAATCTCTATTACTTTTATGTACAATAATACGTTATGCAATAAAATGTTCTGTAATATATATACATATACATGCACCCTAAAACTGTTGTCTGGGCACTTAGTCATTCTTGATACTGATGATCTATCCTCAGGAGTATTCAAGTAAATAAGAACGGAAGTTCCCTGACACCTCCACTATGCAGTGGACAGAGCTTTATGTTTCCCACTCCATTTATATCGTTTCAAACATTTATTTACTGGACATAAAGTTTTATTCAACTGGAGCTAAATGGTGAGAGCAAGGTCAGCTAACGACATTTTTGGAGAACATCAGTCGTGGGACCTACACTGATAGAATAGATGGCACATCTTAAAATGTCATTTGACATATGGTTTAAATTTCCAAAGATTCGCTTGATAACAAATTGGTAAAGAAGATGTGATTGGTGAGAATTTGGTAAAAAAAAAAAGATGTGCATGGTGACAATTTGGTAAAGAAGATGTGCATGGTGACAATTTGGTAAAGATGTGCATGGTGACAATTTGGTAAAGATGTGCATGGTGACAATTTGGTAAAGAAGATGTGCATGGTGACAATTTGGTAAAGATGTGCATGGTGACAATTTGGTAAAGATGTGCATGGTGACCATTTGGTAAAGAAGATGTGCTTGGTGACAATTTGGTAAAGAAGATGTGCTTGGTGACAATTTGGTAAAGAAGATGTGCTTGGTGACAATTTGGTAAAGTTGGTAACAATGTGCTAGTTGACTCTCCAACAAACCTCAGTTTTCATCTTAATGTAAAGAACTCCACCATATATTGCCAAGCTACACATATAACAAATATGTTCTAACCATAAGATATGAATTAACCCATTGGGAGGCACAACAATTCTTGAATTAGAGCTACCATGCAGGAATAGTTGAAAAACAAATATGTGTTCTTCTACTATATGAAACAAAGCATATTCCAATGGTTGTCACATACAATTCACATCTTGAACACTACATTCAATATTACAAAAGTATATTCAATATACAATAGTATTTTTAGAGCACCTTTTAGTATTATAGGCAACTCTGTAGTCTGAAGAACATCATTATATGAAGCACATTGTGCACTACATTAAATATGGTCTACTTGATTTGACAGACACTCAAGGAAAAACCCTATAGCAAAAAAGGGTCAAATACTACTGCACTTGGTGTAGAATGAAGAAGTGAATCAAGTGTGCTGTGGTGTGTGCACCTCTGTGTGTGAGTACAGTCCTATCTTACAAGGGGGTCAACACTACTACTACTACTTCACTTTATTTAAGGTAACATCTCCTCTTCTATGCAGGCTTTCACTGTGAACCTGGTGGATACTGCTATTGGCAAGAGACACCAGTAAATGGAGGCACTTGGTGTTGAATCTATGTGAGATAAGTCATCTGACTTACTCCACAAGCACAGTGTGAGGCTTGGATCATGACTCCGGTAGCAATCAGCACAATTGAGTTCATCATCTATCCTACACCTACGCAACCCAAATAAGCCATCTAATGTAGACTCAAAATCCACACCAAGTGTCTGTGTCAATAGCAGTACCCATGGTTCTCACAGTGCAAACCTACAGAAGAAGGATCACTACCTCATGAAAAGTGAAGTAGTAACACTGCTTGCTTGTTTATTCATCTGCAGGAGAGAATTGACATACACACAGAGGAACACACTGGTACATCTGTGCCTGTAGTATAGTATATAGTATAGTATCCTCTGTTTGTAAGGTACGGCTGTGGATATGTCTGTTTGTTTCATGTGGTTTTGTTTGAATTGCACCTTCAATCTCCTGCAATTCTGCTCTGGTTCATCAATAGTTAGCCCTCTGTTACTGGACCTTCCTCCACTCTCATTACTTCCTTGCTATTCTGTATTGTCGGATTCCAGAGTTCTGGTCCAATCACCTCTTTGATGGACATCGCATATGAAGTCTACCTGCCCTAGGTTCTTTGCCTCCTATAGTATTAGTACGTAGTAAGCATTCTGTATATCCTGTTATTCAGTACTTGTATTGCTTGTATACAGACTATCCTAATGTTTTGTGATTTATACCTTTGGCGAAGGCAGGGAACATCAACTAGTTGTCCCTTAGCGATTATAGGTAGGTGAAGGAATCAGCCAAGGGCAGCTGGAAATGGGATTCAGTTTCAGGTTCCAAGTTTTATGTGTGCATCACCTGTTTGCAGATTCTGCACTACACACACATTGCAGCACTAAATACTAAAAACTTCACTTGAATTGAAAGTTCATTTATGAAATATACTGTATATTTACAAAGTATTTATTTATGAAGTATTTAGTGTATTTATGAAGTATTTAGTTTATTTATGCACTCTCTAGCTGCTGTGTAATGGCCCTCCCTTCTTACTATTTTATATATTCACACATTCATTTATGTATTTACTTAATTTATTTTATGTATTTATTTATATATCTTTTTGTATCTTTTTAATAATATTTAGAACTCTTTCCACTTGTACTTGAAAAAGGGCGTTCCGCCCAAAACGTGTTTACTGTTTATTGGAATAATTTTTAAATCTACCAGAAGACCCTCTCCCTAATAGTGCCGTGCCAGCTTCTTTCTTGGTTTTTTTGACACATGTTTTTGAACCTTCACCAATGTGATATAGATAAACTCTCCTATTGATAGTTAATCAATATCAGATTTATATTTGCTTAGAACATTGAGACGTTTATTATTATGATGTTTTTCAGGCATAAGCTCCTTGGCTGGTTGCTCCCTTTATGCACATAAAACCACTGTGGAATTCTTTGACCCTACACATGTAACTGCAAAGTAAGCGTACTATATCAATATTTATAAAATATTTAAAATTTGTTTGTTTTTCTTATATAATAAAGTAGGAGACCACCAAACCTAAAGCTGAATATGTTTGACCATTGCTTTAAATAGATGATCAATAGGCAAAGATACTATATGCAGGGCCATATTTGCTGCTAGGCACCAGGGGCACGGTGTCTTGGGCAGCCAGCTGGGGGCTGGGCCGTGGAGGGGATTGTTTTGTGTGTGTGGGATGGGATCCAGCGGATGTGCCAGCTCCCACCATGTACCTGAGGCAGCAGAGCACAGACGCTCTCAGCGCCCATGCTCTACAGCTCACAATCACACAGACCACAAGCCATAGGCCGTTGACCTGGCTGAAAACCTCATTTGGCACCTGCACAAGATTTGAAGAGCAGAAAAGGGCAGCTCTGTGACAACCTGGTAGCAGCAGTGGCTACTGGGTCATGGAGGCCAGCTCTATTAACACCTGGGAGAAGCACTGACTACTGGGGCATGGGGGCAAGTCTGTGACTACCTGGGGCACCACTGGCTACTGGGGCATGTGATCAGCTCTGTGACTACATAAGGAAAGCACTGGCTACTGGGGCATGGTGGCAGCACTGTGACTACTTGCAGGGCAGCACTGACTACTGGGGGCAGAACTGGGGAAAGTACCGTGACTACTTGAGGGCAGCACTGGCTACTGGGAATAGCCATGTGACTACTTGGGGGCAGCACTGCTACTGGGGGCAGGTTCTGTGACTATTATCACTAAAGAGGAGATGAAGATAAAATGAGAAATTTTTCCTTAGAGATGAGTTCTGGCAGGAAGGAGCTGACATATCCTCCAGATAGAAGAAGATTAAATAGAATTTCTCTGGCCAAAGATGTCATGTGGGAGGTGCTGGGTTTACATCAGGTGCTGGTATTACAATTCTGTACACAAAATTCTAAGCTTAGTTTTGGTTCTTTTATCATGTACTTTCACATGTCTGTATATATATATTTATATATATGTTAATACATGTCTATATAAAATACATATAGATACATACATGGCCTTTATGATTAAAGGGGTTGTATAGACTTGTATTTTTTACCAGTGTAGTTGGGAAGCTGTAAAAACAAGATAACAGTTGTACTTGATCCCCTCTGGAGTTCCAGGCCAGCGCTGTGCTATCCATCCCCTGCTCTCTGTATACAAAGAGGAAGCAGTTATGTCAAAAACACAGTGCGTTCCCTCTGCGGCCTGTAAAAGCATTACACAGAACACAGTCATGACCTGCAGCGGCTCTGGTTGTGATGTCACTGCTGCGTATTTGTATACATACATATCGGGTGTGATGGGAGGCACATTCCTGTAGCGGGGAACTACCGAAGGGTAACATCAAAGAACAAATCCAGCACTTTTCACAGGGGATTGCCGATAAAATCTGTAATTCTTTATTTTAAAGCTTTAAAATCCATAGTACAGCAGATGGTCTGATGTGTACCATTCCTACATTGCTGTACTGTGGATTTTAAAGCTTGAAAATAAAGAATTACTGATTTTATCGGCATCCCCCGTGAAAAGTGCTGGATTTGTTCTTTGATGTTTCACTTGCTGGTCCGTGGAGGGCTCACACGTTAGTCCGTGCACTGGGAGGATTGCCAACAAAACCTCGAGGGTGAGCTGGCGTCTTCTGTTTTTTGTTTTGTTCAACCACCGAAGGGTAGGTAAAACTGCCATTTTGTTTTGACGCCCCCATCTTTTGCACCCACTTTAGTTATGGAGGGCACTATATATTTAGTTATGGATGGCACTGTATATTTAGTTATGGAGGGCACAGTGGGCATGAGTCTCTCCCGATCGTATGTGCTCAATGGGAAACAGGTGGTGCACATGCCCAATCACAAGCGTATCACTGTAAACGCAGATGTGGTCGGGAGAATCTCCTCTGCGCTGTGCTTTCTAAATGTAATTCGAGTGCAGATTGTGAACACAGCTGGAGGCCGCATTGTGATGAGCGTTTGCAATTCAAATGCATTGGGCAAGACCACCACAAGCACATATGTGTTTTTTAAGAGCAAAATGTGTTTTAACATTAATGGGGATGATTAACAATATCACACACTACACGCATGGCGCTACTAACAAAATGTATTTACATGTGATGAAGCATTTGGCCCATTGTATTTCTAAACACAAGGCAAATGCATCATGTGAACGCAGCCTGAAGCAGTTTTTGAATCTAATTCTAGCAATGGATCAGTGCTGCTCTTTTCTAGTAATGTGCTGAGGGCTCCGATAGGGGGCGTAAGCACTGAGAATGCCTCGGGCAGTATCAACACAAAACATAATTATATGCACTTTTTTTTTTAAACTTTATTATATTCAAATAAAAATTTTACAATTATAATATAGACATCATATCACTAGTAAGTAATAGATACACTAGTATAAGTTTCTGTTTAATATAAGTGACGATTCAGAATATTAGTATGTTGCAGATTCCCTATATTATCCATGGAGAAGAAATTGACAAAAGTAGTAAACAAAGAAAAGAAGAAAAAGGGAGCGAATATCGCAATCCCAGCTGTTAGTGACATACAGCCGAGCTTCCGCAGCGATCGCACAGGCTCTGCTACTGCCCGGCCAATCGCCAAGAAGTATATGTATGCTGGGATTTGGCAACCATTCCGCATTTCCCAACGTTAATCCCCAATAGCCTGTTTTTTAAGTGATCTCTTTTACCTATGTCTTTTCCCCATTTTTTTATACTGTATTTATTGAGTTTTTCCAATTTTATAGGAAAATAAGACCCCAACATAGGGTCCACAATGCAAACATTGGGTCTGGGACCCACAGGGGAAAGGGGAAGGGAAAAGAAGGGGCATGGAAAAAGGTCAGGTCACTATGTTCCATTGAATTCAGAATGGCAATTCCAGCTCTCTCCAGCCGTTAGCGGGATCCTTTTCCAGCTTAAAGCTTGAAATCCATAAGGTACTGGCTCGTGGAATGATGGCCTTACAGGATAGTTTCATCCAGTTCTGGGAGAAAAGACAGGAGGGGGGGGGGGCACACAATATAATTAACACAAAACAAAACCAAAGAATCATGGCACTTGCTCATCATCTCATCCCTGGAGGTTACACCACCCCCACCCCAGCCCTAGCATGGTGTATTATACAATGTAACCACATTCATATATTATATTACAAACACTAACATTCCTGATCCAGTTTCAATCAAGTTCTATCGGGGCATCTCCCATTTTTATATGAACGTTAATTTGTGGCATTATGAACTTCCAGTTAGTTTCATTGCCCAGCACCACCCAGTTCTCCAGGCGTATAGAAAACTCCTTTTTCCTTTCCATTCAAACCTGCATTTAATGCATTTCCGCAACTTTCCTATATCTTCCTTTAGAAAGACTGCAGGAATGCATCTCATGTAAAATTATTTTATTGGTAAAACATTCCCTCTAGCCGCTGCAATCTTTGTAAGCCAGGATAAGGGGGTTTTCACCATGTTTTAATAACATTTACTATTTTATCTGTTAAATCCAATATATTCTTTTTAATAATCACATCAAGAGATGTTGCTATATGTATTCGTAGATCTGAACCCTTCTGGGGACCAAGAATAAAAGAAATTCTCCCTCCGTTCTTTTTCTATAGTGGGGGATGCGGGTGCTATATGGAGAGAGCTCACGGGCAGGTGTCATCCGGACCTGGTGCTTTGGATTTTTTTAGACCCATTATTATAGTTTTGACCTCATTCAGTGTGATCTCTTCATCTAGCAGTTTTGGTTGATTAACATCTAACCTTGTCAATGTTTATGAATCTAAAAAGGAGTTAATCTGTAATACGTCTGGTTCTTAATTTCCCCTACTGATTCTAAATTATATAGACCTGAGCAGAAATCTATAAATGTCCGTATAATTCTTTGAGGGTCATAAATTACTGCTCTGTTGGTTCCTGTAATCTTTTCGATTTTATTATAATGTTTCACATTTTTAAGTTTGTGTGACAATAACTTATTAGATTTGGTGCCCAGTTGTCAGAATTTGATGTCTTTGGTGTTCACTGTGCTCCCTTAGTGATAATGCTTGTAATTCACTTTGGAGATGCACTATAGAATTAAAGATATTGGGGCACATTTTCTTACCTGGTCACTGGAGTTTACCGAAAGTGCATTGTCTATTCACTAAGATCGTGCGCCAGAAATCATGAATGTGTTGTTTCCCCGCTCAGGTCCGACAGAGTTCACCATCTTTTTAGCAGTGCATCTTAGGGCTAGGGTTTGAAACACAATTTAAAAGTTAAATACCGCACTCGATCTGAATCAGTTGGATCGTCCGATGGCATGCCCATTAATTTGTGCCGCATTGAAGTCAGCGCAGCCACGCCAAAAAAGTGTTGCGTGTGCCACAATACCAGTGCACACACTTCTTAAATACCTGTGCAAGTCGTTTTAGCCCAAAAAACTTGGCACAGTCCGAAAAATGTGCATGTATGACCCTTAGTAAATGAGCCCCAATGTTATGAATAGGCCATCAATTATATTTCCTGGACAATGTTTTTAAGTGGTCTGATCCATTAGGGACTTTAGGAACATTTCATCCTATTTACTACAGGGCAGCTTGGGGGGGTCGTGTGGAGAGGGAACTCTAAAGGATGAGGGGAAAATTTCTATAATAATACAACCCATTTGTGGTGTAGATGGAATAATATACCACAGGGCCAGGACAAGGGTTAGAAGAGGGGTGCAGTTTTCTTGTGTTTCTACTGCGATTCTTGCTGTGCTCATGGTGTTCACATCGTTCTCCCATCTTTGCATATAAAGTTAGGGACCTATCAATCATGTTAGAATGAGCAACAAACCTATGGACCCTATAAGTGTCCACATCTGTGTACAATTACACTTCTTACATCTGATGCAAATGTTGAAGTTAACAAACTGATTTTAGCATCAGCCGGATTTTGGAATATTGGGGACTACTGTGACTAACCATACATGTTGTTACCTTGCAGGTATGAGCTCGGCACAGCGTTGTTCATTGGGTGGACGGGATCTGTTCTTGCATTGGTGGGAGGATTCATTTTTTGCTGCACTTCGCCTATAAACATTTTGCCAAAACAGGTTATTTTAAGGTACTTGCAGCACTGCTCTGATTGTCATAGCTAGAATATTCTCAGTAATAACATATAGATAGTATGGTATCGTATAAAAATAATTACAGTACAGATCAAAGGAAAACCACAAATTGATCTTGCATTAATTAAAATTTCATATAATGTTTGACACTTTTACGGAACAATCTGCAAAAACCCTCTTAAAGTGAAATGTATGATGTGCAGCAATAGATTTTTGGTTCATGACAAATATATATGGGCAGCACAGTTCCTCCCACACTTCAAAACATACTGGTAGGTTGATAAGATTGTGAGCCCCATGGGGATAGGGACCAATTTGGCAAGCTCTGTGTGCGCTATATAAATAAAGGAATTATTATTATATATTCATTATAGGGTTCAAAGAGTACAGCAAGTTTACTTTGAATGACCACAGCTCCAATCTTACAGAAATGCCCATACAACAAATTTTTTACAAGGCCTCCTTCCCCAATAAACAGCCATCTGTTGCATTCAACCTTCACAGCAGAGGAAAAAGCATTCTAAGGAATCATTTTAAGTATCCAACACCAGGGTTTTAGTGTTGGATATATTCCATCCTGAAATAAATTTTTCACCTGAATTTTCACTAAAATCTAGGAGTGCTGCTTGTTTTTCCTATTTTTAGATAGATATACAGATATAGAAGCTATTGATTGATGTCTTGACAACTATGAGGAATGGATTGATAGACAGATTTTAGGCACGAGGCATCTTGGCGCCCTAGGCAGAAAAATTATAGCAAATATACGTTAGAATAAGGGCCGAATCGGAGGAAAACAATGAATCCCCCCCAATTAAAAATCAGAACAATTCCATCTAGGCCAACTCCTATGGGATTATCTACAATAAGGCCTACCAACAGTAAATATAGTGACTATAGAAAAATATACCGGTATCCCTCCAGTGAAAATACCTGCAATGAATGTAGCAAACACAATATTTACTAAAAATTAATTTACTACACACATCAGTATGTACCAGCATTACATGTCCTGCATATCTGGGCTGCACTCGGGCACAGACATCACTTACTGTTAGGCTGCCGCTGTCTCCTGTGTTGGCCTGGTTCATCCCACTCTTTTTTCTGTAGTCTCCGCGTTGTTGCCAATCCTTTTCCTTACACAGCAGAATTTGCCACCCAGATGACATCTCCACACTCTGTCCCTAAAAATCACAGTCCATATAATGTCACCTAGATAACAGCTAAGTGCCTACTACATATACAGATAATACACTGTCACCTCTCAATATATATTATATACTACCGTATAGTTTCCTCGCAGTCATTCATATTTAACAACTGCAAATCCTAATTAATTTAGATAGCACAACACCCCAGTATATATGACGTCCCCACACAAGCCCCCCCAGTATCTCTGTAGTCCCCACACATGCCCCCAGTATATATGAAGTCCCCACACAAGCCCCCCAGTATCTCTGTAGTCCCCACACATGCCCCCAGTTTATATTTAGTCCCCACACAAGCCCCCAGTATCTCTGTAGTCCCCACACATGCTCCCAGTATATATGAAGTCCCCACACAAGCCCCCAGTATCTCTGTAGTCCCCACACATGCCCCCAGTTTATATTTAGTCCCCACACATGCCCACAGACAGGCTAACTGACACTGACTGACTACAGATTCTGAGACAATATCTTCCATCAGGAGGACTTTATTCCGGGTCCTCTAATCCATCACATTTCACTGATGAGTTCCTGACCAGATGTCTTCAGCTCTGCGCAGCACATCTCCACCCGACGTCCCTAAAATTACCACAGTCACTTACAGTATGAAGTCTCTTGGATAACAACACTGGGCTACACTACCCAAAAGTAGCCTCTGGTAAAACTACTCTTGTAAATAGCACTGCTTAATGATGGGTATATATTGTAATGTAACATGGCAATAAAACAAATAAAGAAAAATCATTGAAGAATCACAGCATCACAGATAGTCAGCCATTATTATAAAATATAGCAACACAAAGACAGTTAAAGGGGTTGTCTGGGAATGGAAAAAAATTATATATGGCTTGGGGGGCTATAAAAACAATAAACCTTTTAGACTAGCATTGACAGGTAACGCTGCAGGTGAACAGGAGTGCCAGAGGAGATGAGTATAAGAGGTTTATTGTTTTTAAACCATTTATAACATTTTTTTGTTCCCTGGCAGCCCCTTTAACATGATAAAAACCACAATGCGTCTGCAATCTGCATTTTGATTTGTAAAGCGCTATGGAATTTGATGGCGCTATATAAATAAAGATTATTATTATATTTGAACAGTTATCACTCCCTCTAGTGGTGGATGTCAGCAGCCTTTGCATTGTGTCTGGCTGGAAATCATGTTTGAACTGTGATTTTCTATTTGCCACTGGCTGTGATAATTGACTTTGTGGAACTTCCTCCCATCTCTGGAGCTCAGCCACAGTGATCTTGGTTTTTTTTTTTACCTTTCTAACCAGGGCCCTTCTCCCATGATTTCTTAGTTTGGCTAAGCAGCCTTTTGAACATGTGATATTTCAGTTTTTCTTGTTTCAAAAAATTTTTTTCTCTTTGGTGTGGATTTGTACCTTTTTATGTTTTGCAACTTTTTAGGCGTGCTTTAAAGTATGTATGTAAGTATGGGACAGTTGTATTTCAATTTGCACCTAAAAATTCTCTAATTTGCTCAAAAATGGGGGAAGTAGGCGCAAACCAAAGAAAACATCTGTCTTGCAAAGATACATTAGGAACACTTAATCAGACACAAGCGAACTTCTTAACACCCTGGCAAAGGTGCAAACAAAATGCCCAAATATTCCCAAAAAGGTGCAAAAAAATGTGGATACTTGTCCACAAAATAAAGATCCATGTCACCCAATGTTTACCATGAATCAATTACATATAATTGTGCAGAACAAATAACATTGGGACAATTTTTTCTTTCCAGACCCACAGAATCCAGTAAGATTTCATATAGCCAAGCTAAAGGGATTACAAAACTGAAGACAAGTGGTGGAGCCTCAGAGGAATACAACACAAAAACATTTGTCTGATATGTTGGCGCAACCAGAAGAAGCAGGACAGAAGAAATCACAAAAAAACATCTTAGTATAATATATCTTAGTGTCACATAACTTTGTAGTGCTGCTTCCATGATGGGCTTGCATGATTTGTTCTTTTCCCTCCATGTTACATAGTTCAGTCTTCAGACATGAAAGACACATACAATTGATTCTCTATCCCTTCTTGTGGACCAAAGATCTGTTGCCTGGCAGATACAGTGTCCCCCCAGGTCCGGTTGTGGTTGCACCCATTTGGCCAGAATCGTTATGCCCCCGAGTATAAAAAATGAAAACCTTCTTTAAAAAAATGTGTTGCTATGTTCTGCCATTTAGGTCTTTTTTTTCCATTATGGTATTCACTGGGTAATTATTTTTATATATTAACCCCTTAACACCAAGGCCCTTTTTCATTTTTCACACCCCACCTTCAAAAATCTATAACTTTTTAAAAAAATGTTTCCATGTAAACAGCTGTGTGATGGCTTGTTTTCTGCGTAACAAATTGAGATTCATAGTGACGGTATTTAATATTCCATGCCCTGTACTGGGAAGCAGGAAAAAAATTCCAAATGCAGTGAAACTGGTAAAAAACTGCATTTGCACCATTTTATTCTGGGCTCCAAATCACAGGGATACCAAATGTGTATAGTTTTTCTACATTTACAAGAATTAAAACTTTCTGTACAAAAAAAAAATGATTTAGCCATCTTCTGGCACTAACAACTTTTTCATACTTTGGTGTACCTAACTTGTTTGATAAACTATTTATTTATATCAGTTCTAGTGAAAGTAAGGTGATTAGAATTTTTATGTTTTTTAATGTCATATTTTTTATTTTATTTTTTTTTACAATTTTTCAGCCCCCTAGGGTACTTTAACTCTAGGTTGTCTGCTTGACCCTACCATATACTGCTATACTACTGTATGGCAATATATGGGGATTTTCCTCCTCATTCATTACAACATTCAAATTTAGTTTTTAGTGAATGTCACTGCTAAAGAAGCCTAGGATCAAAGCTGATTTCCCCCAGTAGGAAAATGCCTATATACTGCAATACTGTAATAAATACTGCAAAAAAAAATTTCGTACAAAAGATTTAAATTTATCTCTCTCTATGATCACCACTATAAATATCTGTGATCATACCGACCCAAAGATTAAAGCGGAAATGCCATTTAGAGTGCACCGTGAAAGCTGTGAAACCCAGGAAACAAGAAAATGGGGCAAATGTGTTTTTGGTGAATGTCACTGCATTTAGAATTTTTTTCCAGATTTCCAGTACATGGCATTGAACATTCATACTATCCCTATGAAGTACAAGCCCTCATACAACTCTGTACATGAAGAAATGAAAAAAGTTATGGATTTCTAAAAGTTGGGAGTGAAAAATAGAAATACAGAAACTACAGAAAGAACTGTGACCTCAAGGAGTTACCGGTAATTAAAAAAAAAATAGCATTTAAAGAAAGGAAAGGATAGGTATGGGGGGAGGGGGGTAGTGATAAGAAGCACTGGTAGACATGTGGTTGTTAGTTTTAGGGCACACCTCGTTGCTGAATTTTGGGGTACTCAACATCAGTGCATGAATAAAAACCAAGCCATAATGGATTCCTAAAGGTCCCAGCATTGCATACTTATGTAATATGTTTATTTAGACTTACCAATAACATTCAAACACATAAAGAACAACTAAACCAATTCAGTTTAACATCCGATTTTAATACTATTTTTCAGTCAAAGCTGCAGTACAAAAAGTAGTAAGAAAATATAGTACCATTTTCAGAGCCCTGAATAAACACTTTGTGCTTTCTGCAGAAATATCACAGAACATGATGTGCAAGATGTAACTGCACTCAATCACATACATTTATACAGGTATAAAACACTGGATTTAACCTACAAAATAGAAATCTAGAAATAATTCTGCAAGTAACCAAACCCTGGATCAGCTGAGCAGGATTCCAGATGGCAAGGTCTCATTTACTATCCAAGTGGGAAGTAAGAGCAGTAAGTGCTTCAATAAAAATTCATTGTACCGTACAAAGATAAGACATATGCAAATATAATACTGCAACAGAGGCCGGTGAGCATTTCCATCATATTTAGACATTTGCTACATGTGATAATACAAAGACATAAAACATACAAAAAGCACATTTAAAAACACTTTTGCCAACACTGGCTTTATAATTGTCAAGGCACAGTATAATCGGCAGCATTGTGGCCAAGGAGTCAGACATCCGATGTGTCACTGAAGTCACTGACGGTAACTAGACTGCTCACTAGTGTGCTGGAGGTGTCAGCGTCTCGAGCATCTGCAATACACGGAAGACATGTTAACATTATAGCAATCTGCAGAACTACAGGGAATCCATACAAAATGCAAATATCAATGTGCCTTTAAAATATAATTTTTTTTGCATTTTTTATGTAAATCTGTATGTATAGATCTGTATATATACATATGTGGACTGTTGTAGGAAGGAAAAAATATTTGAAGTAAACATACCATCAAAATCAAGAAGATAACCCATGAGGACTTACTCAAAAATCCAAGCACTGTAACTGTAGCCATCTTCATATATTTGTTATCCATGGACTCATTCTTCTAAAATCAACTTTTAAAGTTATGGTCACCCTCCAACAGCTCCCTAAGCACTTCCCCCCTCACTCTGCCTGCTGTAATCTTACACAGTGAGAGGAGGAAGTGCTCCTGCACAGTGTATTAGTCAAAGAAGCTACAGCATGGAGGGGCTTTGGTAATACACCCCTTCTGACTCATTACCATAATTGTAAAAGCTGATTTTATAAGGAAGATTATTAAGTGTCCAGAATCTGGAAAGGAATCAGTGTTAAATACTCTTCATATCTCTACTATGCTATGGATGGCGATCTCTTTGGATATGGACTATTTAACTCCTCACATCACTTTCTGCTGTTTATATGAGTCTTTTAGCCATGACATTACTTTCCACAATGTAAATACTATAAGGGAAAGTGTAAAAATTGGTAAACACAAAATAAATGTGCAATTTACAATAAAAATCTGCCATATTTTACTTAGATGAGTTTTTCAGGAATATTTTAAAATAGATTGCCTCTAAATCAGCTCATTGTAGATGACGTACCGCCTTTTGTCAGTTTAGAAGAACTGAAAGCATTTTTTACAGAAGTTGCTGGAAACTCTTTTTTAGGTGCAGAAGCTTGTTTGGGCTTAACACATCTCGGCACTTCAAAGGGCTCGTCCTCAAAAGATGTGCTATCAAATTCAGTGTCATCTAGGTCAGTAACCTGTTGAGTAAAAGAAACGAAAACAAAATAAATATCACTGGAGAAGCTGTTCTGTAGGAAAACTCCAGGAGCAAACAGGGACCCTCTGAGGGAGTGCAGCAGGGGGTAACAATGCTTTCTCCTGCGCTGAAACTGCATGTATACACGGAAGGGGATTTATTTTTGGCATCACCAGTCCTTTAAATGTTATCATTGTCCAAAATAACAAGAAAAATTGAGTTCACATTATAAAGCAGAAGAAAAAAATGTCACCTAACAGATAAAGGTGACAGGAAAAACAAACAGAAATGATAGAAGCCTATATGATAGCAGCACTATGACAGTACTACACTCACCGGCCACTTTATTAGGTACACCATGCTAGTAACGGGTTGGACCCCCTTTTGCCTTCAGAACTGCCTCAATTCTTTGTGGCATAGATTCAACAAGGTGCTGGAAGCATTCCTCAGAGATTTTGGTCCATATTGACATGATGGCATCACACAGTTGCCGCAGATTTGTCGGCTGCACATCCATGATGCGAATCTCCCGTTCCACCACATCCCAAAGATGCTCTATTGGATTGAGATCTGGTGACTGTGGAGGCCATTTGAGTACAGTGAACTCATTGTCATGTTTAAGAAATCAGTCTGAGATGATTCCAGCTTTATGACATGGCGCATTATCCTGCTGAAAGTAGCCATCAGATGTTGGGTACATTGTGGTCATAAAGGGATGGACATGGTCAGCAACAATACTCAGGTAGGCTGTGGCGTTGCAACGATGCTCAATTGGTACCAAGGGGCCCAAAGAGTGCCAAGAAAATATTCCCCACACCATGACACCACCACCACCAGCCTGAACCGTTGATACAAGGCAGGATGGATCCATGCTTTCATGTTGTTGACGCCAAATTCTGACCCTATCATCCGAATGTCGCAGCAGAAATCGAGGCTCATCAGACCAGGCAACATTTTTCCAATCTTCTACTGTCCAATTTCGATGAGCTTGTGCAAATTGTAGCCTCAGTTTCCTGTTCTTAGCTGAAAGGAGTGGCACCCGGTGTGGTCTTCTGCTGCTGTAGCCCATCTGCCTCAAAGTTCGACGTACTGTGCATTCAGAGATGCTCTTCTGCCTACCTTGGTTGTAACGGGTGGCGATTTGAGTCACTGTTGCCTTTCTATCAGCTCGAACCAGTCTGCCCATTCTCCTCTGACCTCTGGCATCAACAAGGCATTTCCGCCCACAGAACTGACGCTCACTGGATGTTTTTTCTTTTTCGGACCATTCTCTGTAAACCCTAGAGATGGTTGTGCGTGAAAATCCCAGTAGACCAGCAGTTTCTGAAATACTCAGACCAGCCCTTCTGGCACCAACAACCATGTCACGTTTAAAGGCCTCAAATCACCTTTCTTCCCCATACTGATGCTCGGTTTGAACTGCAGGAGATTGTCTTGACCATGTCTACATTGCCTAGATGTACTGAGTTGCCGCCATGTGATTGGCTGATTAGAAATTAAGAGTTAACGAGCAGTTGGACAGGTGTACCTAATAAAATGGCCGGTGAGTGTATGTGGCCAATTATACATGATAGACCAATGGCATCTATTTATAATGTGTTTATAAAAGGTGACCTCTATAACACTAGTAACAAACAGCTTAAGAACAGAGCTCAGGATGGCTCATGTTCTTTTTTTTATCATTATTTTTCTATGCTTAATTTTTTTTATTTCATTTTTTAAGTCCTCCTAAAAAATGTTTCTATGAGACACTGAAAACTTCTGTAATGCAGTGATTGTAATATAACACTCAGTCTATGTGACCTGGGCCTCATAAGGTGTCTGTTTTGGTCAGGCCTCCAGTCCCCACTTCCCTTAGTTTCAGTAGAAGCAACTCCATATCAATGTCGATGCTTCTAGACCGAGATGTGTAGACAAACACAAAAGCAAAGGGGCTATCCACACACATTCGGCCATCTAACCCAAGTGTAGCAAAGGTAAAAATCTCGTTTGAAATGTTGATTAGACCTTGCAGACATTACCTTTAACTCCACAACTGGGTCTCTTTTCACAAAAGCGTCTGCAATATCCACCCCTCCAACAGATTTCAGATCAACAGTTCGTGTAGACCGAGCCATTTCCAGCTGTTCAGAAAGTTCTTTCACCAGTGTGGCTATAAAACACAAAATAAAAAAGACGATACGGAAATATTAGTGAATGAAATAACATTAACACTGTAACGAAAAGTAATTAGAAACAATTCATGTACTTAATTGTGATGCATCACCAGAAAGAGGTCTGAATATAGTAATCCATCTTATTTCCAGTAAATTTTATAAAAATAATTTGTCTTGTGACTATTAACAATGGTCCAATTTACTGTATTTATGACTGGGAAATAGCTTAAACCTCTTAATTCTATGGGGTTATTTCTCAAGGTTTGTACGCCTTAAATAGCCCTGAAATAATTATTTCCCCCGTTACAGCACCTTCACGACAAGTGGTCGTGGAGAAAAGCCGTGATGGGAGGCATGCAGTGGGCCGCTGCACTTGCTATTGCCTGTGCCCAATCAGGCTGGTGTAGAAATGTACGAAGGGCGAAACTGCCCACCACATATATCAGGAGGCCGGAGCCTCCCGATGATGTGCCAGCGTATCAGAAATATCCTCCTGTGTGCCTAGTAGGAATCCTAAAAATTGTGGGACATTCATGCCATGTCATGCTGGGTTGGACCCATGGGTAACTTATTGTTGTTTTGATGATTGTAGTGTAATCTTTACCTATTGAACCAGAACTGAAACAGTTTTTATTTGCTGGTTTTTATTTTCTGATTTTTTTCCTTCTATTTCTGCCTGAGATTATGGGGGTTGACATTTTAATTCAAGACAAATCATCAGAAATTTCAAAACTGTTTTAAATATATAATTTTGAAGTGACATCGGGGACCTCATTTTCACTAAAGACAGGTTGCAGAAGCTCTTCACACCTGCATTGCAAAATTCTCTGTTCTCAGGGGTTGGTTTTGGTTTGCATGCATTATAAAATCGCAACCTGTAACTTGTCTGTACTTCTCACTCCTCAGCTCTCAGCCTCCACCTTCCCCCACTAATGTCAGCTCACCATACTGTGAGCTCTGTTCCTGTGAAGGAGCACAAAGGTGGGGGCTGAAAGCTGAGTAATGAGCAGCACAAACAAGGCATGTGTTGTTATTTTGAAATGAATGCAAACCAAAGCCCAACCCCTGGGACTAAACAGAGGATTTTGCAATGCAGCTGTAATGGACTTCTGCAACCTGTGTTGAGTGAAAATGAGGTCCTAGGTGACAGGCTCTCTTTAAGTATAATTAAGGCTACATTCAAACTAACGTGTGCCCACCATGCCTTAGCGCACGGGAGAGGAGGAGGGGGTGAGTGCTGCTTGACATGTCCTATCTTTTCCCCAGGTACGGAACAGTACATTGCCGCACGTATGCAACACCGTATTGCTCTGTGAACCCATTGCCTGCCTATGGGGGACGTATATACATACAGCCGCAAGCTTGTGTCCGTATATACGTCCACCCAACAGTCGTGTGAATGTAGCCAAAGTATGTATTAAATATAGCACATAATGTATGTGATTTATAGCGAATGTAAGTGTCAGGAGAATACCTACCTCTGGCAGGTTTGGCTGGGGCTGGCTTCTGAGATGGCCGTGGCTTTATCTCCTCCAGCAAACTCCCATCTGATTCACTTTCATTTGTAGCAAAACCAACTGCGACTTTTCCATTAAGTAAAGATTTAGCTTTGAAAGACTCGTGACGTTTGTGATGCTGAAGAGACTCGTCTTGGAAGTCTGACTCATCATCAGAGCTGAATGGAGGTGTCCTACAATAGAGAATATAAAGGAGTGGAAGCCAATGAGTGATCTCTGTGATAACCTCTATACAAACGGCACTTGACACAAACATCACTGCTTAGGATATACGGTAAGTGATAGAACATGTGGGTGGAGGTTATCACTGGTGTGGTATCATGTGATTACTTTCATGCAACACATTGTTTTACTTTTATGACTTATGACATATTTATATATGACATATTTATTCAGACAATATTGAGCTAATCCATTTGTTTTTCTCCCCTTTGGAAACAGTTATTTTTTTAAATATAAATATATTGCACTACCAATACATTTCAATAGATTATTTCCAGCTAGTTTAAAAGTAACAGCTACTAGGCAGGTTCTGACAGATACCAGCAATCACGGCTGTTATCATACAATTTCAGTATTGTGGTATAGACAATTACCACAGACTGCAGCTTCTGTTTATACAGAATTTCTTTGCATATGTCCAAAATATAATGACATGAAGCTAACATTTACATAATACTTGCCTTTAGTGCAGGATCATCAAATGTAATAGCTAAAGTGAAAACATTTAAATATATGTATCCAATGAAATGCATACCGTATACTTGATGGCTTGGTCACTTGAGCTTCCTTTGAGGACACCAGCTTAATTCTTTAAAAATAAAAAGGAGATTTCAGTATATGTCACATTTTAATAAAAGATCTACTGTGTTATATATGATTTAATTTGCACACTGATTGCATGAGATGTCAATAAATATAGATCATGTCACTGGCCTAAACCAACACGGAGGAGCAAATTTAACAAACAGTTTACAACAGAATTCTGTCGTAATTTGCAGAAAAAAATGTTTTAGAGGTTAGAAACAGATTTATCATCCAGACTGTCTTTTCTAACTGTACACGGTCTTATCTTACAACACATTTAATAAATTTCCCCCAGAGAGTTTTTCAGACACCATAGAAATCGTGATTATTGATTGAGAGAACATCTTGAAATAAAGAAAAAACATATAATGCACTTCTGTCTGTCTGTAACCCTAGGAAGGACAGGGACATCTTTTATGTATTCCCCACCTCTTGGTATACTATGAATTACCATATTGTAATAAAATGTCTCCTGCAAACACAAAAATCCGTTTTGCGGACAGGACATTTTTTGTAGCACGTTCATGAATTTCTTTAAACTGCATTCAGACTGGAAAATCACAGAAAACTTAGCAACAAAACTGCTGCTTATAAATTGATCCCATCATTACCCGGAAAGGACATTTGCCACTCAGTGCTATAGGAATCAATCACATTTCAACATGAGTTAATGTCTTACTTTGGGGTGGAACTAATCACTGGGATGGGGTATCTTGCTTCAGCGTGTAAATCTTCATGAGAAGATTTCTGTATTGATGTTCTGGACTTTGTTTGCCTAGGCAGCGAAGTAGCGGACGTAGTTCCCAAAGTAGAGGATTTAAATGTAGAAAAAACTGAAAAAAGGAGAAAAAATATTATTGATTAAAATCAGGAAAAGCCTGTAAATACAGCAGACCTGATCTTTCCTTACAAAGGCATGAAATTGTGTTTCTGTGAATTGACAGGGAACATAACCACATTCACTAACACTTTGGCTTTGTTCACACGGCAGTATTCTGCTCAGAACACAGAAATGCTTCAAATTATACATTTCTGTGCCACTTTGTTTATTCCCCTTCAGATTTTGGCTTAACTAATTATTCAGAGCAGAAAAGGATATAATTAGCAATAGGACTGTACTGTGATATGCAGAAATAACAGGTGTTACCATCAGTAAAGAATTGTGAACTGGAATTCAGTCTCAAAGATGTTGCCGATGCCCGTTCTTCCACCTTTTGGTTGACATTTTTGATCAGATTTTGTCGAATATGTGGAAATTCTGCTATTGATCTCTCTTTTTCTTCCCTGAAAGTTGCAACAGCGTCCAGAACTCTATTGAAGTGATCGCTTGGGATCCCGCGCACACCCTGGAGAATGACAACTTGGTTTATTACTTCATCTATTAGAAGATGATAAACTCTTTCTACATTCAATCCATGGCCTTCTGGAAGCGGAAAGCACTTACTGGCTGAACTCCTAAGGCCTCAAGTTTCTCCACCAGCCCCTGCTCCAGGACTTTCCGCAGTTCCTTACTTAGTGTAGGGTTCTTCTTCAGAGCGTTAATCAGCTGCTGTTTGCTGGTGCTTGGGATTTCTTCACTTTCCAAATCTGGAAAAATAGGGAAAACCCCAGATGACAATTTGCTTTGTATTTATTTCTCTTTTTACAGCCACGATGAAGATGTCAACCCTCTAGTAACAAAAAGTTTTGCATCTCTGTACAGAAACAATAATCTTTGCATATGAAATAAAAAGCAATGAATGAACCAAGCAATACCAAGACTGGGAAAAGAACAATTGACAATTGTCCAACTTGTTACAATTAAAAAAAAGCAACTAAAAACAACAAAAGTGTACATCCAATGAGCTTTACTCTAGATAGGTGCAAACCTATGAATACACTGCCACCTACAGGACTCGCAGAAAAACAATCCTGCTTTTTTATACTGCTCTCAAACATTTGAAAAAGCGTCTAGCAACTCCCGATGTGGTAAAAACTTAGTTTTACTTCTTCTTTAAAAATATACATCAATGCAGGCATAAAATCTTCATTGGCATGACTAAAGATTGACACATTCCAGCCGTTCAAACTTCAATCAGAGATCATCATTAAAGCCTGAACGGCTAAAACACATCAATCTTGTGCTGATTAATATTTTTGACCAACAAACCAACCTTAACCAAATCACTTAAACACAACTGGATAGGTACAATGAATAACAACATACATGCACAATGTACATAACACAGCACAATATGTAGAAAGACCAAAAATATGTAGAGATCCCTTAACCAAGTCACTCACAATGAATTTGATAATGAACAACAACATGCAAAGTGAATATGACACAGCACAAGGTGCAGAACAGACCGTATATTATATAGATATTATATAGGTTTACCTTTCTCATCAGAAAGTTCCTGAATAGGCTCCAGTATATGTGCCAGCTCTGACATGGAGAGGAAGAGGACAACATGTCTCAAAACACATAATATAGAGAATTTTGGCACCTATAGAGTTAAGGCTAGCAAGATTGCTATGGCAAACCTTCAAGAAATAATCCAAAGTAACAATGTGGAAGAAACTAGAACTAATACTATGCCCAAAATATATTCTGGACACTGTAATCTAGAGCTGCCCTGCTGGAAACACTGAGGGGAATGTATTCCTTGCTTTGTCTTTGTGGCTGGTGTTATTTATCAAAGATTACAAGTGTATCGATAAATTTGCAAATCTTCGCTGTGTTTGGCACAATTTTCAAAGGGCACAAATAATTCATGTGTCAGAATGTTAAAATCCAAAGTAGCAAAACCCATTTTCCTCCAAAAAGTAGAACAGTGCAAGTAAGGCTGCATTCACACGCGGTATGCCCACCGTGCCAGCATACCGCCGTGTGCTGGAGAGGAGGAGGAGGTGGCCCCTTCTCCCTCAATAGGAAACAGCGGTGCACGGCCGCACACCAGGGAAAAGATAGAACATGCTCTATCTTTTCCTGGTGTGCAGTGCGGAACGGTGCCACACATGTGTGGCACTGTACCGCCGTCATGCCACCATTGCCATCTATGGGGACGTATATGTGGCCACAGATTTGCGGCAACATGTACGTCCCCGCAGAAGGCAGTGTGAATGAACCCTTAAAGGATATCTACCACCAGAATGAAGGATTGTAAACCCAGCACACTGACATACTGGTGTGTGTCCCCTCTGGCAGAAGATGCTCTTCTTGTAGCTTTGTATGGCTTTGTTTTTAAGAAAAAGATGACCCATCTTTAAGATGCAGATGACCCTTCAGGGCTCCAAGCTCCATTGACATCTATGGAGTCTGGAGCCCCTGAGGCTCATTGGCATAATTTGTGAAACCTTTTTTATTGTAAAAACAAGGCCCTAAGAAGCTTAAAGAAAACCAGAACCTGTCAGAGGGGGCACACACCAGTATGTCAGTGTGATTGGTTTACAATCCTTCATCCTGGTGGTAGATTTCCTTTAAGCCATAGATGCACACACACGAAAACTTGTAAAATTACATAAATGATGCCACAGTGTCCCCCAATATGGATAATCTCTTCCTGAGTTGTATCCTTACAATACATTCTGGTGCATCGACGTGGACCACAATAATTGAGTGTTTAAGATGAGAGGCTACTGTACAGGCTACTGAGAGCAGAACTGTTCTAGTTGTCCATGGCAACCAATCGGGGCTCAGCTTTCAATTTCCCACAGCTGTTTATAAAAATAAAATTGAGCTCTGATTGGTTTCCATGGGCAACTAGAACAGTTTTACCTCAGACCCGGCTGATAAATCTTCCACTGTATATAAAGCATCCATTTGCCATATGCAGAGTCCCCTATTCAGCCAGTGTCAGTCTAGTATACATTAGTATTACTTATCCAGCATTACATAGCTGGATAGCAGCGATAATGCACAATATGCTTTGAAGGCTAGGGGTAACATATGCCACTGTATGGTCATGAAGGAACACACCACAGAAAACAAATCTTAATTCCAAGAAAATGACTGTAAATTGACATATTTTTTCTTGATATTGTGATCTGACCATTTAGGTTCCCCAAATATAAACTGCATCTTACCTTGTATTACTGAGACACTTGATTTTGCTTCTACATTTTGTAATACTGGGACAAGTGCTGAAGCTGAAAAATAACACAAGAACATTTCTACAAAAGTCATCCTGAATATATATACAAATGATAGTTACCCAAGTCTATTATACATTTGTTTTATAGTGGTAGCAAAACATGCATGACGATGGCATCCTATGTGGGGACCAAACTTGTGATAAGCCGTGTCCTCCAAAAACTGGTGTGAACAGATCCTAAAGACCCATTAAGACGGCAGAGTGTAACTTACAGTGTAGAGAAAATGGCAGCACACATTAGAATAGGTACGTGAAAAGAAACTAATTCAACACTGCAGTAAAACTGTTCACTTTATCCTGAAAATACTCTTACAAGTTTTGCTATCATTTATGAGCATACACATACATACATGACGGAGACTGGACCAGGAAACTGATTTGGCTTTTAACCCCTTAACGCTGAAGCCACTTTTCACCTTCCTGACACGGCCCATTTTTTCAAATCTGCCCTGTGTCACTATAAATGGTTATAACTTCGGAACTAGAGATGAGCGAGCACTAAAATGCTCGGGTACTCGTTATTCGAGACGAACTTTTCCCGATGCTCGAGTGCTCGTCTCGAATAACGAGCCCCATTGAAGTCAATGGGAGACTCGAGCATTTTTCAAGGGGACCAAGGCTCTGCACAGGGAAGCTTGGCCAAACACCTGGGAACCTCAGAAAAGGATGGAAACACCACGGAAATGGACAGGAAACTGCAGGGGCAGCATGCATGGATGCCTCTGAGGCTGCTTAATCGCACCATTATGCCAAAACTATGGGCAACAGCATGGCCATGACAGAGTGACAGAATGAAGCTAGATATGGACAGGAAACAGCAGGGGCAGCATGCATGGATGCCTCTGAGGCTCCTTAATCGCACCATTATGCCAAAACTATGGGCAACAGCATGGCCATGACAGAGTGACAGAATGAAGCTAGATAGCATGTAAAACATCCAATAATTGACCCTGACACTATAGGGGACGGCATGCAGAGGCAGCGGGGGGGGGGGGAGCAAATCTTGCTTGTCTAACTAGGGCACCAAAATGCCTCAACCCGGCCCTGATCCTTACTAACTTTATCTGTAGCTATTGAATAGATCAGTGTAGAAATACTAGTCTTCTGCACACTATACAAGGGCACCACATAGTGGCAGAAGGATGTTATTGCTTGTATCACAAAAAAGGACAAGAATTAAAAAGATATTAATCCAAGGTGCATTTAAATATCCCCATAGATACTATATATACATTGTGACCTGGCTTATTAGAAAATTTAAATTGCCCATATGCCTACTTTCTACTATCATAAGGTCCTGGAACGGAGATCGGTCATGGACAGTTATTTATTACCTTATTGATAAATGATTGCCACTGATGGATTTATTCGTCTTGATGAAGCCTACAGACCTTGTTACATACCTGTTCTTTTTGGCATTTAATTAATTCATTTTGCTCCTGAAGTCTTTGCCCCAGATCATCCAGTTGTTTCTTGTAGAAATCGTTTGCAGTCTTTTGATCTTCATTCAAAGATAATCTTAGCTTCTCAATTTTTGAGACGAGCTAAAAATAAGCAGGTAAGTGTGGAAATATTAAACATGTAACTTATTAAAATATTTAACATTTAAAATATTAACATTTATTGCACTACATTTGAAAAAACTTCACAAAAATGTAACAGTACAATGGAAAGTCATACAAAAACTATGGAGCACTTAGAAATCAATGAAAATTACAACCAGTATCAGAATACAGGCAGTCCCCGGGTTACGTACAAGATCTGTAGATCTGGTTCTGTAGGTTTGTTCTTAAGTAGAATTTGTATATACGTCAGAACTGTATATTTTATAATTGTAACCCCAGACAGAATTTTTTTGGTCTCTGTGACAATTGGATTTAAAAAAAGCTGAATTGTCATAAGAACCCGGACAAACAATAAATCTTAATTGCAGACACCTTTGATAACTGTTACAGGTGATGACTGTAGGCGGGGACTAAAGTACAGTAAATTACCAACATCCAGAGGTCCGTTTGTAACTAGGGGTCGTATGTAAGTCGGGTGTTCTTAAGTAGGGGACCGCCTTTAATTATGCCAGATCATGTGGGTCAAGTATGGCTGATCTTCTGTGTATTTCAGGTATTTACTACTTTTGCTATAACTTGTAGCCTAATCATTTATGTAAGATAAATTTAAAATTAACATACACATTCCCATATTCACATTCCCCCCAGTAAATTAATAAATTTGGATGGACAGTAGACCAATGAATCTGTAATGCCAAATCCCATAAGCTGAAGAAGATCCAGACAGACATTGGGAGGCACATGACAAGTTTGTTACAATACGATAGAGACATACCTGCTTCTTCTCCTTGTCATGCTCTTGAGTAAGTTGCTGCAAGCGCTTCCCCCATTTTTCTTCCTTCAAAGAAAAAAAATTATATTATTATAAAATAATATTTTCATTTTAATCTGTCAATAATTGTATAAAGCGGATAGTAAAATGGATGTTGTCATCATACCTGTGTCTCAAGTAGGTCCTTCACACCTTGAATGTCAAGTGGAGACTTAGCTGTCCCCTCTTCTGTATCGCTCTGCGGACCCTCCTGCAGCACACCAAGGCCTGATCTCCGCTGACTGTCTTTCTTGATTTCAAGCAGCTCCTGAAATTGAAAACCACAAATAATGCATCAAAGTATGCAATCACATTTTATTCACTTGTAGAGTTGTAAGACAGAGCCTAGAGTCACTCTAATAAATTGAGCCTTCAGTTCAGGACAGAAGGACCACAGGGGGCAGTCATTTACAGCATCATAGAGGAACATAGAAAAATATAACCAATAAATATAAAGATATATTGAATAAATATATAAAATTATTATCTGAATGTCAGACTTGCTTACTTTTTTGCCAAATTTTATTAAAAGCTGGGGAAAAGGTCAGACGTTCAACAAAATGTGGTTAATGAATTGACAACTTGTACTACAAAATTTACACATTGCTTGCACGCAAGCATACAAAACGTTACTGATGTTAGAATGTGGAAATGCAAAGGTTTCTTTTTACAACAGATCAGATCTTTTCAAAGGTATTAAATTATAAGAAAAAAAAACTCTATAAATTAGGTATCTGCATAATCATACTGACATAAAGAAATGTGTCATTTGGACTGCACAAAGTCTTCAAAACATTTTTATGTTAATACATTTAAAAATAGAGATGGGTATTTCAGCCTGTACAGTGTGTGTCTAGACTCTATGGGGACTGCATGAGCTCACATCTAATCTCCCTGTGTTTGGTTAAACAGCTCTGATAAGGGAGGATTAACCTTCAATTTCAGCTTGATCTTTGAAAATACCACTCATGGCATACTACAGCCAGGGAAAGAGCAGAAAGCGCACTCACAGCTGCGCAACAAACAGGAGAGGAAAGAGACCCATCTTCAATCTGGTAGACAGATTTGCAATAGCACTGTAGAAGTAACATTGTAATTAAAGTGGTTTGTCCAATTAAAGTTTTCAAATCTTAATCCTATAGTGATGTTTGCACAATAAAGATCATTTTAACCCCCTTACTTTACTCGGTTTTAGCTCTTATCACTCAGTGACGTTCAGTGTAAAATTCCAGAGTGTGGGCGGGCACTAGCTGAGCAGACACTTTATGATCCCTCTTGTTCTGTGAGATGCAGTGTGCTGACAATGTGTTTAGGTTATCAGGGTACAGGTTTATATACACGTTTATTTAGTTCTGAATATTCTACTAGTATCTGACACAGGGGGAAAGAGATGAGACGGATCAGAGATGATGAGATGCACAAGATGTATATAACACACATGACACACTTCAGCTCTACTACATCTGAGCTATAGCACACACAGAGTGTGGAGATCTTATCTTATCTCTGTAGCTTGTAGAGTAAGTCTATGGACAATGCTGCTTGCCCGAAGGAAGAGTCTGTGTGTGAGCTCTTCATGAGAAGAATCTGCCATGCCGGACCACAATCAGAAGATTTACGGTCAGATCCCGGGGCAAGCGAAATTGTATACACCAGGACTGATAGAGACAGATTGGAAATATATCTGTGAAATGTTGTATTTTATAAATACTTTTATTATTTATTAATAATAATTTTATTATTTTGTAAATAATATTGAATTAGAGAATGTGTTATTTTGTTATCGTGAGTATATTTAATAATCTTGTCTTCGTGGGAATAACCCTTTAAGGGGCACATTGCAGTCTGTTTCTCTACAAACTAAACAGAATTTCTTGATGAAATATATTAGAAAAATGTTCACAACACTCCCACCCACACAATATCAATAATCATCTGAAGTTCTGGTTATGATCATCACAATGCAAAAGGTTGAGAAGAGACAGTGATGGTTTCATCCTCAGATCATAATTCCAGATAGAAAACCATTTCCTCACTGATTACCTGTGGATGATACTAAGCTAGCAGCACATTTTAAAAGCCTGCGAACATTTGTTTTTGCAGGATTTTTTATGCCAGGTCGGGTAGGTATGCCTCTTGATGTATCTGCCAGGACAGGGGAAGGAGGCATGGCCTTTATCATACGCAGGCACACGAGCACTGGGGTATGATAAATTCCCCCCATAGCATGTGAAGAAAGCTGAGTGCGGGCTGTAATGACTACACTTACATTTTCTAAAGTGGTGTTCTTAGATGTCACTTCTTTAAGCTCTTTCATAAACATATCTCTCACTTTGTTCAATTCATCTTCAAATTTTTCCCTTTCTTCTTTTTTCCAGTCATCAAACTTTTTCAGTACATCCTGTTCAATTGCTTTCTTATTTTCATTTTCCTGTATCTATAGAAAAAAAATCATACACAAGTAACATGCAGCATAATACCATATTTTTCAGACTATAAGGCACACAAAAAAGTGCGCCTTATGTATGAACCGTACTTACAGACAACAACTGCCTTGAGCTGTGCATTGGTCTGCCACCTAGACATTTTAGCAGGCATTTATTGATGGTGCGCCTTATAATCCGGTGCGCCTTATAGTCCGAAAAATATGATAAATGACTTGTAATCATTATCATATGTTATTCAAAAGCCTTTGAAATCTAATAATGTCCTGTTATAACAAAGTCAAACTGTTTTGGCATGTAGCATGACTATAGTCTTTCAGGTGCCAGATGTTACCATGTCACCTTGATAAGGCCCAGGCTACAAAGTGACATTTGGTCATATCTTAACCCTGGGTCATGTGTAGTGTGTTTAGAACTTCACCTACTACTTTGCTTTGGTTAGAAGAACTTTGAGGCTAAACACTTGGGAATCATGTGATTGACTGTATTCATTAAAAGTCAAAGAAGATAGAAACCTACCCAAGAAGATAGACAGCAATGAATAAGCATCATATATTTTACATATTTTAAACATTTTGCATAATTCTATTTTATTGGTTAAAATGATAAATATCATCAAGACATGTCATTACTCTATTATGTAGGACAGTGCAAAACATCAAATTGTATTGTACCCTCTTGACCAGGTCTCCTTCTACCCCAGCCATCCATCATGAATAAGGCTATTAGTAGTGAAGGGTTGGCCACTTACACAAAACAATAACTTGCTAGGTATATATTTAAATTATGAAAGGGATGTGCATTAATAAATTCTTGGCCCCCTGCATCCACAAACTAGAAACTTTAACAGGGTAATTCTAATATGGGTGACCAAGTTAGGGTCTTATACCCACCCTGTTAAAGTTTTGTATAAATGGCCAGCCCCTTTAAATGCATAGTCACATAGAGGTTGCACACTTAATAGTCATAAAGTAAAGGTACATGCTAACTCTTTGCCATAACTATAATTTAAGAATAAGTTCTGTAGAGACCTTACCTGTGAAAGTTTTTCTAAATGAGCCGCTTGTTCTGCTTCCAGCTGGCTTCTGGTGAGGCGTAATTCTTCTTTGAGACAATTTATCTCATACTGAAGGTTACTACTCTGCTGGATACTTTGCTTTCCTTTATAAATAAAAGGCATAATTAATAGAACACAGTTAATATACCACTGCTTCGCTATCTCTCATACTTTTTGGACATAAATTGCATCCTCAGTCGAGAGCACATTAGTTCAGTTTAATATGACAGTAAAATAAATTTGTGAAATGAATTTCTTTCCATGGTTTCTAGTAGAGGGTTGTGCTAAAGTATTTGCCAACAGATATTGGATGGATTTGATTCATCTCTCACTGCTATTAGGATGGATCAATACTTAGTCACAGGCTTGGGCTCCCTATAACCGCCAAGCTGTAACAATACCATTCTCATGGATGTCTGTGAGGCTTTTTTACTCTACTGCAAGATGGAAATATGGATTTTACTATGATGCAAAGGACAAAATGTATTGAAATAAGCAACATCTCTAAAAATACTTTCAAAACATTACTAACATCTCAGCCCAGAGAATATGTATGAATGACAGATCTGCTGAGCCTGGTGGCCTCATCCATATCATGTCCCTTTGTGAGTAGCAGCAGAGGTAAAATATTTTTAATAAATTAAGTTTTAAGGGATTATTTCAGCAATGTGAAATATAAGTATTAAGTGTGTTAAAAGTATTTTTTTTTTAGAGATGTTAACTACTTTTTACATTTCAATGCATTGGGGGAAATATATTAAGTTATCTGTTAGAGAAGACACACAATCTCCTCCTTCCCATCTGTTTTCCTGTTTTACCAACACGCACACCACTTTGGCATGTTGGGTGTGAACATCAGACCTGCCAAATTTTCTATAGTCTCCACTGGAAAACCGACGAAGACCATAGCTGAAACTCCGCCAGTTAAGACCTGGTCTACAAGTCTGAACTGATGGAGATTGTATCTGTATTTACCAAGAGACCAGTGCCTCTTACCAGATGCCGGACCATCAGTGAGGGGAACTTTAAGAAAAGTGTTCAAAACGCCAGTCTTACAGTATTTTTCGGACTATAAGGCGCACCGGAGTATAAGGCGCACCGTCATTAAATGCCTGCTAAAACGTCTAGGTTCATATATAAGGCGCACGTGATTATAAGGATGAATGACCAGCAGGTGGCAGACCTGTGCACAGTTCAAGGCAGCTGTTGTCTGTAAGTATGGTTCATATATAAGGCGTACTGGACTATAAGGCGCACCTTTGATTTCTGAGAAAATCAAAGGATTTTTAGTGCGCCTTATAGTTCGAAAAATACGGTAATTATTTCCTCCCATTGTGTCCTGTGCATTCTAGTTAAATCAATTTGTTCATATTAAAGTACTGTAAAGCCCCACACTTTAATGACAAAGGGAACATTAGTCCTTCCTGAATCCAAACTTCATTATCTGCTAGCTAATTTTGCTCCATCCCTGACCAGAGGGCACTGAAAGAAATTCAATTCACAAATAAGTTTATTTGATTATTCTGTTTTTATCCATACTGAAAGTCATATTAAACCTATTGTGATTTTCCCCTTATGCAAGGGGTATTCCCATCAAGACAAGATTCTTAAATATACTGAGGATAACAAAATAACACATTCTCTAATTCGCTGTTAGGATGCATTCACATGAATGTATGAAAATGGCTGTATGCTATGCATACCGTACCGTTTTTTTACAGGTTACATACGGCCACATTCATTTCAATGGACAAAACGTCTAACCATTTACATTGCCGTTGTTTACACCGTACTGTATACTAGCCGTATAAAAATATAGAGAATGTCCTATTTTCTCCCGTATTTCAGTTCCATATGCCCTTAGAAACTTGTGGGGACGTATAAATACGGGGTAAATATGTGCTGCATACAGATGAAAAAATGTCACGTATATATGGTTTCATAGGTTACGGAAATACGAGACTGGAGAAATCACAACTTCGTTCATAGCGGCGCTCATCCCGTCCTCCTCTCCCCGGCGCCGATGTGTGATTTGGTACGGCGGGCACACATCGGCGCCGGGGAGAGGAGGAGGGGATGAGTGCCGCTCATTACCTGCCCCTCTCCACAGTAATATATGGCAAGATAGGACCAAGTCCTATTTTTCTCCAGGCTACGGAACAGTACGGTGCTGCACCGTACCGCTCCCATAGGGCACCATGCGGGCACCCATACATTCACGTAAATGTAGTCTTAGGCTGGTTGCCCCTGAATACGAAATCTTCTGACTATGGTCGAATTTTTCTCATGAATAGCCTCTCTTGTCTGTACACTGCAGTGCTCTCTGCCTCCTGCCTCTCCATTCCTACATTAAAAGACCAGCTCAGACGCAGGAACATCCTACCGGGAATGCAGCAGTGTGCAGAGACTTACTCTACTAGATCCAGACAGATATGGTCTTTATCCTGGAGGGAAGTATACAACTGACTCTGTGTTTTATTGATTAGGTGAGTTAGCAGAGCTGAGAGTGTCATTTTGATTTTTATCCATCTTATGGATCTCATCATCACTCATTTCTGATCTGTCTCATCTCTTTTTCTATGTGTCAGATACTAGTAGAATGTTCAGAATCTAAATTAAAGCGTAGATAAACCTGTACCCTTATAGTCTAAGCACATTGTCAGCACGCAGCACTTCACTGCACAGAGAAATCATGAAGTTTCTGCTTATAAAGTCCCCGCCCACATTCTGGGATTTTACAATGTCCACCACTGAAGCTAAAACAGTAATAAAACTTAGTAAAATTGTAAAGTAAGGGGGTTAAAATAATCTTTATGGTATAAACACTATGGGATTAAAATGTGAAAACTTTCTTTCATGGGCAAACCCCTTTAAATTATTTGATGTCTCTTGATGCGAATGGATCCACAGAATTTGTTCTGGCCAGAGAATGTTATTTTTGGGTTCAGCACATCTTCGTGTGCAAGTAGCTTTCATGTGTAAGCATATAATGATGTGGTTGAGATGCAACCAAACATTGACAATAACCATAGTATCCCATAATTTCATCACAAACTGAGTCACACTATGACCTGCATCACGACCGCTCTAAGAACAGACATAAAGCTGTGAAGACACAAGTGAAGCTGTCTTACCATGACGTGAATTTACAGAGTGAAAATGAAAGCTGGATTTTTGTAAAAAAAAATAATACTTTGTCAAATGAAATGATATTCAGGGTGAAAAGGTTTTTCTCAGGTTTTACTTATCGGCACAGCCACATCTACCTTCTCTGACATACTTTTCATCTCTTTTGTGCTACCAACTAGTCTACAGGCTTTCAGCCGAAAAATCAGGCTGCCAGACAACTAATGAAATGTTCTGCTTCAATAACAAAGGCATTCATGTCGGATATGAAGAGAGTGCCAACAGAAGCCACAAACAACTAGATTCAGCACTTCTCCTACTGAAGAGTCTGATACTGGGACGTCTCCAGAAACTGAAATGCACACTTAAAGTACCCAACATACAGGGGATGCTTTTATATGCAAATATGCAGACAAAATACTGCACAGGTCAGCAAATGTCATACATTTTGCTAAAGAACAGCATTAAAGAGGACCTGTCACCAGATTTTTGACCACCCTGAGTAACAATGCCTGCTGATAAAGGGTTACAAATCCTCCTCATATCACATCAAATTATCTGCAAGTGGGGCACTGTACCTTAATTACAGAAGTTTTTCTGCTAAGCAAATTAGCTTTCGTGGCTCATGCCTGGTATTTGTGACTCTTCTCTCTCTAAGGCTCGCAGTAAGCCACACCCCATTAATCTGACTGACAGCTCTGTGTCTCCTCAAATCACTTCCTTGCCTCCTTGTACTTAAGGACTGGCTGCTAATATTCAACTACAGACATATAAAGCTCTATGTACAGATGGGAAATATTGGGGGACATTTACTAAGGGTCCGAATCGCTATTTTTCCCGAATATTACTGACTTGCGCCTTTTTTCCCTGAATTGCCCCGGGTTTTTGGTGCACGCGTTCGTATTGTGGCGCATCAGCGCTGGCATGCATGCGACGGAAATCGGGGGGCGTGGCCGTCGGAAGACCCGACAGATTCGGAAAAACTGCAGAATTTAAAAAAAAAAGTATCACTTGACACGAGCTTACCTGCACCCCGGATAGGATAGTGAACTCCGGTGAACTCCAGCGGACTTCAGCGCAGCAGTGACACCTGGTGGACATCGGGTGCACTACCTTAGTCAGAGAACCCCCCAATGGATCGCGACTGGACCGGGTAAGTAATTGAGCCCCATTGTGTCAATATTTTTTACACAGTGCCTTGTGTTACATTCACGACATATGACCATCATCGCAGGTCCTTTAGCCTTCTAACAATAGTAAACTGTACACCATGTTTGTGATTACATGAAATCACAGCAACCTCCGTGGAGGATGGAGAGGAATAGAAGTCAATAGAGACAGCTGTGACTTCATGTGGTCAGATACATGCATGTGGTACAGTTTGCTATTATTAAGAGGCTAAAGTACCTGAGATGATGTCACTCTTGTCACATGACATGAACTGTGACCAGTAAGGAAGCACAAGGTATGGGGAGTATTAGATGAGAGGGGCCGGCCGTGCAGGTAATGAGCAGGTGATGTCAGGTAATATAAGATAAATTGTGATTTATGTAGATGTAATTTTTAGCGAAAAGAAATGTGTCAGTAAGTTATTAGAGCTCTATAGGAACCTGTCACTGGCTGTATATGTGCAAATGTGGTGAAAGGTTCCTTTTAAGTAATAAAAGTGCCCAATGGTCATAACTGAGATTTTTATTATTTTCGTATGTATAAAATCCACTTCTAATTTATAAAAAAAAATGCACTGTATGAAGAGGATCTCTGGATGAAGGGCGTGAAGAGTCCATACAAGATTCATGTGAAATCCGAAAGAAAACATATGGTAAACCCACATGTAATTCACCATAGGTTTTCTTATAGATTCTGACATAGATTTGGTAAACATCAGAGTGCACAGTATGCAGCTACTCAAAGTCTTCCAGCCATGTTAGAAAGTTCTAGTGAGGTTATCCATGTGTGTCTATCACTGGCGGGATGCTCTATTATATGGCTTCATTCTAAATCGCCCTCATAATTTGAGATATGTGCACTCTGCTGCGGACTGTGCTGTGAATTCATATTACAAATTATGAAAGCCATGAAATTTTGCAACATATTTGCAACTGTGCATTTCATGGATTAGAAAATTATTATCCACATGTCTCACAATGTAATTCACAAGTCCGAAGGGAAATCCACCACAAGGGACACATCACTTGCAAAATGTTTCCCTTATGAAATAAATAAATATATATATATATATATTAGATAGATATATCACACACCACACATGTACCTTCTGGATGTCTCCTAGTCACGTGACTTTGCAAATAGGAATGATTCATGAAGGCCTTCTCACAATGTTGACACTGTAATGAGAAACAGATATAATTCAGTATTTTATAGTACAATGAAAATGTGTATTCTTAATATATCACAATATTTCACAAGTCAGTAACAAATACAGGGATGGTGGGTGGTAGCTCAGCATAGTGGTTTTGACAGTGCTCAGTCAATAATCATCCAGAAGGGGAGCAGCAAACCAAAGTAGCAAGGCTAAAAAGGAATGATGGCCACTTTAGCTCATGTTTTTGTGTGTGTAAGTGTGGGGGGCAGGATATTAGGTAATTTACCAATATATATCTATTAAAAATTCTGCCCTGCTTTATTGATATGTAAAGTGAAGCCTCCCGTCTTTTACTTCAATTTACATATGATGCCATACGATGCAGACATTTTCATAAATGTATATTGGTAAATTACCTAATATCGTGTCCCCCACACATATACAGACTTTACAAAAACAATGAGGTAAAGTGTCCAACTTTAATCAAAGTACCTGTTTTTCGCTTTTACCTTACTTTTTTGGTCCATTTTTCTTAATGTTCAATTATTTTTCATTATAAAATACACCCAATAAAAAATAAGGACAAAAAACTTATTTAAAAAAAATGTTCATTCGTCCCTTTTGGTCTAGGGTAAAGAAAGAATGAACGGTAATTTGTATGGGGTAGTAAAGAGGTTAATGCTTTTGTATAGTCTACAGCAGTGAAAAAGTTAATGCAAGATATAAAGCAAGAGTGTTGTAGGTAAACTGAATAAAAGCTGCACCAAAAGTAACACCAAAAGATGTCATTTGTGACTTGAGAACTGTCTGTGACCTATATTTATTTTTGAGTCATAAAGAGACAAATAATAGATGAGGACCCAGTTGATGTGCACTGGAGAATTTCGTCCAGCATGGGGTAGGGGATTTACCCACTCTTCTGGGACTGCTGAATATCCCAACTTTTCTGGGAGACCTGGGTGAGTTGGCAAATATGAGATAATTGCCCAATGGTCATCTTCATGTGTCTTACCTTGTGGTATGGGCCAGCGCTGGCACTGATCAACACCTGCTGTGTAGAGATGATCTTCTTCCTCCGCTTACATTCCTCCTTTAGAGTCTTCACTTCTTGCGTCTGTTTAGCCATTTTGGCTTGTATCTGCTCTGTCTCGGCCAGGGTGGCACGGACCTTCTTTTCTAATGTCTGCAGGTTAGTGGAAAGGTACTCCTGAGTATGGAGCAGGTACTCAATAGTGTACTGAGATAGTCTGAAGAGTTTCTGCAGGACAGGGTCCAGGCTGCTGTGACAGTGTCGGCACCTTTCGTTCTCTATGCTACAGAATGTGATACCCATAATGTTTTCTTGAAGGGTTACAAAGTCCAATTCATTTGCCAGCCTGTCCACATCAATAGCCCCAATTCTCCTCCAGTCCACATTTTCGTGGCGTGTTCTGAATTTAAAGCGGGAGTCGTTGTTGTAGGAAGGCATCCTGATCGGTGTCGATGGTCGTGGCATCCACGGAGTACGTATGGCATCAGGTGAAATTTCTCCCTGCTCCGGTTCAAGAGGGTAGTAGACATTGTCTCTGAAAGGCTGAAAAAGATGGCAAATTTAAAGGGGTGTTCCCATTGCAGCAAATTAATGTAACTCCTTTTATGATTAAAAGCTATGCAATTTTCCAATATACTTTCTGTATCAATTCCTTACAGTTTTCTTGATCTCTGCTTGCTGTCATTCTTTGGAAAGCTTCGATGTTCACTACTAGTGGAGAGAAATCTGACCATGGTCACACAGGCGCACGGCTCGTTATATCTCTGATTAATGTCTGTGACATAACGAGCCGCGCACCTGTGTGACCATGGTCAGATTTCTATCCACTAATAGTAAACATAGAACTTTACAAAGCAAGCAGAGATCTAGAATTCAGTGCAGAATTGATATAGAAAGTATATTTGAAAATTGTTTAACTGAGTATATACACTGGCACTGGTATAGGACACTAGTATATTGACACCAGTATAGGATGAGTATATACATTGACACCGGTATAGGATGAGTATATACACTGACACCAGTATAGTGACACCAGAATAGGATGAGTACAGGCGGTCCCCTACTTAAGAGCACTCGACTTATATGCGACCCATAGTTACAACGGACCTCTGGTATTGGAATTTATTGTAACTTTAGTCCTAGGCTACAAGATCAGCGGTAACAGTATCACATGAGTTGTAATGAAGCTTTAGTGGTAATCCTGATCATATCAACATTTTTAAAATCCAATTGTCACAGAGACCAAAAAATTCTGGCTGGGGTTTACAATGATAAAATATACAGTTCTGAACTACATACAAACTCAACTTAAAGGAAACCTACCACTGAAGTGGCAGGTTTCCGATGGCAATACGGGCACCAGTCAGGGTGAGCTGGGTGCCGGAGCTTTTTAAACTTATAGCCGGCGCATGGAGGTACGCGCTCGGCGCTTACCATGCGCGCGGCTCTCATTCACTTCCTATGTAGCCGCGCGCACGGTAAGCGCCGAGCGCGTACTGCCTGCCGCCGGCTATAAAGTTTAAAAAGTGTTTTAAACCGCGATACCGGTTTAAAAACATAACTGAAATAACGCTCCGGCAACCAGCTCACCCTGAGCTGGTCCCGGTTATTTCCATCGGAACCATGCCACTACAAGTGGTAGGTTCCTTAAGAAAACTACCTACAGACCATATCTTGTAGTAACCGGGGACTGCCTGTTATATACACTGGCACCGGTATAGGATGAGCATATACACTGGCACCGGTATAGGATGAGTATATAAACTCGTAGCGGTATAGGATGAGTATATACACTGGTAGCGGTATAGGATGAGTATATACAATGGTTCCAGTATAGGACACTACTATAGAGACACCAGTGTAGTATAGTATATACACTGAACCAGTATAGGATGAGTCTATATACACGACACCAGTATAGGACACTAATATAGTGACACCAGTATAGGATGAGTATATACACTGACACCAGTATAGGATGAGTATATACACTGACACCAGTATAGGATGAGTATATACACTCTCACCGGTATAGGATGAGCATATACACTGGCAGCGGTATAGGATGAGCATATACACTGGCAGCGGTATAGGATGAGCATATACACTGGCAGCGGTAGGATGAGCATATACATGGACCGGTATAGTGTGAGCCTTATCACTGGACACGGTATAGGATGAGTATATAAACTCGTAGCGGTATAGGATGAGTATATACACTGGTAGCGGTATAGGATGAGTATATACAATGGTTCCAGTATAGGACACTACTATAGAGCAACCAGTGTAGTATGAGTATATACACTGACACCAGTATAGGATGAGTATATACACTGACACCAGTATAGGACACTAATATAGTGACACCAGTATAGGATGAGTATATACACTGACACCAGTATAGGATGAGTATATACACTGACACCAGTATAGGATGAGTATATACACTCTCACCGGTATAGGATGAGCATATACACTGGCAGCGGTATAGGATGAGCATATACACTGGCCGCGGTATAGTGAAGCATATACACTGCAGCGGTCTAGGATGAGCATATACACTGGCAGCGGTATAGGATGAGCATATATACTGGCACCAGTATAGGATGAGTATATACACTGGCAGCGATATAGGATGAGCATATACACTGGCAGCGGTATAGGATGAGCATATATACTGGCACCAGTATAGGATGAGTATATACACTGGCAGCGATATAGGATGAGCATATACACTGGCAGCGGTATAGGATGAGCATATACACTGGCACCAGTATAGGATGAGTATATACACTGGCAGCGATATAGGATGAGCATATACACTGGCAGCGGTATAGGATGAGCATATACACTGGCAGCGGTATAGGATGAGCATATACACTGGCAGCGGTATAGGATGAGTATATACACTGGCAGCGGTATAGGATGAGCATATATACTGGCACCAGTATAGGATGAGTATATACACTGGCAGCGATATAGGATGAATATATACACTGGTATAAGATGAGTATATACACTGGCACCAGTATAGGATGAGTATATACACTGACACTAGTATAGTGACACCAGTAAAGGATGAGTATATACAGGGACACCAGTATAGGATGATTATATACACTGGTATTAGCATAGGACACTAGTATAGGATGAGTATATACACTGTTACCGTTATAAAACACTAGTATAGGATGAGTATATACACTGGTTCCAGTATAGGACACTACTATAGTGACACCAGTATAGGACGAGTATATACACTGACACCAGTATAGGACACTAGTATAGTGACACCAGTAAAGGATGAGTATATACACTGGTATAGGATGAGTGTACATATATATATATATACCTATACCAGTGTATATACTCATATATATATACACACCGGTATAGGATGAGTATATACACTGGTACTGGTATAGGATGAGTATATACATCGGTATAGGATGAGTATATATATATACACACCGGTATAGGATGAGTATATACACATAGACTGGTATATAATGGTGATGTCAGGGTGTTGTGCAGGGATCGGTACATGTCTGCACAGGCTGCACATTCCTCCTCCCTAGCTCTGAGCCGTGTTGCCCCCCTCCCCGCTCCCGCACACATAGGACAATAGCCCCCAGTACCCAAAACATCCGGCACGCGGCTCACCCCCGGGCTACAAGTAATGGGGCAGCTCCGAGGGGTTACACCCGCCGCCGCTGCAGCCTGGCCGTGCTCCCCGGAATCCCCTCCCCCACACATGTCCTCACCATTCCCCCGCACTCTCCGCCGCTTCTTCATCCGGGGACTCGCCGGCCTGCAGGCATAAGGCTGGGGGAGCCCGGGTGGTCTGCACGGTAACCAGGGTAACAGCCTGGAGCTCCGCCCACTTTCTCCAAACTCTTCTCTGCACAGATTGAGGAGATGCCACAGTCCCCGCCCCCCGCATCTCTCCGCGTCCTGTGCCTGCAATGTGCCCAGTACTTACATCACCATAGGGATCCGTGTACAGCAGCCACCAGAATGCTACATATAAAGGATTGTTCACACTGAGAGAAAACATCAGAGCCGCATGCAATGCACAGATCACTGAACCGCAGCCAAAGTTTTATTTTTTGATGCAAAAAAACTTCCTTATTGTATTTTTATATAATCTGTTGGCTTTATAGCACATAACTATATGAATGATATTGCTTTTACTTGTTACAAATGGATGTAGTCTTTAGTCATCTATATCCAGGAGTTGCAGAAAAATACCAACAAAAAAATCTGATTTTTAGGGAAGGTGGGAGGTATTTTCTCTCTTTTGGACATAGAAATACAATTGTATTTGTATTCATCTTCATTAATTGGTTTCTAAAATAAATAACACAAACTGCTTTGTTATTACCATTCTGAAAGCAGAACCAGGTAGAATGGACCTTCTGTTTGTTACATCCCTTGCTACATCCATTACACATATTGGGGCTCATTTACTAAGGGTGTGAACGCCTCACTTTCGTCGGGTTCGCAATTATTTCCCATGCCGGCTTGCATGCAACAGAAATCAGGGGCGTGGCTGTTGGACAACCCGACGGATTCGGACAAACCCGCGAAATTTAAAAAAGGATTTGTGTCGCAAGATGACACACACTCACATGCACCAAGAAGAAGCAGGTGAACTCCAGCGGACCTCGGCGCAGCAGCGACACATGCAGGATATCGGGCGCACAATCTTAGTGAATCGTGCCGGACCCGAATCCTTGTCAGACAACGCACCCCGGGAATCACGACAGGACCGGGTAAGTAAATCTGCCCCATTACATCATTAGTTATTGAAGACAAATGTCAACAGAAACTTAAAAGGAAATCTGCCACCAAAAATAAAGTAAAACGATACTAAACATTCTCACTTATTGTCCTCTTCATCTCCATCCTGGCGCTGGTCTTTTTTAAAGCACGGTGCGCCGGACATCATACCCGCGCTGCTTTTATTGTCTCTATTTTTATTCCAACGATCCTGGTGTGTCAAGCTTGAAGAAGTGTGGGGATCAAGGTGAAGAGGACGATTGCTGAGTATGTTTAGTTTCTTTTTACTTTATTTTAGTGGTAGGTTTACTTTAAGGTTAACAGTCGGGCAGTGACAGTGTGAACATGACCTTATAACACATTTTAGATTGATTCAGGTCCGGGGTCTGAGGACAGAACCCAATCACTTCTGTAATATAACCCAGACGTAAGGTTTTATATCAGTCCAAAAACTGATTTGGCCTGGGATTGTAGCCGATTTATCACGTAGGGAATTTGTAAAGTCACTTTTCATGGAGTGTGCATCGCAGTAATTTTCACAAATTTATCAAATGACACACATGATTTTATAAATTTGACAGGTCTGTTGGTCTTATAAATTTGGCAAGTCACCCAGGCTTATATCACGTTGTTATTCACTCTCTTACAGTCACATTACATTTCCTAAAATGTATTTATTTTTTGATGTGATGCTGGAACAGGGGTAAGTATAGTAAAGTTTTGTAGCCTGGGTTGGTAAGGATTTGGAGGTAAAAAATGAGTGTGATTTTATTTTATTTTTTTTAAGGGGCGGGCAATTTGTGTGTGTTGGTATGTTTTTGTATAAAATGTTATTAAACTCCACTTTTTTTAAGCATTTTTTTTATATATTTTTGTCCCTCAAGGGGAGATTAAATTGAAATTATTTGAACTCTTTTACAATGCACTGCAATAATTATAATAACAACAGAGGCCTGACCTAATAGATGAAGACAGACAGGCCTGGACCCTGGGCTGCCATACGACACCATCGGCAACTAGCGATTGCAGCTGCAACGGGTGGCTCTCCAGCCGCTCAGATGTTTGACATTTTGATATTTTTGGGGGGTGTTGTATTCACTAAAAATATTTGCAATTGCCTTTAATCACCATCTTTCAGATGACATCTACAGAACCAGAGATATGAACAGTTGAAGAAAGGCAAGAACTGAATTTTCAACTATGGGGGAATTTATTAACCCCTTAACAACTATAAGACGGTAATAGATGATGTGGAAAATCCCCATATACTGCCATACTGTAGGCAGTTAAAGTACCCTAGGGCAATGATGGCGAACCTTTTAGCAACCAAGTGCCAAAACTGCAAACCCAAATCCCCTTCATTTATCGCGAGGTGCTAACCAACGATTAAAGCAGTATTTTATTGCTTCCTGTTCTTCAACAACGTTCAATCATACCAGCCTCATGAGGACACCAACACAGTAGAAAATTTTCATCATTGTAGCTTCTTTCCAGTGACCCTCTGTACACACAGAATCCAGCAGGAGGTTCTCCAAAGATAATTAGGCCCTGTCTATTTATTCTCCCTCTTCCTACAGTCCTCAGTAGCCAAGTAAGTCACTTTAAAATATCACTGTCCTGTCTGGTGTGCTGGGGCGATGGCCCGGCTGCCCACAGAAAGAGCTCGGGGTCCCGCCTCTGGCACCTGTGCCATAGGTTCGCCACCACTGCCCTACGGGGTCTGAAAAACAGTAAAAATTCAAAACACCCCCCTTTCCATAAAACTAATATTAATATAAATAAATAGTAAAAATCATAAACATGTTAGGTGACATTGCGTCCCAAAATGTCCCATCTATCAAAATATAATAACAGTTATTCCTGTCGTTTAACCCAGTAACGGAAAATAGCACCCTAAATATTTGCAAAATATTAAAAATTCTATAAAAAGTAGTGAGAGGGTTGTACATTCCTCAAACTGGTAGCATTGAAATCCACATCAAAAGTCACAAAAAATTACACCACACACAGCTCCATACACTGAAGTATGAAAAAGTTATTAGCGCCAGTAAAAGGCAAAATGTTTTTTTTTTGTAAATTTATGAAAACATTATAAAACCAAGTCCACAGAAAATGGCGCAAATGCATTTTTTCACAAATTTCACTGCATTTGGAATTTTTTTCCCGCTTTCGAGTACACGGCATGGAATATTAAATTCCGTCACTTTGAAGTGCAATTTGTTACACAGCAAACAAGCCCTCACACAGCTCTTTACATGGGAAAATAAAAATCTATGGTTTCTTGAAGTTATGGAGAGAAAAATTAAAACACAAAAACGAAAAAGGGCCCGGTCATTAAGGGGTTAAGATTGGCAGAGCCAATTGGACATTGCAATTGTGCAACGGCAGAGCCGTGTGCACAGAGCTGTTGCGGACCTAGAGCCGGAACCTGCGCACATGAAGACAAAAGAGGAGCTGCCCGGGTTGTCGGAATGGTGAGTGCTCCGTTTATTTTTTTTATGTGATGGCCATACTGGGGGCTATATACTAAAGGGGGCTGGCTGGCAGGCTATATACTAAAGGGGGCTGGCTGACAGGCTATATACTAAAGGGTGCTGGCTGCCAGGTTATATACTAAAGGGGGCTGGCAGGCTATACACTAATGGGGGCTGGCAGGCTATATACTACAGGGGACTGGCTATATACTACAGGGGGCTAGCTATAAACTACATGGAGCTCGAACTCCATGGAGCTAGCTATATACTACAGGGGGCTGCCTGGCTGTATACTACAGGGGGCTGGCTGGCTATATACTACAAGTTGCAGGCTGGTTCTATACTACTGAGGGCTGGCTGTCTATATAAAGGGGCTGGCCGGCTATATACTGGTGAGGCTGTGACTAATGCTTATTCCACCCTCGGCTTACACTCGAGTCAATAAGTTTTTTTAGTTTTTGGTGGTAAAGTTAGGTACCTCGGCTTATACTTGGGTCAGCTTATACTCATGTATATACGGTAAATTATATCCAGGTGACACTATACTGTAGGGGACTGTATTTTTAGTGGAGCAGTGTGGAGATGTGGTACATGGAGCTGAAGACATCTGATTGCGATTTCTGCAGTGATCAGTCATGGTCAGGAGAAATTATCTACATAAAAGAAAACTGTCAGCAGGATGAAGACCAGTGGATCAGGCCTGCACAGAGAAAGGATGCAGCAACTGCAACTGATGTATACTGTAGGTGATGTTGTGTATGTGTGTACATAGTATAGCATGGGGGGTGGCAACAGTAAGGGTTTGGGTAAATAGGGCCCAGATAAATTCAGGGGGGGGCAGCATTTCAATTTTCACCTCTGGCATGAAAAAGGCTAGAATTGGCCCTACCAACATACATACAGCAGTCAATATCTCCTGTGGAAGATCCCAACACTCTCAGGTAAGTGTATTTATTTTGTTTATCATATGTTTTCAAAAAAATGTTCTTATGTTTTTTTTTTATCACAACAGGGAACACTTATGCTTTGCTGCATTGTAAGTTTCTTTTATGGGTGCTCCACAGATGATCTGCCGTACCTGTAATGTAATTTGTGGGTGTCTGAGAGGAATGCTTATGCCCGAGCCCACATATTAGATTAGGATAACTGAGGGTTTTTTTTTCGCTTTTGGCTCATTTTTAAATTTGTACTGGGATGGAAAACACATTTCTGTTAAGAAGCTGCCTCACTCAAGGAACTGATATTGCTATTATTAGAAGTATTTATAATTGTGGATATTGGGGTTTATTGAGGTTCTGTGGGTGCAGCTATCTGCAGGGCTTCCAGAATGGGTCACCGTCTTTGTTCTAGTCAGCTGTCACTTCCTGCCGCCAAACCTGTGCCAAGCTCTTCTGGGTCTCCAGTTCCATTTGTCAGCTTTGCTCTCATCCCCCATCTGTTGTGTCCAGTCCACCAGCATGGTTTGGTGACAGGTGGCGCATCTTTAACTACAACCTCCCTCCACTTGCGAGGTGGTATGTGTGCTGTGCCTTTGGCATTCTATGCAATAAGTGGAAGGTGTTTCATAACTCTATCCAATTATATCGGGACAACATGGACCGTGTCATTCAAACTCGTGTGATCCTGCACAACTTTGATGATGGTACTAATGCCGACCTGACGAAGACTTATTCATCATGATCTATCCCTCTAATTTTTTTGTGTTTTATCCTGTTGTGTAGCACAGCGCAGCCTGTGAAAATATAGCTACTCTAATAAACTATTTTACTATATTAAAGTAGCGTATCAACGTAATCATACTGACCCATAGAATAAAAATAACATGATTATCAGGCTATACAGTGAACACCAAAAAAAAAGGTAAAAAATCCAGTACAGAATTGATGCTTTTCTACTCTTGCCCTTAAAAAAAAGTTCCTAAATTTTCAACAATAGGGGATACCAACCCCAAAATGGTAACACTGGAAAAAGCATCTTATCCAGCAAAAAAACTAATTCCGAAAAACCTAAAATTTTATAGCCTACAAAAGGGGTCAATGAGGAATCCTGGCAGTTGCAGGGTGCTGCTTCCCTTCTGCGTCTCGCTGTGTGCCCATAAAACAAGTGACGGCCACATGTGGGCGGTCTCTGTACTCGAAAAAAATTGAATAAAAAATTGTAAGATGGGTTTTCTCTTTTTATCTTTTGGAAATGTTTACATTTTTGGCCTAAATGAACTTATAACCGACAAAATGTGACCATTCTAAATATAACCTCCATTTTGATTTAATTACTATAAAGATCTAAAGGGGTTAACAATATTCCTAAACCTTGTTTCTGATAGTTTGAAGGGTTCAGATTTGAAAATGGGTTGATATATAGGTGGGCTTTAAATGTTAAATATTTAAAATTTCATTGAAAGCCATGTGACATCAAAATAAATTATAAAGACATTTCCAAAAATTATAGAAATGTTAAGTAGACATATGGGAAATGTTATTCAGCAACTTATTTAGGTGGTAAATCTATCTGCCTGAAAACGTGATTGATTTTTAAAATTAATAATTTTTTTTAAATAAACTCAAAACTTATCAGCCAAAATTTTCCACTAAAATGAAGTACAACATGTGGGGAAAAAACAATCTCAGAATCACTTTGATAATTGACAGTGTTCAAAAGGTATAACCATAGAAAGCGACGCAAGTCAGAATACAAAAAATGGGGCTCAGCCTTAAGCTATAAACAGGCTACGTCCTTAAGGGGTTAAAATTAATCTTGATGTATCTAAAAAAGATCTCATTTACATTTTCAACTTTAAGCATAGAATTTAAAATTTGGCTCTGATGAATACAAGTATTAACATATCTTAAAGAAAAAACTCTCGACAGTCCAGCCAGGTTCCGGAAAAAAACTTTGAGACTTTTATTTTGGTCAAAATACAGACATCCACAGCATTATTTTTCAATATTCCCTTTCTCAATCCACTAACATATCTACCTGCAAATACTATTTAGATATAGATCTATATGCTCTCATTTATAGACAAAAACAGCCTCTTTAACACCCCATAACACACAAAAAAATTAGGACATAACACTGGAACCAGGTTCTATGCATAAATACTTCACCAAAGTCAAGCTCACACCATAAGTGCAGCTCCAAAACCAAACTATCATCATAAATACACCCCTAAAACCAAGTTTTATACATTTATCCAGCACCAAGCCCAGTACAGGAATGCAGCTCCAATACCAAGCTAATGCCATAAGTAGTACCAGGATCAAGTTCATGAGTGCAGCACTAGAACCAAGCCCAGTGCATAAATACAGGACCAAAAGAATACCCTGCATATGAATACCAAGCCAAAACCCAGGTTAGTAGGTAAATGCAGCACCAGAACCAAGCTCAGTACATAAATACAGTACCAGAACCATTCAATATACACCTGCAGACTTTACAGGAGGTAGTCACAGTGCCCCAGTAGCCCATAGTCACAATGCCCCCAATAGCCCACAGTCACAACGCCCCCATAGTAGCCCATAGTCACAATAGTCACAGTAGCCTATATAGTCACAGTGTTTTAGTCACTGGTGTTTTCAGACATATATCTACCAAACAGAAAGTGGCTGAAACCTACCTGTTTTGTAACTTCATGCTTTTTGAAGCTTAGCTGATTCTATCACCCAAAGATTGAAGCCAGAAGGACAGTCCCAGTGTCTGACTAATGGCCAGCCCCAGGAACTGCTTGAGTTAGAGCTGAGTGGTAGCTCCAGGAAACTCCTTTAGGGTTCAGGTTTTCCGATGCAGTTTTCAAAGCCAAATAAAAATGGGTGATGACAAATAATTGAGAGGCGCGGCTCCTCCTTATTTCACTCCACTCCTGGTTTGGACATCAAAAACTGCATCTGAAAACATGTTGGCGCAACCCTGAGATTATCTTCTTATAGGGATGCACAAAACCTAATAATTTGCAGAAATGACATATATATCAGTGCAGCAAAGTGAAGTAGAATCCACACATTCTAATAATACACTTTATTAAACAAATATAACAAAACACAGTGCACAACATAGATGTATGTGGTGACGCGCTGCACAGACAGGCACAGTCTATAGAACTGACAGCAGGACGTGTGTTGTTTTTCCATTTCTTCACTTCTGAAACCTTCCAGAAGAAATGTAGTGAGGATTGTCAGCTATGGGCACATTGGGAAGGATTTACTAATTCTTGGGCAAGCACGACTGTCGGCATCGGAGATCAGTCTCTGGAAAGCACAACCCGATGTATTAAAGTGGCGCACAGCTGTAAGTAAATAATGGGTAGACGGTAATAATCAGTCGTGCGCCATAAAAATGCCGACACCTTATTTTTGCTCTCTGACCATTTTGTTCCATGGTCAACAAAATACACATAAATGTGACGGATAATGTGGAAAAGTTAGGCCACGCCCACTGGCGGGAAAAAAAAAGACGTTGGAGTCGGTATAGTCGGAAATACTGTCCTTTCTGGCGCAAACTCATTATAAATGAGTTCTGCACCCAAAAAACGAAAGATCCCGGCATTCTTTAGATACATGTCGCCCATTGTGTCATTATTCTGCAGAAAAGCATCGGTACAGTTCACACACGACACATCGCATACACATATACTGTCCTATACGGCATAGTCCGCCCCAGAGCGCCACCATGAGAGCCGCCCGTGTATAGCAGCAGCAGCTGCAGTGAGCGCTCGGCGTGACGTCACGAGTATGAGCCGGCGCGCTCCTGTTTTCCTAGGCAAAGCAACGTGCCGGAAGCAAGGTAAAGGCGGGGCCTGAGACTCTGACACCTCCTTCCTCCTCAGGCCGACGCTCCACGTTGCCCAATAGCAGAAGAAGGGCGGGGCTACCGGCTGTGTATCCAATCAGAGCTCACCACGACCAGCGCTCAACTTACTGGGAACTAGTTGAAGTGGAGCAGGACAATTGGCTGTCATAGTGTACGGGAGAGAAGCGTCCAGGCTCCGGCAGCATGGTGGCCCCCAGCGCCTGTGCTCACAAGCTGCTGTCCTTCTTCCCCTTCCTGCTTGTCCTGTTAGATCTGCAGTATGAAGGTAAGGAGAGGCGCACACTGCACTGGGCCCGGGCGGAGCTGTCACTGGGCTGCTGTCCCGTCCTGCCAGGGCTCTCCGCTCCTTCTACATGGGGATCTAGTAGAACCTTATAGTAGACCTTATATTCCTACCTATACAGTTAGTCCCCCTGTTCTGTCACTTATGGGGGAAGCCAAGTTAACCATGGGCACTGGCTCTGTACAATCCTATGTATGATATCTGCGTTATGTGTGGAGCAGATCTATGAGAGATGGACACAAAGTAACTGAGTATTTCCTAAATACACGCAATCTATTATCATGCTGTGTTCTACCTACACCTAGTCCTGAGCGCTGATCCTGTATCTCATGCTTTCTCTTTGGGCAGAAATTCAAGATACAATGTTGCAATTTAGTGCAGAACATATTGTATACACGTTATAATGTTACAGTATGGTGTATCTTGGGTCCCTAAGTAACAGCTTACATTGTAGTTCACAGCTTCAATCAACAAGCATGTTGTCTCAGGCTAAGTTCACATTGCCATTAGTTATGCTAATTTTTCTGTTATAAATGAAGATGTAACTGAAGGTAAATTTGCATATGTGCAAGGGATTAGCAATGTATGGTAAATGGACAGCGGTGGGGTGATGGTAAATGGACAGCGGTGGGGTGATGGTAAATGGACTGCGGCAGCGGTGGGGTGATGGTAAATGGACAGCGGCAGCGTTGGGGTGATGGTAAATGGACTGCGGCAGCGGTGGGGTGAACTTGGCCCTTATCCATCCGAAAGTTTCAACTGGTCTTTGCATTTCTGCTTGTTGTAGCTTGTGACAAACATAGCCAAAGGCCTCTCACCATATGTGAATGAAGAGTGTGTATGAATACTACAGTAAAGTACACCGGAATTAATTAGAAAGTGAAATGCGTCAGATTGCTAGTGTAATTTGCTGCCTTGTGCTATGTTATTGTGATACACTTGGTTATAGATCCAGGCACTGTCTCTATATTAGTTATCCATGGCTGCCTACCTTCTAAAATCAACAGCTTCACAAGCTGTTACGGTGTGCAAGGAGCATCTCACCGCTCCCACTTTGTGTAAAACTTTCGCTGCTGCCTTGAGATTACAACATACAGAAGGAGGGTGAGACTGTAACAGCCTGTGAACTTGCAGGGCTCTGGTAACACCCTGCAGAGCTCTTCTGGCTTATTAGCATAAATCTAAAAGTTGATTTTAGAAGAAAGGAGGCCATAGATAACAAATATGAGTAAGCGTCAATGATTTTTAATGCTTGATTTTGATGGTAGACTTTCTTTAAGGTGTGCTTAAAAGTGCACCAATTTTTTTTTTTTTTTGGTGCATTTTTCTTGTTACCAAGCAGACAAATTTGTGTAAAGTGAGACTAGACACTAAAGATGACATCAGGTGGTTAGGAAGATGAGACCGGTTAACAGCCTGTGATTTCTGAAGGTCAATTTTCCTTTAAAGGTCATCTTTACATTACCGATTCTGGTAGCCTCTGATTTCAGAAATGCTTATGTCGTGTATCTGATTAATTCTGCAGATTTTTAATTGTTTCTTTAACATTGCCTGGCTCCCTCTTAGCAGTGTGTGGTTACTCCTGGGAAAGGAGAGCAGTTCAATGCCTCCTCTTCACCCATTGCCCTCCCTCAGCCTCTCCTCTGCACACTCCCATTGATTACATCAGCTCACCACCTCAGGCATTTCTCATTTTAACTTCCACCCCTGGACTTGCCATACAATGCTGGCAGGGATCCAGGTAATGTTAGAGAAACAAAGCATCGGAATTATACAGTTGCAGGACAAAGTCCTTTTTTTCTATTAAATCAACATGCCGGAGGCTATTGGAACCTGTGTAAAAATAACCTTCCTGATGACATGTTATCAAAGTGGCTGATGCTTAATGATAAATCTGTCACATTATTATAACGCCATCTAACTTTGAGACCGTATTAGGAGATCTGCCCTATTGGGGGGGTACATTTTTTTTCGATTTAAACCTATGAACAATTTGTACCTATCTGTACCTCTGTATCATTTATATCTCTGACACCCACTGTGTTAATAGACCCTTCCTGCTTGAATAGGACTGAAGTGCTTTTTTTTTTAAGCGGACTTAAGGGCTGGAAAGAGCGGTCCACAGTACTTTTGCTGCCTGAGAACCGCACATGCCATGTACAGATGGGCTATGATCCAATATTTGCTGTGTCTGCCAGGTTCTCCTATACTTCACATACATTAGAAATCCATTCAGTCATGACTGTATTCTATAGAAAATCCTCTTCCCCAGTCCATATTTTGTATTGAGGCCTAATGAGATCATACCGTGAATATATGATGGGCTCCAGTTGGGATTGTATACAATGGGGGGGTAGCCAAACACACAGCTCGGCTATCACTGACCGCTCCCAAAGACATTGAATGGAGTGTCGGGGCACATGTTTTTCCTCCTGCTCTACCCATTAGTGAGAACCAGATCCCCATTCTCCAGATCGGTGGAGTCCCGTTCCCGCTAATACAGGCAGTCCCTAGGTTAGGTTCTTCACAGATGTTTTTAAAGTTCAATTTGTATACAAGTCGGAAATAGTACATTTTATAATTGTACCTCTAGACCAAATTTTTTTTTTTTTTGTCCTTGTGACAATTGGATTTTCCAAATTTTGTGGCGTCATGGGAACAAGGATTACCAATAAAGCTTCATTACAGGCAGCTTACAGGGGATCATTGCAGCCTGGGATTAAAGTAAAGCATCGATAGAGCTTCACCAGATGTTACAATGGGGAGAGAGGTCTGTCTGTACCTTGAGTTTCCTTAAGTCAGGGGCCACCTGTACTTGGGACAACCCATTTAAAGTAGATATAACTTATCTGCAATTCTTCACACAACCTGTAGACCAGTGTGGAACTGTTTTGAAAGAAAGCAGCCCTGTTCTTCCTATTGTGTATAACTGTACTGCAGCTCTTGTGATACTGTATGTTTACTTTGCACTAGCTATGTATCAAGCCAGATCTGTTACCTTTAATGATCCAAATCTCCCTTAATCTCATTATAAAGGAGCATCAGAAGATACTGTTAGTCAGTAATTATTTTAGGCTTTAACATGTATTTGCTGTAGTGTGGCACTGATAATACAAATCTAGGTAATTAGCGCTCCTGACTACCTTGCCACCATTGCAAATAGTTGTGATTTACAGAAGTTTTTTCGTCTCCAGTACTTCTGTTGCAGCCCACAGGTACTGAATGTGTATCCAGCTAATGAGAACACTTCTGGATGCCATATGTCAATTGTTAGTGTCTTGTTTGTGTATATAGACTCCTCCAGTAATTACCCTCATTCTGAAGTGATTGCATGTTTAAGGCTTCCAGGGTAGTTATTACCTCCGCTCTGATACTGCTCTGGGTAAGCCTTAGTAGGTGTTCAGTTTCATTAATTATAGAAATGTATCTAGTTTAGATCACATGCTTAGGCTAGCAAGAAGTATAGAAACCATTTCTTTCATGAAAGATTAATTTGTTATCTTCAAAATTGATCTTTTTCTACAAAAATTGTGACCGGTACCTTATAAGAAATGCTTATATCCACAGATGTTTATATTTGTATTATCTCTTACTGTCTCCCATCCATCACGGTTTTGTTTGACCTCGGTCTCCCATCTGCTAATTCCTTCCCCTGTCCCCTCCTTACATCTCTGACCTACTCTTCTTGTATCCCCCCCTAGATGTAATCTGCAGTCATGACAAGACCGTCTTCTTTTCTTCTTTCTACGCTGGCTCTTTTGAACTTGTCTCCAGGATTTTTTTTCTGTTTATTCCCCATACTCTGGAACTTCTACATCGTATTATATTGTGACCTCCTAAAATGTGTAAAAACAACCATGCCCTCCACTTTCACTACCATCTGAGCAGCTTCTAACCAGACCTAGTGCTACTTTCCAGGACTGACCATTCCTACTGTCTTACATTATGATCCTATGTTTTGGCACAGGTGTGGAATGTGGAATAAATGCAGATGTTGACAAACACCTTGAAATGGGAAAGAAGTTATTAGCTGCTGGGCAACTTGCGGATGCTTTATCCCATTTTCACTCGGCCATTGGTAAGTATTGAGTAGCTAATAAAGGTTGTACAAGATTAAGATGAGCACGGTTGTACTGCTAAAAGGACTGGCAACTGTAAAAAGATGACCCAAACCAATCATCCATTTGAAGGGAACCTGTCGCCACATTTTTTACAAATACAGCCAATGGTAGGTTTCCATAGAACCTGAGTAACTGACACCCTTTATTTTAGCTAAAAATTGTTCCCCTCAGATTCCTATGTATTTAACTTTATAATTTTACCTGGTATCCAAGAATGTCTTTAGCACGTTTAATAGGGCGTGGCTTTCTCATTCATTCATGGGAATTCAGCAGCTCATCCCCATGCTTTCTCTGCATGCAGCAGTAATGTCATGTGACCAAGGTGACCTCATTGCAGATCCTTTAGCCTCTTAACAATAGCAAACTATACACAAGCATGATAGGCTGTGATTTCATGAGATGTGTATTACATGAAATCACAGCAGCCTGCATGGAGAGGAGTAGAAGTCCATGCAAGCATTCTACGTTTAAAAAAAAAAAAAAAAAAAATTTATTTAATGTGGTCATATATGTGCGCTGGTTACAGAAATGTTGCTAATGTTAAGAGGCTAAGGGACCTGTGATGATGTTACTCTGGTCACATGACATTAGACCACACCCCCCCAACAAGATCTATAAATCCTTGGATACCAGGCAAGTTTATAACTCTGATTTTATGGGGATTTGAGGCAAGCAATTTTTAGCTAAAAGAAGGGTGTTCGATAGTTACTAGAGCTCGATAGGAACCTGCCATTTGTGTTAAAATGTGGTGACAGGTTAACTATCACCTCTGCTGATTTGTAGATTCACGTATTCCCCATTAAATAACAGTTTTGGAGTATATTTTCTATTAGAAATGTATTGCTATATAAAATGTATTCATTATTATTCTTATAGTCATAACTTTACCTTTTGTTGAAAGGACTATTCCATCTCTTGTATTTATGACATAACAGCTGGATTTGTCATAAGTACAGGTTGTTGCAGATACAACCTCTGGGGCTTACACTTATTGAGAGAGCAAAGGTATATTGACCTCTGTCTCACTTTCTTATATGGTGCGTTGGTCAGTCTGACTGTGCCCTCTCTATTCAAGTTGATTGGAGTGCTCAAAATGGTTGCTCCTCTTCCCTGCCAATGTTGTCCACCCAGTGCTGCAATTCAAGAAAATGAATTTGGGACTCAAATTCATCTATTATGTATAGTCAATGGATGAGATGACAGTAGTGAATATAAAATTTGGTGGTTTGGGTAGTCATGTGTCCAAGCCTTCTAGAGGGCCCATGGCTACTCAAAGGGCCTTCACCCATGAAATCCTGGTACATATGTTCCTGCTTTCAATAAACATGTACACCAGAGCCATTTAGGGAACTTTCAAGGTCCTTCTTAGTTCCTAAAGCCTCACATTGAAAGCAGGTAGTACTATGTACATGCCATTTGGCCTAATTGTTTATGGTCAGTGTTATTTATACATCACATCAGAGCAGGTGTAAGTCTATTATATTGGTATACAGGACAAGTTTTTTTTTTTTTTTCCCTCTGAATCTTTGCTGTACTAATTGAATATGCTCTGTCCATACATCCTTTGTCCATACATCCTTGACTCAAAATACACTTTCTTGGTCTTCTGTGTTAGCCATTGCTAGATTAAATGACCACTTTGGAGAGAATTTGTATGTAGACCACAGTGTATTGACATTCCAGTAATTCAGATGATAGAATGGGCAGATGGATGTATGTTTTTACTTTTTACCAGTAAAGCGTGCCTTTACATCTAGTTGTATCCCTCTACTCTTACATGAAGTCTTCCTTTACATATTCTGTAGTATCTCTCACACATCTGATAACAGTCTATAATGAGATATTAGGACCTTCTTTACAATATATTGTGTGATGCCAGCTCAGTGTTTGCCTCTTTTCTTTTAGATGGTGATCCGGATAACTACCTGGCATACTACAGAAGAGCTACAGCGTACCTGGCCATGGGCAAATCTAAAGCCGCAATTCCTGATCTAAGTCGAGTGATTGAGCTGAAACCAGATTTCACATCGGTAGGTAAAAGCTAAACCGCAGGGCAGAAAAAAACCTTTTAATATACGAAACAGAACTTTGGAAATTTCAAGTGAAGGTGACTATAATTAGATTTGGACACCACCTAACACAAGCAGGTCCCTAATTCCGCCTGAAAGGTGACCTTAATTGGCAGTCTCCGTAATTGACCCCGAATCTGTTGTGTAGTACAGCTTACCACTATTTTACTGAAGGGGAACCATTTGTCAGATTATATTATGGTATAACTGTCAAGCTCAAATATTTATGCAAAAGAAAGGGTATAAGGGTGTAACCTTGATGGAATATCAATAAAAATTGGTTAAAAGGTTTAGGGGTGAGGGTTCCAGATGTGTGACCCCCACTCATTAGGAAATTGGGGAACACCCCTTTAAAGGGAACCCGTCACCACTATTTTCACAAATGCAGGTAGTGGCAGGTTCCTATAGAGCTCTAGTAACGATCTGACATCCTGCTTGTAAGTAAAAGTAGTTTCCCTCAGATCCCCATAAAATCAGAGTTATAATCTTGCCTGGTATCTTTGGAGCGAGTCCAGGGGTTGTGGCCTAATGTCATGTGACCAGGGTGACATCATCAAAGGTCCTTAAGCTACTTAATATGAAAACTATACCCCATGTACATAGCTGACCACATAAAACAATCACAGCATCCTCCATGGACTTCTACTCCTCTCCATGCAGGATGCTGTGAGTTCGTGTGATACAATATGCAGTGATTTCATGACATATACGTTTAGTGTACAGTTCTTAATGCTACAAAAGCTATAGGACCTGTGATGTCACATGACATTATAGCAGCATACAGCAATAGGGATGTAGAGGCGCTGCTGGATTCAGCCTGAGGAGGCCCCGCCCACCTGGACTTGCTGTAGCCATGCGTAATTACCAGGTAAAACTATAAAGATGAATATATGGGAATCACAGGGGAATCATTTTTAGCTACAAGCAGGGTGTCCGTTACTAGAGCTCTATAGGAACCTGTCACTACCTGTATTCGTGAAAATATTGATGACGGGTTCCCTTAAAGTTGCACAGTTCCAGTAGTGTCTGAGCAAGTTCACAAAAGCTTATTCAAGAGCTTCTGCCTCTATGTACCCTTTTCACAGCACAGAACGCTAACTGCTGGGACCCCCCCCCCTCCCATCAATCATGAGAGCAGGGTCCTTCAAGCCCTGAATTCATCCAATTAGTGGAGACTGCGGTTATTTTGGGGCTTGTACGCCAGAAAACTGGCATACAAGCCTGTTAAATGTCCCCAAATGAGTACAGGCAGTCTCCTACTTAAGGACATCCGACTTACAGACGACCCCTAGTTAAAGACGGACCCCTCTGCCCACTGTGACCTTTGGTGAAGCTCTCTGAATGCTTAACTTTAGTCCCAGACTGCGATGATCAGCTGTAATGAGGTAATCAGGTGTCTGTGATGAAGCTTTATTGATAATTGACATAATTGGATGGACAGTGTATGCATCAATCCATCACATCTGTTTTATGCCCAAATATGGATCTTAAAACAAACAAAAAAAAAGTAAGTTTAAGTGTGATTTATTTATTTTTTTTCCAGGCAAGATTACAGAGAGGACAGTTACTGTTGAAACAAGGAAAATTGGATGAAGCTGAAGAGGACTTTAAAAGAGTGGTAAGTTTGTTGTGAAACACCAGTTAGGGTTGCCTAGAGTGGAACTTATGGCAGTGGTCTTCCAAAAGCAGCACAGCACCTGTCCACGGGTTATGTGCTAGCTGCATTCACTTAAATAGATTTAGAAATTTCTAATTCTATTATTGCAAGAGCAATCATCTCAACATGACATAAACAAGCCATGTAACTTCACTGAATTAGTGTGCCTGTCCAACTGTCCTCCAAAGAAGGTGGGTCTATTTTGAATTTGAGCTTTTTGCCTAAGCTTGCCTCCAACAATTTACTTTTCCTTCAGATTCAGAAGATTAGAGAGAGGTCTCCAATGATAAACATTGATTGTGATTAAGGCCTTTAAAACCATTTTGTTACCGGTGTTTTTACCCCCTTCCTTACCGGGCCCTTTTTTTTTAGTTATAGCAATTGGCTTATTTAACTGCAAATAACTATTAAAATCCCATATAGAAAATTATGTATATTCATTTAAAAATGTAAGGACAAATTAGACTATAGTTTTATGCAATAAATGTATACAATGGGGCAATTTACTTAGCCGGTCATGTGACGATCCCGCGGTGCGTTGTCCAACGAGGATTTGGGTCTGCCATGATTCACTAAGGTCGTGCGTCCAATTTCCTGCATGTGTTGCTTCCGCGCTGAGATCCGTCGGAGTTCACCTTCTTCTTCCTGGTGCATGTAAGTGCTTGATCTCGCGACAATTTCGTTCCGATGGCCACGCCCCCGATTTCTGTCGCATGCAAGCCGGTGCTGATGCGCCACAATCCGATCACGTTTTAATGGTAAAGGAAAAAAATGCAAAAATTTTTATTTTTGTATTTAATGTTATTATTATTATTATTATTATTATTATTTAATTATTATTATTATTTTTTTTTTTGTGGTAAATTTATTTTTTGACACACAATTGTTGGTCTAAATGAGCCGCCGTCTTTATATACTGACAGTCACAATTAACAGCGTCTCACCGAGTAGTATATTGTCATACAGCAGTAAGATGGTGGTTAAGATAATGGGATCATGATATATTTCTTCCTTTCAGTTGTGTAACTTTTCTTGATAAGGCACTATGATAAAAAAAGATACATTTTGTGTTTCTACATCACCCCGTATGTCTGCTAGTTAGTTCCTCCTCTTTCCTATCTATATTAATGACTTATCCCTTCCCCGCCTTCCCCCCCTGTTGTGTGACCCCATGTGAAGTGCGGTATGTTTGTGGAATATTCATTATATTGGTTCGGTTCGTGTTTTTGCTAGTTAACATAAGGCTTAAGGAACGGGTATCAGAATACAACCCATGGAGCTCCGCACCCCCTTCATGGTTTCCTTTACAACCGGGGTGGAAGCAGTGTATGATAGTAACAACTATGCTATGGGCAATGCATGTCTAGTTCTTTTTGTTCTCCCCTTTATCGTCCATTCTCCATGTTGCGCACACTAAACGTGCCTTAATTTGTGGACGGCTCTGCATATCTATGTTTTGCCCTGTGTGCCGATACCTTGCCACATGTCTTAACATAACCCACAAACTTATCTTGGAATTATGTTAAATTCCCGGTACGCTGCTCTCTATCATATTATATCATACTTTGTGTTTTTCTTTTTCTATGTTCTTGTTTTGTACTGTTTTATATTGTTTATTGCACAACTTTGTCTTTCGACAATAAAGAGATTCAACATATATTAATAACATAACTGCCAAGCTCAATACATCACCAAATTAATCTCTTTTCTGTTTATTCAGTACTTAAATGTGTTTTCCCACAAATACAAGTTAGGCCCCATCCTGTGGATAGGGTCTAACTTGCAGATTGGTGGGGGTCTCGGTGATGAGAAAAGAAAAAGAGGGGTCCGATGGGGTCCCACATACCTCGCCCCGGGAGAGAAATGAAGTAGATGGCCGAGTATGACCATGCTGCTCCATACATCTCAATGGAGCCAATGGAAAATGCCTAGTGCCGCACTTGGCGATCTCCATCTGCTCCATTCAGAGCATCATTGCAACAGGCTCTATAATGTCATGAAGCGTTTCTTGAACATATGGGGGCTATGCTTTAGACTTCCTTTGAAAACTAGTAATGTATTACTGCCACTCTGCTCTGTTATAAACTCCGGGGAAGTTGTAGAAGTTCCTTTCATGTGACAATATAACTTTATATTGTCTGTTTTACTAATGGTTAATCATTTAATGGTTATTGTCTATCTGGTATGTTGTCAAGAAAATAAAGTAAACAATGGAAGAATGAAGTGTCCCTTGGCCTTCCTGGCAGTCATATTGCTGTTTTCTGTAAACCATTATTGAGGAGTGAAAGTTAGATTAAAAAGAGCAGTCTATGTGCCTGCCACGACCGAGAGAAAGATCACCAAAGTCTTCAAAACAAGTAATTACCATGGGGAAAATTCAATATCTTAACTTTAAAATAGTCCATTAAACATGTCCCTGTTAGGCGTGGGCTGAGTGTCTTGTAAAACATTTAGGTCACAGGGCCGTTCTTCCCAGACCCGCTGAATGTCACCAGATCAAAAGTGACACGGAGAGAGGAGGAGGTAAATCACTAGACAATTACATGGAATGAGAACAGGCAGCACGAAAATGTTGTCTTGCATCACCCGTTCTTTTCTTTTTTTTCTCTTCCACTTTAAGTCTTGGTACTTTTATTACAGAGATTGACTGGATAAGCTTGTGGCTGTGCCATTGGCACATGATTGAGGAGAAGGCTATCCAGTTGTGAATTGATCAGTTGCATGGGATCTGTTTTGTTGGTCTGCTTTACCTTAACAAACAATATGGACATGATACATTTTTCCAGTTTTTTTTTCTTTTGTGTCAGCGAGTGAAGGTTTCCATTGGGTTGTACCACTTTTGTGCTTTTTTTTTAAAAATCAGATTGAACTTTGTTAAACCAATACACAAACAATACCCCAATTGGGGGAAAACATCCCATCCCCCCCACTCCTTTTGTCCTTTTAAGTGGTACCTGTGCTGTTCTTTAGGATGGGTTAGGACAGGGTGAGGAAGGACTTGTGTGATTTCACATTTTGGATTTGCTATTTAGAGAGATGCCATCTTTCCACTGAAAAGAATCCAACATCTGGTCACTACGCATGGTTAGTTGAATAGACCAGATTAAACCCAAGTTGCGCATCCTTGTAGTGAGGATAAAATATTTCACACTGGTGGTGTTTTTCACATCTGTGGTTCAGTGATTTATGTGTTTTTGGACATGCCAACGTGAACCCACATATAGGGAGCTTTACCAGTGTATTCTCCATAAGATTTGGCTGGATGCAAATGGTTTTCTCCCTTCTGGAGGAGAAGCAATCTCTATTTGCACCCATACACTTGCTCATTTAAGAGACATAAAAAGAGACAAGGGGTATCAAAAGAAACTCCTTCCATCATGGGACAAACATTGAAATTTATTTTCAATTTTTACAATTGAAAATTGTATTTTAAATGGGCTTTCCCTGGACCCATTGTTAGTGAAACAAGCTGGTTCTATGTACCGTATATACTCGAGTATAAGCCGAGTTTTTTAGCACAACTTTTGTAACTCAGGTATACAAAAATAATAAAGTTACTACTCACCATTCCGACGGCCCGGACAGCTCCTCTTCATCTTCATGCCGCAGCTGCGAGCCGGCATGAAGACTGAAGAGGCGCGGCCAAGGAGCTACCGCGGAGCTGCAGCATGAAGATTGAGAGGAGCTGTCCGGGCCGTCGGAAGGGTGAGTAGTAACTTTATTATTTTTTTTTACCGGCAACAGGGGGCTGGCAGGCATTAAGAACAAAGGGGCTGGCAGGCTATATACTGGGAGGCTGTGACCAATGCATTTCCCACCCTTGGCTTATACTCGAGTCAATAGGTTTTTCCAGTTTTTGGTGGTAAAACTAGGTACCTCGGCTTATACTCGGGTCGGCTTATACTCGAGTATATACGGTAAGTAAAAGATTCAGTGCTCCAAAAGAAGTTTTGCATGCATAAAGTTTCTCTGCACTGCATCCATTACTTGTTAGAGTGCTCTTGAGTTGTAAAGTGAAGCTGAGTAAAGACTCCAAGGGCATGAGAACCAGATGTCACTTCCCATAGACTTTGTAAAGAACGCCACGTACATGCACTATTCAGAGTAGTAAATAGGTTGCCTTAGTTTGCAGGTATTTAAGAAATGAAATGCATACATGGCACAACTGATGGATTTACCTTTAAAAAAAACCAAACAAACAAAACATGTGCCCTGTGCTGTGCCAACAAATGTAATGCAGAGGACGAAAGTATGGGCCCGTGTATCGTACGGCTGTAAAGCAAAAACCATGTGAAGTATATGGATCTTTGCGAAAGGCCATAGCATATCTGATTTCCAAATTACAGATATATGTATTACATTATGTTGTTGTTCTGTTTTGTCTCCCCAGTCTTCCCAATTTTTCATTATTTCAGGTTTTTTTTTTTTTTACTGATATCTGCTATGATTATCAATTTTGAGGCGTGTAAATGGGCACACTGAAAGATGTTTTTTTTTTTTTTTTAACAGCCTCCTCTCATGGTGTAATTGCAGTAATTTGCAGCAGATGGCACCACAACACAAGATGGCATATTCCATTTGTCAGTACAATAATCTGCAGTGCGAGCCCTAGTGATAAGCTGTAGTCTGATAAATCTCTTCTGTCCTGTGACCTGTAGTGATAAGAGGTCTCTATAAGCTATACAGTAGTAACAAATCCAATTATAGTTGCTGTTAAAAATTTGTATTTATGAGAGAGCGTTGAATACCAAATGATTCTCTTATTGTTGTATTTCTTTTATTACTTGCTATATTCCCTCAGGACTAACCAACATATTTGGGAAATATCTATCATAAATAATGAATGACATTTTAATGGAAGAAGTTTGTGCCGCCACTGTTTTGGAATTCGGAGGAACATTTTACTTGTATGTTTATTTGTACGTCATGACCTAACATCCCCCGAATAAGGAATCCAAGTTTTAGATTATTTTACATATATATATAATATTTTGGAGTCTCTTGTTTTTCACTTGTGTTATTGAACAATAAGATGACCATCTACTGAAAGATTTTGCTGTTGAACCTCAAGAATATTTTAAGCATTCTGTTTCAAGTTGGCTTTGAGTGGCACTGGTTTATGAAGCGCCATCGGCATAACGGGCTCTTCCTCACCCAGCCATCACATCTAAGCTCCTGGCGGCAGAAGGATTCTTTCTACTTTGAAGTTTAGCACAGGGTCGTCTCTGGTGCCAACAACTCCCTGGATGTCCTTTTTACCGTATGCTGTCAGTCATTGCTGAGAAACACTATGAGAAATCTGGCCAAATATTACAGGTTTTATTTTATTTATTTTATTTTTAAGCAAGGAAAGTATAAAATACCTGAAAGATCAAATGCATGGTATTACAAAGTATACTCTATGTGATAACATGGCCACGTGCTTTTGTATAAAATTTCATTATGGAATGATATGTATGACATCGATAATAAAAGTATGGAGGTTTAATGATCCTTCCATGACTATAATCCTTTTCAAGTTGTAAAAAAATTCTCCTCCGCCATGTCTTGTGACTGATCCTGGGAATGCTTGGTGACGGGTTATATGACTACCATTACCGCTTCCTCAGTTTTGCCACCAAGTTCTCTGGAACTTCAGAAAAATCTTCATTATTATCTTGCAGTAAAAGTAAAGACGTTGCTGTTATTTTTCCGAAAAATGTTGCCGTAGTGTTTGTCAAGTGTTGAAAAAGGATTATAGATGTCTACATCTAAAGACCCTTCACTGTGAAATGTTTCATTAAAATCAAATGCAGTATGTACATGTACACTGGTACATATATATTTTCTTTTGTTACTTGTCTGTCACATTGGTGCTACTATTTTTTTTTTATGCTGAAAAATGTTACTGAAATTATTTTTAGAAATAATAGTGTTGAAAAAATGTGTGAATACACCATGATGGGAACCTATACTACTGATACCTTGCATAGTTTTGCTACTTTAATAATTTTAGACATTTTACAACATGTACTAAAAAGGGATGTGGGCTCCATGAAAAGGGGGGTGGTTTCAGTGAAAGTAGGCCCGGCCAAAGTTGAAATGACTTGCGCAAAATTAGCATTGCAGGATGTAAAACCAACTAAAAGACATTGTAAAGATTAGTCAGCAAAATAGTACAGACAATTTATCATTCAGCATCGGCCACCAAATTCAGCCCTGTATAAGATATATATAGCAGTCTATCTGCTTTGTTGGTGTATCTGCCATCTTATGTGTAGACAGATTAGCCTTCTAGCAAATATTATTTCTGACTAATATGGACCACACATTGGGGCACATTTACTTACCCGGTCCAGTCGCGATCCCACAGCACGTTGTCCGACGCTGATTCGGGTCTTCCGGGATTCACTAAGGTCCGTGCACCCGATATCCAGCAGGTGTCTCTGCTGCGCCGAGGTCTGACGGAGTTCACCTTCTTTGTCGCAGTGCATGTAAGTGCTGATCTTGCAACACAAATTCTTTTTTAAATTCCGTGGTTTTTCAGAATCCGGGTTGTCCGACAGCCACGACCTCAATTTCTGTCGCGCGAAAGCCGGCGCCAATGCACCCCAGTCCGATCGCGTGCGCCAAAATCCCGGGGAATTTCGACACAAATCGGAAATAATTGGGAAACCTGACGAAAGTGCGGTGTTCAGACCCTTAGTAAATGAGCACCATTATCTAATTCTCTATTGCGAAAAGGTTGAATTAATAATTCACCCTCAAGGTTCTTAATTATATTTTGATCAGATTCTGTAAGCGCACTAACCTCTTTAGTGGGTCTCTACACTAGTGAGTGTGGAATCACTTGTAAGATTTCTCCTTTTCTAAGCATCTACGTAACAGTTACCCAATGTCCTTTATTTTATTTTTTTCACCGGTTATTGTCATCACTAATTTGTAACCATTCTGCCTATTTTACAAAATGATTGTATTTCCTGTAAAATAACCATACATCTTGCTGTTTACTTAAAGCTAAACTCAAACCCAAGTGATCAAGAGGAAAAAGAAGCCACATCTCAACTGATTAAGTCCGATGAGATTCAACGCATGCGTTCCCAAGGAATGGAAGCCTACAACATAAAAGATTACACAACTGCCGAAAGCTTGCTAAATGTGGTCTTGGAGGTATTTGTCCATCAATGCTTATATGTATGTTATTTTTCTTTGTCTCTGGAAGACCCCATAATGGTATGCGACTGATCTATACGTCAGCGTCGTTACGGATGTATGACGGGGCCTCTCTAACACCTGTGATCAGCGGGTGCTGAGTGTTTAAATGCCGGCGTATACATGCCGCCATAATGGCTCTGATCTTCTTGTCTCCAGCAGTATTGGATGATAAATCTCCCTCTGAGTGTTTTATGTGCCGTAATGGAGAAACTCTAAGAATTGTTGTGTTTGTTTATGCCTCAATATTTTCTTAAGAGGCTGCAGTTTGTTTCTTTCAGTATGGTGCATATATTTGTCTTAGATGTGCTTTGAGATATTACCTTCATTCTGCATAGGTGAATAATGCATTTCTCCTTTCCTTTGAGACTTGTGTGTGGGATGCAGAAATTCGAGAGGTTAGGGCAGAATGCTACATCAATCAGGGAGAGCCTGGGAAAGCCATCAGTGACCTGAAAGCTGCCTCTAAACTGAGGAGTGATAATACAGCGGCATTCTACAAAGTCAGCCGTATATATTACCAGTTGGGGGACCATGAGATGTCACTCAGGTGGGTAAAACCAGTCATTTAGATGATAATTCTGAACATGCTAAATTCTCTTAGTTTGGCTATTGTTTTCAGCATTTATCAACATTTTTATTGCTATAGTGTATACATAATACTGGTATATATTTTTAATTTGCAGTGAAATCCGTGAATGTCTGAAACTTGATCCGGATCACAAGGATTGCTTTTCACATTATAAACAAGTAAAGAAGCTGAACAAGCAGATTCAGACTGCCGAAGAATTTATTCAGGAGGGAAGGTAAAACTTGTGGCATAAAAGTCCTGTAAATGTTATAACGTTATGTTCAGACTCTGCAGATCTTTGCACTATGCACATTTCTGTATAGTGGTGGAAAAAATGCACTGCCAGAATTTTTTTTCAACATGCAGTTGCAAAAAATCCTCCTCAAATGTTTGACTCGCATGATGATTTATGTCGTGTAACTTATTTTTGGAGGCAATTATGCAAATTATTTTATAGAAATATGTAGATTAGTAAAGGAGTAGGATGGTATATGGCGCATTGGAGATGTACAAATCATCAAGGAATTGGTTTTACTGCAATGCATATATAAGATTATTAGATGTTCACTTACTTTTTGATATTTGCTTACATTTTGTAATTCTTTTTTAGGTATGAAGATGCCATTGGTAAATATGGATCAGTCTTGAAAACTGAGCCAAATGTCCCTGCCTATGCTGCATTGGTCCAGGAACGTCTGTGTCACTGTTACTCTAAAGTAAGTGAATCCCCCATTTAGTGACCATACTTCACTTAATCAGAAAACCTGGTGGGGTTAATTCATTAAAATAAAAATATCCTCGCTGTTTTGACTTCCTAATCTGCTTAACAATGCTGAACTAATTTATGGACAACTGAGCTAAAAAAAAAAATCAACACCCTTAGTTATCCTATGTGTGGCACCTAGAATCTCACTTTTCATATAAATCTAACTTTCTGTTTCTCAGTGCCAGGGAGCTGGAGATATGTTAAAGTGTTTATATATAAAAATCGCACCCTTAATTTTCACTTTTTAAACACTAATATCTACAGTTCCCTATAAACTGAGAAACACCGTTCAACATTCAGAGATCTGCCTATTAAGGTTTGATGGTAGGTTCCTAGTAATGTTCCAAGCCCTTATCGATTTTTACCTACTCCTAAAACCCTTTCTAAGATTAAGCTGCACTTGAGCTACCTAATATGCTAATTTTGGTAGAGGCTACTGGGGCGTGAAGGGTAGCTTATATTAGAAAGTATTATTATTTCAACAAGTAAAAGTAGCTTATGGCTTAGAACGTTTCTAGGAACTTACTATCAGATATACCTTAATAGGTCGATTTCTGAAGGTACGTTTTCATTTAAGTAGGCTCAATAATCCACAGCTTTGCTGACCTGTACTACAGTCCTAGCCAAAGACCCCTGTTCACCCATGGGGAACAAATGGGACCAGTTAATCATCTCTTTTATGAGCTGACCACGGGACCTTTAAATGGCCCACTGACAGTACTTGATGTTGCTAGATGGAAGAACCTGGCATGGTTTGAGGTTGGCTAGATTGTGACTGTAGCTCACCTTTTGTAAGGTAAAGTTTCTATAAATTAGTTTGCAACCCTTTGTTATGCTCAGTGTTGCCCAGTTCTAAACCTTTTTCCTCTTCTATGTTCATGGACACCGTAGCCATTTTTTCTCTACCTTTATGACCAAGGGGAATGGTGCAGATATCCTTTCATTATACCTGCTCATCTTCTCCTCCATTCCTGTCTGCTTGACACGTCTGTTTCTTATGTAACCGCTTATCTGTCACATTCTCCTGCTGACACTCGCCATCTAGTCTTCCCTTCTCCTTTTCTAAACAGTGTTGACAGACGACTGCAGGATTCTAGTGCTTCAATATGACCTGACATCTGCTTCTGTATGCGCTATATGGTGCTGTAACTGTTAATTTAATATTGAGTAACTGACATAATGTGGTTTACCATCCAATCTTTGTGTGTTTGGGAGTCATTTTGCTGTTTATACAGTCAAATACAACAAGCACACTTTGAAAAATAGACTTTTATGATGGCGTAAAGTGAATAGTTAACACTTAACTATTAACACTTGAATTTTGTAATATTTGGGATTCCTTTTTTTTTTATGTGTTGAGTGTTAATTTAATTTTTTTGGAAACTGATTTCCCCATTAAGAGATTATTTATGTATTCAATGCTTTCTGCTGTACTACACTAAATATGTAAACACCTATAATGTACTTGCATTTCAGAATCAGCAGCCTACAGAAGCCATTCGGGAGTGCTCCGAATTCCTACAGAGAGAACCTAATAATGTGAATGTACTAAAGGACCGGGCAGAAGCTTACATTCAAGAAGAAATGTATGAAGAAGGTACCTTCTCTGGTTTCATGCAATATATATATATTTTTTTTTTCTGTTTCCATCACCTTACTAATAAACGTATTAATATTTTATTAAAAAGAAACGTGACCTTGCATAATATGGCATAATGTAATGTTCACCTAATGAGCTGAGTGCTAGTGGTCACTTTTTCCTTACGGCCAGCAGTGATATTTCTTTTGGCTGCAGTGAATGTAGAATCTCTATATACAGAGACCTTGCTGTGAGAAGCATGACTGAGCATGTGTGTCCATAGGCTCTTGGCTCATTAGGTGGACGTGCACCTGTTTATAGAATTATGTAGTTTTGTGCCATGTAAGTTGCTTGCCATAATTTGTATTTTCTTTCCAGGGAGTAAGAAAAAGTGAACAGCTGGCATTGGTTACAGAGGCAGATTGGGAACTTAAAGTGGCCTTTATGTTGTATTTAAAGGGGTATTCCCATCTGGCCATTTACATTTAATTGAATTTATTTGCCATATAAAAACATTTCTTAAATTGGATGTTATTTTAAAAAAAAAATTGAACCAGGGTAAAGATAATTTCCCATAAATGTTGCCATGTTGTCCCTTAGAAATGAGATGGCTTCCTCAGATACGGCCACCTCTGCTGGAGTGATTGCACAAAGAAACAAAAGGTTTTTGTATATGAAATGTCTGGGAGTTACTGCATGTCCCACATCCGTCCTGTGGTAATGATCCCTGAATCCATGTGGTCAGACAGGACTCAATAGCGCGTGTCTGGCCACCACTGCCAAAATGTGAGGTGGTCGTATCCGAGGAAGCTATCTAGTTTCTAAGGGATAACATGGATACATTTATGAGAAATGATCTTCACACAGGAACATTTTTAATAACCTCCAATTGAAGAAATGTTTATATATGGAAAATGAATTGAATTAAATGTGAATGCACTGATGGGAATGCCCCTTAAGTACAAATTTGGCAGCATGGAGAGCCAACATAAGTAGGCAGGGTTGGGATATTGTAAGCTGAGATGGCTGACAATTGCTTCTCCTTATGTTGATGCATAATGAATATGAATTATATTTATAAAAGATTGATGTGTGTTTGGGTTGTGTGTAGAGCCCACTGGTGCTACCTTCTGGTGTCTTGGCATGGCACAAGAGGAACCGTGCTTTAGAGAAATCAGGTCATTGGTGGCCCACTAAATAATCAGGGGCCAATGGGGTTATTTGCCACTAGAGGCAACATAACCAGTCTGATCCATTATTTTCTTCAAGGCAGTCCTGCAGTTTCATCCTAGAAAATGTGTATTGGCAGAGTCCAATACAAGCGGCACCATGTTATCTACGTATACAGATGTTTCACCATGTAGTTACCTCTATTAAAGGGGCAGCCCTGTCTTTTACGTGAGCTATTGTAATTGTATTAAATCATCTTGTGACATGAGCATCATGAGTGCTGATGTAAGTGTGTAGCACACCTCGAGGCTTATGCTGGCAGGTTTTTTGTTAACGACTGATACAAGGACCTCTCATCCATGTTTGTCTGTGTTGTAAAGTTGCTGTACTGATCCTGACAGCCTCCAGAGACCTGGTCCTTGATGTTGTATGAAAAGGTTAAATCTCGCAGCCTGCTTCATATGCTAATGTGAAAGATGTCGTATTGACATTTGAATTTTAAGCTGATTGATTCTCGTTAGGAAAATTGTGACTGGCTTACTCCTGGGGATTTGTGTGCATAATGCCAAATCGTATTTGTGCATAATGGATCTTTATTTGGCTTTCAGCCTTTTTCTTCTGCCTGTTTGCAAGCCATGTCTAATATTTTCTGGTAACGTTGCTGACAAGGATGTAACTTCTCTATATAAGTGTATATTGTTCATCCTGTCAGCAGGTAAAAGCTTAATATTATCAGTCCGCACAATAAGTTCCCGCTAAAGGAGTCACACTGGCTGTGGCTGATATATGTCCTCTCCTCCGTCACTAAATCAAGTCAACAAGTTGTTTATATGGGGGACGCCCAGTTTAGCACCCAGCGTCCGCTCTCTGATTTGAGAAATACCGGTAGGTGTGTAATTCAGCATAAGAAAAGATTTATGCCACCTTAAGATTATTCTCGCAGAAATAACCTCTCAAAATGGTGAGTTATTACAGGATTTTTTTTTTTTTTTTATGCTACTTCTGGAGACAAGATAAATGCAACAGCACAGTTCTCAGATTGTAAATGATCATATCGGGTATTGGGCAGAATATATGATTTTTTTTGAACCAATGAAAACTGTAAGGCAAAAGAAACCGGAATCTGGCAATTCAGAGGTCCATGAAAAATATTCTTGTCTTTATTTTCAATTGCATTAAAACGGCAAAAAGCGACAGATTAGTATGGTCCCTGGTTTCTGGATTGATCCCGAGCACACGGTATCCAATTAACTGCTTGGGGGCCACAAGGTTCTATCCTACCGCACTGTGCAAAATGATAAGCCCTGATATTGGAGCAGACAGTTACATTAAATTAACTTTTCCAAGACTCAACATTGACATTTTTCTTACATTTTACTTTGACTTCTGATTCAGGCAATTTTCTGTCTATTTCCTCCTGCCCCGCTCCCCCTCCTTAAACAATCACTTTCTAAACAATGCTTGTTAGCACGTGCCTCAATGTACCGTATTTCTATGACCTCACACACAGTCATGGATTTTTTTCGGAACCGTGTAGTCAACTGCCCAATTCAGCTTATAGTTTTGTGAGGTACAGAACTGCAGCTTGCATTTAAAAGGAAGTGGTGGGAGTGGGAACTTCAAAGGTCTCTGGGAACATTTGAAAACATTCAGACTGTAGAATTCGAATCCTTTCCATGTGTAAAATAACATATCTATGCTCTTTTATTCTTCCATTACTTCTCCCATGTAAAAATGAAGTTGTGGATCCCTACTCCGCTTATAAGTTACTGGACAGTATATTAACTTGTCAGCATCAGGTACACTGAGTGTTTTGACAAAGTGCTAAATGTCAGCAACAGCATCTGCTTATCTACACCTGATGGCAAATCGTTTTTTTTTTTTGTTTTTTGTTTTTTTTTTTTTGAAGTTTGTCAAGCCACTTGTTGGTTGGAAATAAAAAGTATTTATAGATACCATCTGAAGCCTCCCAGGAAAGCTAAAGTTTGACACTGATGTATGCTGATGATACTTCAGCATGTAGGACAATCTTCTACTTGCCAGAATTTTTTTTTTTTTACCCAACTGTTTTTTTTTCCCCAGCACTTCCCAAGTAATGTTTGCAGATTCATGTATTCATGTAATACTTTGGGACAGATTTGCACTGAGCTGTCAAGTGTCTAAGTAATATAAATTGGTTGGCACCTCCTGCTGTCTTGCTGGGAAACGGCACAAAAGACAAATGTAACACTTGGTGAGAGGGAACATCTGCTTGGAAATCATCTGATGCAAATACTTTGTCTTGCTTAAGACACCTTGGAGTTGTAGGCCTAAAATAGAAGTCGAGGACTGTGTAGAAATGCTGGTTACATGTCACATAGACTACAAAATACTGGCACATATTGAGGATGTATATCAATACATTTTTTAATTATTTCTTGAAGAGCATAATGTATAAAAGCCATGCTATATTTGGTAGACTTCTATCAGTATGGTATTTGGTACCTCTTGCCTGATAACATCAGCTACATCTGTTATCACAGGAGGGGTTCTGCACGTGCGGCTTCCGACACTCAGCTGGAGCTGCTAATGCTTTACTTGCTTTAATATTTCTCTGCTGCTGATATGACATGGGGAGATGTATTAAGTGTTCTTACCATTCTCTGTGTGTATTTTTACAGCTATTCGGGATTATGAAACGGCACAGCAAAGCAGTGAGAATGACAAACAGATAAGAGAAGGCCTAGAAAAAGCACAAAGGCTCCTCAAGCAGTCACAAAAAAGGGATTACTATAAGATCCTGGGGGTAAAAAGGTATGTACTCTACTATCTTCCAGGCAGATAACAGGTCTTCAAAAATGTCCTATTGATTTACTGGGATGAGGGCGATAACAAAACTGCTGCAACATCATAGTTTGGACTAGTTTTGCAGGAAGTAGAATATATTTGAAAGCGGCCATCTTTATAGACAGCCACCACCATACTCCACAATAGTCGGCCAATAGCTTTTTTTCCTCATTCCATGTGATGCCGCCCTGTTTCTTTCAAAAGAGGACCTTGCACCATGTTCACCACCCCATCGGTGTGCATCTTTAAAGATGTGTTACTTCTCCAATTCTGGTGCATTTGAAATTTTCTTTCTACTACCCATTGTTCCATAGCACTCCATGCCTGTATATATAGCCGCTTTCTTTAATCTTAGCAGTGTCGGGCTTCCTCCTTCAGTCCATATGACACGCTACAGCCACATGACTGTGGTCGGTCCATGAATTCCAGACAATGCCCTGACCGAATTTCACTGACTGACCACAGTGCTTAAGGCGGTAGCCTAAAGATCAGATGGGCGTTGGAGCAAAGTCTGACTCTGTCTTTCTGTCAGTAGAAATCTGAAAATAATTATACTTATTATTGGGAACTGTGGGGGATGGAGTGAAAATTCCAACTATGCCAGAATCCATGAAGAGGCACGTATTAAAGGATGCAAAGACTTGGAGGTGGTGAAAGTTCCTCTTTTCATCTCTGAAAACGAAAGGGGTCTTTTTGTTATCTACCTTCTTAAAATATTATTCCAATTATTAACTCATGATATATCACTAATGATACACAATGTTGTTGTCTGGTTACAACAACTTGCAAGGATAGGATGGACCAGGGGTCCCTTTCAAACCAAAATGGATAAAGAAGCCATAAAATGTTTGTGTCAAGAGTAAGATGCAATCTTGTTTATTGCCCTAGGTGGTGATCATGGCCATGGGGGCAAAGTGTTGTATAAAATGTCTACACCACATTAATATGGCAAACAGAATAAGAAAATATGTTTGTGATAGGGGAAGCTAAAGATAAAGAGTAAGTTTTATCATTTCAAGGTTTTTAGCGCTAAAATTGTAGTATTCTGAATAGATTGTCATTTATGCTTCCACATGGTTGTGCAGTCGGTGACTGGCATATTATTTCCATCTTGTTCTGATAACATGCAGAGCATTGGAACTCTTTCATTGCCTTATTGTTGCTCTCTGGGAGAACTGTATTAATAGAAAAACTGTTTCACACTTGCTTTTTCATGGTAACATACAGGAATGCCAAGAAACAGGAAATCATAAAAGCTTACAGAAAGCTGGCACAGCAATGGCACCCAGATAACTTCCAAGACGCGGAAGAAAAAAAAAGAGCAGAGAAGAAATTCATTGACATTGCATCTGCCAAAGAAGTCTTAACAGATCCAGGTAACCTTGCTTTCTTCCTGCCCATGTTGTATCATAATCCACGCATCAACATTATTGAACTGGTAGTTTAACAGGACAGGGTATTTTTAGGATTTTTAAAACATTATTTGTAAGCGAGAAAAATTATTTAAACATGGAAGTTTTATTATGCATAGTATGTAATTTAACATGCCGGTAGCATGTCTAATCTAATACAAGTAAAACCTAAGACCTAGAACTCCCATTATTGGAGTCGCCATGATTTCATCTGAGCAATGTGGTCTCCTTACGGTGCAGTGCATCATGAGCTGTAAATGAATAGGTTATGCTTTCTATAACATTTTGAATGGCACTGGTAACTAGACCATAGATGTCACAGGCTTAAGAAGGCATGGTCAAAACAGCATTGATATTCTGATGATGGTGTTAGGACCCCATCAATCTATGCACACCTGTTCAATCTTGGTCTGCAAACAATCATCACGCGAAGTCCGCTTTCGCACTATCCATAGAAAAGAGTTGCAAACACAAGAAGGAAAATAAGACTTGTGTTCTCTAACCCTGAGCAATTGTAAAATTGTTCTGACCTGCAATTATCACAATTGACCTACACATTAATATAGTACAAGCAGTCTCTATAATTTGTGCCCTGGAAGTCTGCTCATACATGGGACCATGGAAACCACAGCCATATCTATAGGCCCATAGAAATATGTGGGGTTGTATTCTAGTTGTTGAAACAACGTTTGTCCACATGAGGACTTGTATTAATAACTTATTTTATTTCTCGAAAACCCCATTTAACCAGCCATTCACATGACTTTCCCAACCAAAAGTTGATTGGCATCTGGCAGTTATTCAAGTTGACATCATTATACTACAGGGAATTTTACAATTGCTCATTTTCAGGGATGGTGAACACAAAAGTATAAATTTCTCCTTTTAATATTGTTGTGTGTTTTTTTTTTTTTCCCTTAAGAAAAGAGAAGTCGATTTGATGCAGGTGAAGATCCTTTGGATCCAGAGAGTCAGCAAGGAGGGGGTGGCTCACACTTCCATCGTGGATGGAACCAGTGGCAGGGATTCGATCCGTTTGGCTCAACAGGACCTTTCAATTTCAAATTCCACTTCAACTAGAGACTAAAGTGGTGGCACTCTTAAGCACCTTGCTAAGAAGTAAAATAAAATGTTTTGTTACAGAGCTGTACAACTTTCCCAGGAGATTGGTTGGAATGACTGCTGTGCAGGCTTCCAGTCACGTGTAGTAAAGTCCACCAGACAATGACTTGTTGGAATACATTGTCAGGATAACATTTTTATTTTATGCTTATGAAAGACTTGAATTGTGTGTTTTGCTAGTTTTCTTCTCCCCAATATCTGCGTATGAAAGTGTTTGAGGAAGAAATACTAATTTATTTTCCTTCCCTCCATAATTCAGGAATAATCTCCAAAAAGAGACAATTCCAATCTGAGGATTTATGAGATACCAAATTCTATTACAGTGACAGTATGAAGACTTTATGAAGGCATCGCTACTTGTACAACTTTTTGAAAGTAGCTGCATTCCCCTATTCCGTATTTAGCTCATTCAGACACTTGCACATACTGTAACCCCATGTGTTCTTCTTAAGGAAGATCTGAAGCGGCAGATGGGAAGTTGCCTTTGAATTGTAGTCTTTCTGTTCATGTATTATATTGAAGATTTAGATTTTTGCTTGATCAGGAAGCTAGAAACTTCAGATGGCAGGAATGCCATGTGCAATTTAAGTGCCAAAAAAGTTGAGTATATGGTGTGCACCCAGTCTTTTATGGGTGTTGTACACGGAGACATTGTGGCAACAACAAATTCTTTAAGTGAGCACAATTATTATGGTATAAAATAAATGTCTGAAGTAATGACGTCTTAAGGTATTGGGAAAGTGTCAAACCTGTAATGAGCGGCGCTAGTTATCATGTTATGTTTTGATAAATCTGATGATTATGATTTTCTGCATCCGTTATTTTAAACCAAAACTATGTCCTCTGCTTGCTTATTTGCAGAACAATGTAAAATGTCTCACTTTTCCACTAGCATTTGCACTGAATTATTGACATCCCCTGTGTCCATCTGCCAGGTAAAGGGGCAGTGCTGTGTGGCACAGAGTGCTCGAAATGTGTGCACCCGGTGGCACATTTATGCCGTTGTGCAACATAATGGGTGGGGGGATTTATAAATGCACTTGCGCCACAATTCTGGTGGTTTTACGCCAAAAACGCGGTCTAAAATGCACCACAGTTCTTTGGGCACTTTCCCCACTTGTTGTGGCTTGTGGGAAATTATTAGTGCGTCCAAAATTCTGGTGCATATTTTAGACCATCTAAAAGTAGGTCTAAAGTAGAAACCGACAGTCTTGTGCTGCATCGGAACCTGAGACGCATTGTTAAATTCCCCCCTATGTATGTGTATATAGTGAAAAGTGGATATTTATATGTTGAAAAAACAAACAGACCTTCATGCCACTTAAAGGGGTGTTCTCAACAAACAAGTTAGGCTTAACTTGCTGATTGGTGGGGGTCTCGGTAATTTGACATTTGTCAAATGTGCCCCGGAGTATGGAGCAGTTACGTATTACAAACTGCAGCAGTTTCCTGAATGGTCAGGGCCTGTTCACACGTCTGTTAGGCGTTCAGTTATTTCCTTCAGTTGTTTTTTCTGCCACACCCGGTTGGCAAAATAAGTGCAAGTCTTTCCACTGCATATACAGTGGGAATGTATAAGGAACAAACTTGTGCCACACCTGGTTTTGGCTCAAAAGTGAAGGTTGGTGACACGTGGCATTTGGTGTCGGTTTTTGAACGCATTGGAAAGCTGCATGGGTTTTGTTAAGTGTTCGGGTGCCTTTTCCTTTTTCAAAACCGACTGCTTGATGTGCTTTAATTGAATACATCTGTCTCTTGGGATTTGTACACTGCGTTGTGTGTGTGTGTGTGTGTGTTTTTTCTGGGTTCTTGTTTGGAGTCCTTCTTCCCCCTGCTGTTTCTGCATGCGTTTCAAAACCCAGACCACAAACGCAACCAGTCTGAAAAATGCACCTCGCAAATGCAGATTTTCAAAAACCAAAACATTAAAAATCAAGAATCCTATTTGAAAACTCCAAGAAGCAAAACTGGTGTGTTATAATGTGAATCAAAAATGCAATGTAAAAACACCGGCTGAAGATCTAACGAAGATGTAAACTGTTCCCTTACCGGATTGTCAAATTGAGAGTCTAGTGTGGTGCTTCTTTTGGAGGAATTTCTCTAATCCTTTGGTGCCTTTTGTACCCACATTAGTTTTTGCAAATAAGATGTCTGAGCTGCAGTCATTTTCTCAGTGAATCCACTATAATGCTGAAATGCTACTTGAACAATAATAAAAAGAAAAATTATGCTTTTGAATGGAATAAAATGTCTTTATCACTATATATCTATCATATTTTAAGAATATCATTACCCAGTCCCTGGGTATATGGCTTTAAAAAAAACTGCAGAAATAATCACTTCCAGATTGGATTTGTTTGTGTAACTCTTATACAAATTCTAACAATTCCATACGTGACCCTGATAGCTGCTATATTACAACTTCCCCACATACCATCAAGTCACAACATATTTGAAGGTGTATTCCAGACTCAACTGACAAGCAACCTAGTACTGGTCAGGGGTGATGTGTAAAATAAGGCATGCTTACCTGTCATGGTTTCCCAATGGCACCCATCAGCGTGGTCCTTGCTCCCTGCTTCTCACAAGGCTCAATGCATTATTGGGAATCAAAGGTAAAGGCGACCACACTGGGGAAAGGTGAGTACACCTGCTTCATTTTACAACTCCCATTTCAGCAGCTGGCTTCCCAGCTAGCCACAAAACATGCAAAAGACCAGATGTAGAGGTCCTCAAAATTCAAATGGCTGACTACAGCAGTTTTTTGGCAGGTGCTGAAGGCGCATTCCAGTGCAATTGGGATTTCATTAAGAGCCCGTTACAAATCTTTGCATTATACTTTAGCTCTGCACAGTCTCTATCTGGTTTTGGCTGGCAATAACTGATACAATAAACTGATGAAAAAGACATGTGAGGACAAGTTTTAAGGATAAAATAAAACTGAAAATCTTGATGCCTCAATGTTAGATTGAATGTTGCAGGGATTGTTAATTGGGGCGGGATAAGTTGTTGCCCATTACTCCTGGGCTCAGCAGTGATGCCATTGTACAGTCTTTGGTTGCAGGCTCTAGCAGGCGTCACTGCATTGGAGTGAGGTGAGTAAACACCATTTTCGCACTCCATGGAGCCCATAGTAAAAAATAAAGTCACTAGGTTGTTAAAAAAAAAAAAAATCAATGAATGATCCTCTTGAAATGGGCTTAAATGCCATGAACAGAGAAGTGTCACATCAGGACATTTTTCATTCACAATTCATTGAGGAAGACTTGAGGACTTGCATAAGCTGTCTTTATTTACATCTTTTAGTCATACTAGCAGCTCCAAAATGACAATGTTCATGTCAGAGGCTGATAGCAGGATATACTGTTGTATAGGAATGCAAGGAGCAAGATTCAGATAACTAATCCAGAAGGGCTTTAAATTGCCTGCCCTATAACCTGTCAAAAGTTTTTTTTTTTTTTTTAAAAGACAGTTATTCTTGTAACCCCTTAAAACTTAAACCACTTTTCCCCTACATGGCCCATTTTTTTAAATCTGACCTGCGTCACTATAAAGTGGTTATAACTTCGGAACGCTTTAACATATCCAAGTGATTTTGAAATTGTTTTCTCGTGACGCTTTGTACTTCATGTTAGTTGAAAAATTTTGGTGCTATGTGTTGCATTTATTTATGAGAAAATCAGATTTGGTGAAAATTTGGAAGAATTTGCTATTTTTCAAAATAGTTATAACGTCAAAGAAAGATTTTTTTAATTTATTTTGGCAATTTGGACATACAGTACAATGGCTTATTTTTTGCGACATGAGATGCACTTTACAAATACTTCATTTTAGTAGGTCTGTAGCTTATTGAAGAGATTTTATTAACTCTTGAATGTACGGAGGAAAAGAAAATCGTCAATTTTGGATTACTTCTTGTATCTTTTGGGGGTCATACACTAAAAATACTATATCTTTATTCTATAGGTCACTACAATTACGATGATGCTTCCTTTTATATAAAAGATATACATGAATATTTGCACTACAATGTGTAGACAAACAAAAAACACCAGCTCCCCCCACCACGGGACCTAAAACGGCACTCCAACTCCTGGGATCCTTCTGGTGTGCGGAAGATAATCCACAGCCGACCGGTAACAGAGTCCAAAAATTGTACGAACCAGCACTGCAAAATAGGAGTCCCACGTAGAGTCTTTGCCAAACATATGTTCTTTATTGGGTAATAGCACAATATAACACAAGGAGAAATTCCGGTTAACACGTTTTCGACACTAAGTGTCTTGGTCATAACCAGACTAAGAAACTTAGCGTCGAAACGTGTTAGCCAGAATTTCTCCTCGAGTGTGTTTAACTTTTATTTTTTACTTTCTAACGGGTTGGCTTGAACAAGCGATGCTCTGATTGTTGTTCATATAGCACAGTGTAATACAGATGTGCATGCTCAGTGTGTTACAGCCGGGCGCTGCTAGGAAGCAGGACTCAGCTCCGGGATGAGGAACGCACAGCCCCGGGCACTAACAGAATTCATGGCTACGATGGGGTGGGGGGGTACGATTCAGCTGAGATGCCCCTTACAAGCTGCAGCATCCACATCTGGACACAGCTGCATCCCAGCCTGCATTTACTTCCAGGCTGGTGAACCTATCCTTGAGGACTCTCTCCGTGATCACTCCAGTAATCCGGCATCTGTTTCAAGATCGTTTTGGCCCGTTGCCTGCAGTTGTTCCAATAAAGAATCGTGAGTTATTTTGCACAACGTTGCGTCAGTCTGGTCCCTGAATACGGCTGTATCACCACCACAGGCTCCCCATCCATTACCCAGGGGCATATATCACGGACACTAAGGGGTTGCCCCAGGCAGAACCAGTTCCTCAGCCTCTCCCTCCATATTTCTTGCACACATCACCTGCTGGACACCTTCCAGGCTGTAGGACAGCCCTCCGATCCCCATACCAAGCACTTCGACACAGCGTGCATTTACACTAAAATGTATCTTCCTAAGGTTTAGCAAGTAGGTTGATTGGCTATAAATTTTCTCTTTGGCTGGACTTCTGATTCTTTTTAATGAAATTTTAGTTTTGGCCTCTGTCAGGAAATCGTGTGTCTCTAGACAGATTTCTGCTGCAGCAGCACATCATCAGAGCTGACATTAGGAGATTGTGCCCAGTGAAGCTGACCACTGGTCCATGCTGATGTTCCTGCAACATGACCAAGACACGTTCCAGGACAGTTGTCTACAGATATTCAGCAAACATATAGAGATATCATAAGTGTCACTTCACCAATATGGCTGAATGCACCTCACTATACACTGCACAAGTGCTAAAAGCTGGCAGTGCTCACATAGCTTTCCCATGTTTAACATGGTTTATGCAACACATGTAGCACACGTGAGAACACTGTGCTTTGGTTACACTGCTCATACAGATTTGTAGACTTGCTTTCAGGACTTGTGCATTACAATATCGGGGACATCAAGTTCAGCTCTTTGAGGTTAATGTTAGAGGGGAGAAATAGGGAGCATTATTTATTAAAATTTGACTTTTCTTTTTAAACTTTATGGGGGGAGATTTATCATTAGTCCTATGAATCTTCTTGGTGTATAATTGTTGCAAATTTTTGCGCAAACATAGTTTTTGCTGTTTTGTTTAATGAGAAAAAAACACAACTTTAAAGTCACGCAGTGGCGGAAAAAATACTCCACAGAGTGTGCAACACCACATTTATCAAGGGTTTATGAAATGGTTACGGTGTGGTTTTTCGACACTGCACAAAAAATTATTTAAAGGAAATCTACCATCAAAATCAAGCATGGGCAAACCAGGAACATTAATTTATAGATCCAGGCACCATGACTGTGGTAATCTTCTCATATTTGTTAATAAACCTAAGCTGGATCACTCATACACATCAGCTGGGGGATGGTGCAGAGATTGATTGATTACTTCCGCCTGCAAGCGATAACACAGTGATGACATTCTCATCTTTTTGGAATATTTCAAACGTGTTGTAATAGAAACATCCATTGATGTGCACAACCTAACTGAATTGTTTATATAAAAAGGATTATAAGGTAAGATAGGAAAGGGTGGATGTATAAAATCTAACTTTAAATTATTTATGTCAGGTGTACATTTTAATTGTATATTTTATGTCAGATAACACTACAGGTAGAAACTCTATTCTTTGGGTTAGAAAACAAGGGATGTCCCCTTTTATTCTTTTTTTTTTTTAAATATAATACAGGTCCCTTATTTTAATTTTACAAATCTTCTTTATTCCTTGGGAATACTTAAGAACACCTGACTCACACACGACCCCTAGTTACAAACGGACCTCTGGATTTTACTTGACTTTAGCCTTAGGCTACTATAAACAGTTATCACAGGCGTCTGTAATTAATCTTTATTGTTAATCCTGGTTCTTATGACAATCCAACGTTTTTAAAATCCAATTGTCACAGAGACCAAAAAATTTTTTGACTGGGGTTGCAATTATAAAGTATACAGTTCCGACTTACATACAAATTCAACTTAAGAACAAACCTACAGAACCTATCTTGTACGTAGTCCGGGGACTGCCTGTAGTGTGATATCACAATGGTATAGCCTACAATTAAGGCTGCTACTAGCTTATGATTTATACATCAAATGCACCTTATTCATGAACAAGGTGCATTTGATGTATGCATCGTACGCCAGTAGAATCCTTACTTGTAGCCTACAGTAATGGCCAAAAGTTTTGAGAATGACACAAAGATTATATTTTCACATGATCTGTTGCCCTCTGTGTGTTTGTCAGATGTTTTTATCACATACAGAAATACAAGTACAATCATATTATGAGTAACAAAAGCTTTTATTGACAGTTAGCTGTTTTCCACATGTTCCAAACAATCGGAAAGGGGATTTATCGGAGAAAATGACTTTACCCCAGTCCTCAGCAGTCATCTCCCTGTACCTTTTGCAGAATATCAGTCTGTCCCTGATGTTTTTTCTGGAGAGAAATGGCTTCTTTGCTGCCCTCCTTGACACCAGGCCTTGCTCCAAGAGTCTCCACCTCACAGTGCGTGCAGATGCACTCACACCTGCCTGCTGCCATTCCTGAGCAAGCACTGCACTGCTGGTAGCCCAATCCCGAAGCTGAAAGACTTTTAAGAGACGGCCCTGGCGCTTGCTGGTCCTTCTTGGGCGCCTTGGAGCTTTTTTCGCAGCAATGGAACCTCTCTCCTTGAATTCCTTGATGTGATTGTTGACTGAGGTGCAATCTTTCTAGCTGCGATATTCTTCCCTGTTAGGCCAGATTTGTGCAGTGCAATGATGACTGCATGTGTTTCTTTAGAGATAACCATGGTTAATAGAAGAGAAACAATGATAGCAAGCACCAGCCTCCTTTTAAAGTGTCCAGTGGTGTGATTCTTACTTAATCATGACAGATTGATCTCCAGCCCTGTCCTCATTAATACCCACAGCTGTGTTACTGGAGCAATCACTGAAACAATGTTAGCTGCTCCTTTTAAGGCAGGCCTGCAATGAAGCTGAAATGTGTTTTGGGGGAAAAAGTTAATTTTCTAGGCAAATATTGACTTTGCAATTAATTGCTGTTAAGCCGATCACTCTTTATAACATTCTGGAGTATATGCAAATTTCCATTATAAAACCTGATGCAGTAGACTTTGTAAAAATTAACATTTGTATCATTCTCAAAACTTTTGCCCATGACTGTATACCTATGATATTGCACTTATATTTGTTATCCATGGCCTTCTTCCTTCTAAAATAAACTATTAAAATTGTGCTAATGTTCCTTGAGGGGCTTTTTGGTGAGTGTTTCCAGAGCTACTCAGTGCTGCAGCGTCATTCAACAGGTCTCCCCCTCCCCCTACTCTCTCCAAACTCCCTCTGTCTATGTAATCTAGCAGCAGCAGGAAGTGCAGGGGAGGGATGAGCCTCTCATGCTCATTAGCATAATTTTAAATGTTGATTTTAGAAAAAAATTAGGCCATGGATAACAAATATAAGAATATTACCACAGTCACAGTACCTGGATATATGCCAAGTGCCCCTAATTTACCATGATTTAGATGGTAGATTTTCTTTAATGTGCCATAATTTTGATGCAGTTTTCTGGCATAAACAACTAATAGGAGGTGCAAAATATGACTAGGCAGTGTTACAGTATCCCAGACTTCTCATCAAGCATCAAAAACTGTGATAAACCTGGTGCAGTATAAAGCTGTCCTTATGCGCTGACACTTTTGATAAATCTGCCCCACTGTTTAAAACAAGAAGTTTTAGAGGGTCTATTGATGCTAATTACATCAGATTGATAAATATGCCCCAGTAGCTCCTAACTGAGGTAAATTTCTCACTGTGTCTGATGCTGGATGATAAATTGATGTAGTTTAAGGCCATCTATTCGTACTTTGCACCTCCTATTTGGTGCAGAAAATTCAGCATTTTTGTGTGGAGTTTTTGGCACAGTCTTGGTCACGCCCCCTTATGTCAAAACCACACCCTTTTTGGCATCAATAGTGTCTAAAAATACTGTGCAACCTTTTAGTAAATGTAATACAACATGGTTAAGACAGTCTTTTGGCATACATTATGACAGAATTGTTCCAAAAACAGATGGATTAATATGCCCTTCTGTATGTGCGCTTGAGAAATCTTTTTTTTTTTTCTTTCATGGGCTTTCATGTCTGTTATAAGGAATTTGTATTTGGGTTTTTCCTCTTTGTTGAAGTCAATTTCTAAAAAAAAATGTATACCCTTTTTCTCCCATTAAAGCTCAATTCCAGCACTCAATTGTACGGTGGAAAGTTCATAGTCCATCGTCCATCTTATTTAGCCATATAAGATAATGTGACGAGGAAACATTGGATATTTCCTTTTTAACTCCGAGAATCAAACAATAGGACAGTCCACAGGCCAGAATTCGGATGGTTATCCTCCAACGCAGCATTCCCATGTTTAGGTGTTCAATGATCAGAGACAGAGGTGCAACTACAAGGGTTGCATCTGCTATGAGGCCCGTAGTGTCAGGGGCCCCCAGGATCTGAGGTATTGGTTGTGTATATGCTGCATGTCTGTATATGGTATTATGTATACACTGAATGGATGTATATGCTACTTTTATTTATGTGTGTTTATGCTGTATGTATATAAATGTGTGTAATTGTAACTCACATGGGTGTGTATAAAAATCTGTATATTTTTTAAGGCGGGTCCCATTCAGAAGTCTGCTATGGGGCCCTGTCTCTCCGAGTTACACCCCTGATCAAAGAGGTCTACAATGATTCTGTTCAGAATGTCACACATGGACACTCTATAAGTCAATTTGTATTTGGACTACAATTTATCTACACCTCTACCCACATTGTTAGATTGTTTCCCATGAAATAGTCTTTTTCATCCAGAAATAAGGTCTCATTTTCATCAACGACAGATGGATCACGTCAAATATTTCAGACAAGATTTGATTTCTGAGAAAAGTTAACAACTTCACACTATAAGGTTGGTTCAAAGTGTTTCTTCTAGTGCCAAGAGTGTTTTCAGCATACACATCTTTATAAGCAAGAGCCAAGTCCCAAACACATTTGTTATCAGGAGGCTTAGTTAAGTGTGTGTTGCTTTTGGATATTCTCGCTTATTTTTTTCTACCAGTGCTAAACTTTACTGAACTATACCAGATTCTGCTGCAAGGGTTTTTATTACCAAAAATATAACAGACTATGATGAACAACAAGTATAACTTATCACAGGTGGGTGTTTAGACTTGACTTTCCCAGAGTTCATTTACCAAATGTAAGACTGAATAAAACTGGATTTATAGCAGTTAACTTGCAAGAAGATTGTTAAATCCAAATCAGATATACGGTAGTTTCTAGAACTTTTGGGGGGGTCACTTATTTAAATTTTTGCCTTCTCTTATTTTTTTGGGTTATTTGAATATTTGAATTTGAGTATTTGCATAAAAATGTGTGACTTTTTTTGCCTGCCTAACAAAGCTTGCTACGATTTTTGTCAGCACCTGATATCTTTTAAATCAAGATGTGGGCATATGAAAAGTTAAAAATTTGTCATGTGTATATGCTTTATGTGTACATGGTGTATATACACTGTGTGTATATATGCTGTACGTCTGTATATGGCACTGTATGTTTGTATATGTAATTTGTATATGCTCCATATATGTTTGTATGTGTGTAACAGTGTTTAAATGTGTGTGTGTATGAATGAAGAACTGTGTTTATGTATATGCAGTGCCTTATGAAATGATTTGGCCCCCTGGAACTTTTCTACCTTTTGCCACATTTCAGGCTTCAAATATAAAAGATATAACAGTTTTAATTTTTTGGGGGGAAAGAATCAACAACAAGTGGGATACAATTTTGAAGTGGGATGAAATTTATTGGATATTTTAAACGTTTGTAAAAAAAAATAATACACTGAAAAGTGCAATATATTTCAGCCCATTTACTTTCAGTGCAGCAAACTCACTCCAGAAGTTCAGTGAGGATCTTTGAATGATCCAGTGTTGTCCTAAATGACTGATGATCATAAATATAGTCCACCAGTGTGTAATCAAGTCTCCGTATAAATACACCTGCTCTGTGATAGTCTCAGGGTTCTGCATAATGAAGACAGGTCCGTGTTACTGTTGTGGAGAAGTTTAAAGCCGGATTGGGATACAAAAAGATTTTACAAAATTTCAAACATCCCAAGGAGCACTGTGCAAGAGATCATATTGAAATGGAAGGAGCATCTGATCAGTCTTTTTCTTGTTAGAGATGCAACCAAGAGGCCCGTGATCACTCTGGATGAACTGCAATGATCTACAGCTGAGGTGGGAGAGTCTGTCTGTAGGACAACAATCAGGGCGCGTTTGTGGTGCTTTCACATGTAAAGCACAATGTAAACTTAGCATGTGATCTATGCTGAAGCCTTTGGAATGCGTCAAAAATGCATCAAAAAATGGGACACAATGCATTGTGTGAATGCTCCCTCAGTCATACACTGCATAAATCTGGCCTATATGGAAAAGTGGCAAGAAGAAAACCATTTCTCAAAGATATTCACAAAAAGCATTGTTTGAAGCCACCTGGGAGGCACACTAAACATGTGGAAGTTGCTCTGGTCAGATGAAACAAACATCAAACTTTTTGGCCACAATGCCTAACAATATGTTTGGCGTAAAAGCAACATAGCTCGTGACCCTGAACAAACCATCCCCACTGTCAAATATGGTGGTGGTAGCACTACTTTTCTACAGCAAGGACAGGGAAGATGGTTAAAATTGATGGGAAGATGGATGGAGCCAAATACAGGACCATTTTGGAAGTAAAGCTGGAGTCTACAGAAGACCTGAGACTAGGATGGAGATGTATCTTCCAACAAGACAATGATCCCAAACATAAAGCAAAATCTACAATGGAATGGTTCACAAATAAACGTATCCAGGTGTTAGAATGGCCAAGTCACTGTCCAGACCTGAATCCAATCTAGAATCTGTGGAAAGAGCTGAAAACTGCTGTTCACCAACGCTCTCCATCCAACCTCACTGAGCTCCAGCTGTTTTCCAAAAGAAAAATGGGCAAGAATTTCAGTCTCTCGATGTGCAAAACTGATAGAGACCTGATGCCCCAAGTGACTTGCAGCTGTAATCGCAGCAAAAAGTGGCTCTACAAAGTATTAACTTTGTATAATATTGCCCACCCCACTTTTCAGTTTATTATTTTTTACAAAAGTTTAAAATATTCAATAAATTTCTTTCCACTTCACAATTATGTCCCACTTGTTGTTGATTCTTCACCAAAAAATTGCAATTTTATATCTTTAGGTTTGAAGCCTGAAATGTGGCAAAAGGTAGAAAATTTCAAGGGGGTTGAATGCTTTTGCAAGGCACTGTTGGTATGTAAATGTGTGCGTATATGTGAGTAATATGTATATTTTCTGAGGGGGTAGGGTCCACCATTCAGAAGTCTGGATCCTCACCATTGGTACTTTCAGCCTGCAGACAGGGACTCTTTGCATCCTAATTTCTTATGATGTAAGGACTCCACTACACTGCATTGTGCCTGGTCTTTGGGATCCAACTCGCATACAATCCGTTTCCAGAGCCCAAGAATGTTTGTGTGCAGCCAGTCTTAGATCATAGATTTTAGTATATTCTGCTTTGTTACCTTGATGTTTATAGTGGGTCAGATTTTTGTTATTTACTTGACATACTAGGACACAGAAACATGGACTAATTCTTTGGATAACTGATATAACGGATTTGAGTGATACAGTAACAACCTTAATGATATAGTGTACCTGTCATTAAACAAATGTAAGCATCTTGAAAGTTATATGTTCCCTTATGTATTTCTATAGATTACAACCAATATTTAACCAAAAGTATATGTGGTGTGGAAATGTATCAATGCATGTAATGTATGTTTTCTGCCTTCAAAATGTCTCCCAATTGTCACATCACCTATTATAGCTCAGTACATGTTTCAGATTCTGCGCTGGATATACTAAATGGCCAGTACCATCATAAACCAGCCCTAACAACTCCCCCCCTCCCCAGTCTGCCATTTTGGGGACATTTCCATAAACATTTGCATGTGATTGTGATTTCTCTTCACCACCATGCTGAGGATGTAAATGTTTTCGTGTTGTAATGAATGATGGTTCTCCATCCTTGTAAGATGTTGCACAACCCTGATACTGAAGCAGAACTTAAGTTCCTTAATTAAAATAATCAATGCCTCATCAGCCACAATTACGTCTAATCATTTGTCATTTCAGAAATAGCTCAAAATTCTTATATTTTTCCCTGAAATTTGTAAAGAAATGTGGCGAGCTAATCATCCCCAATCCACACAGTGTGAACCTGAAATAATTACATTAGAGGCAATTTACAGCTCAATACACGCTGTTGCTAAATGAAGGAATATTTTGCAGAATTTGTGTATTTCTAATAAACGCCATACTTTCAGAATTAAATAGAGTCTGTGCAGATTTGATATGAGGAAGGGACATTCATAAAGTGTCCTGTGATTACATAGAAAACAGGTTTCCAAGGAGATGGAGCAAACTTTAAATATGAACAATTTTTTTGTGTAAGAAACTTTGTAATAAATCTTAATCAGTAAAAATACCTCTTTCTCTTCTTCTCCTGCCTAATTGTCCCTTGTGGACAGGTGGTTTATCTCTAGGCAGGAAAGATCCAGTATGTGGGGACATTCTCCTGTCAGGACTAGCACTGCTCATGAAATGTCCACACAGATTCTAATAATATTCTTAGATTCAAAGGGAACCAGTCACCATCTTTTATTTTTAAAAATAAATAAAAATAGAGCCTTTATACGACAAGGGCATCCTTCTTTTATCTAAAAAAAATCTCTCCTCACATAGTTTGATTCCCTACCTTGTATCCAGGCATATTATGTACTTTAGATGCATAGTCCATAATGCATCCGTATATATTCTGTCATAATCAAGCTTCCCACAAAGCCATCATAGAGATCCATGCTGTTAGAAATTATTGACAGGCAGATGGTTCAGGGCCAACTAAATTTGACTAACTCTTCTGCTCGCTCAACTGTCTGATAGTATTAAAATTGAGATGCTCTTTTTTTTTTTTTTATTTTCCCCCTTTTTCTGGATACTTCTGCTTGTATTATCATATATATATGATAATCATAGAGTGTTGAGGTTTTATCATCATTTGAATCAGTAGCTGTATAATGGACAAAAGCAATCAGTGGGCCATCTAGTGGGCGAAGTGTATATTACACCTAATATCCTACCAGTAGTCTGCACAAAGTCCAATTAAAGTAGAACTGCTGCACAGATTTCTTGTTATCTCCTATGTGTAGCAGTTTGTAGTTTGTGATAAATGTTTACATGGCCAGACCCTGCACTAAGAGAGAAGTCAGAGGGGGTTATTTATCATTGGGTTGGCTCTTTGGAGCTCCGCTGCCGGTCAGATTTATTAAAGTGGCTTTTTGCCTGTTAATATGTCTGCAGCATTTTGTGGGACTTTTTGTCAAAAACTTAAGTCCCAAAATGCATGTACTTCACTGTACACTGGGGGTGAGGGGAGCTGACTTTAGGACTTTATGTTAACTAAAATGTCTAAAACAATAAATAAGGCCTTGCACTAGTGAAAAGATTGATGCTTGCATGTTTAAGGAGCGTGAAATGCACTTTGGGACTTTATAACCTTAAAATGTCTCCAAAAATAAACAATGGGGCAGATTTGCTTGCCTGGTCCATTCGTGATCCTGCGGTGGATTCGAGTCTTCTGGCGATTCACTAAGGCAGTTCCTCCAACGTCCACCAGGTGTCGCTGCTGCGCTGAAGTCCGCCAAGGTCCGCCGGAGTTCACGATCCATTGGTGGGTGCAGGTAAGCGCGTGTCCAGCAACACTTTTTTTGAAAAAAAATGGGGCGGTTTTTCCGAATTCGTCGGGTTTTTGGTCAGCCACGCCCCCTTTTTCCGTTGCGTGCACGCCGATGTGCCCCAATCCGATCGCGTGCGCCAAAAACCTGCGGCAATTCAGCGAAAATCGGCGCAAAGCTGAAAAATTCGGGAAACCCGCCATAAAAACGCGATTCGGGCCCTTAGTAAATGACCCCCAATGTGTATTTTTTAAGACTCTTTTTGCACCACAAAATTCTAGCAAAAGTAAAAACTTAAGTTGATTTATAAAGAACTGAATCACTTGTATCATATATAAGGGATCTAAGGAGGTGATCTTGAGACCCAACTTTTCAGGATAAAGAGTCCATTGGATTTATGAGAAATCTAAAGCCCAAGGGAGTATTGGCAAGATTATTTCGGGAGCATCTCTATAATCGTTTGACCCAAGCCTAGGCACTCTACAGAGAAGAATTTTATTTTACATACATATAGTGTTTCCTCAAATAAAGTGATATACCCACAAAATAGGGGTTTTAATGTGAATATAGAACAGAAGCTTTTTATTGCATTTTACTCACACCTTTCTATTCTTATTCCGATAGACCAACACTAATATCCATATAGCAGTGTTGGAAAATTTACATTTAAACAAATGTTCCTGTATATGGCGAATACACAATTAGCTCTGGAAAAATTTGGGCACAGGCACAATGGTGCTTATTTACTTAGGGTCCCGCTGCCGCATTTCCATGGGATTTTCTGACTATTCGGCGATTGCGCCGCCGGGACAGGGATTTAGAAGGGCATTGTGTCGCACGCGATCAATCGCGCCGGCTTTCATTCGACAGAAATCGGGGGGCGGGCCGTTGGACGATTTAACTTTAAAATTGTGTCGCAAGCTAAGCACTTACATGCACCAGGAAGAAGAAGTAATCATTTGAGCTCCAAATTTTAAGGGTTCAAAAGTAATTGGACAAATTAACATTACCTCTAAATGTTCATTTTAAGTGTGGGTCTTTATGCCTTAAATTTTGTCTTAGGCAAGTACAAAACAAATCTCCATACTTCCCTCTACCCATCATAGATATGGCTTTTTTCATGTTGATGAATGGTTTGCACTTTGTGGTAAACCCTCAGAATATGCTCTCATGAAGTCTTCGTTTTATAGTAAACTCAGAATACTAATGTACCATCTTCCTTGAGACTATTCTTCACATCGGTGGATGGTTCTGTGATCTACCAATGTCATGATCCGTGGAGGTATTTTTGTATTCCTGATCTCATCAGGGCACACTCCCCCTTTCCCCCCACCAACAATCTACCAAACAGTTGAATTCGCCATTCCCAACATTGCCACCATTTCTCTGGTAGATTTCCCACAGAAATGCCACAACTGGAATAAACTCACGTTCATCTCCTTAACTGATAATGAGTTAACAAGGAAACAGACAATTAAATAGCTTTAGAGGAGACAACTGTCCTTTTACCTCTGTCACTTCAAAAGAGGCAGCTACAAATTATAGAGCTGCAATTTCTGAGCCCTACAAATTAAATCTAAGCACCTGCACTTTAAGCCCATGTTTATAATATAACAGTATCTTCAATATGTTTTGGTAACCGACTGACAGGCCAAAACTTGTACCACCAAAATGTAGGTCAAAACGCCCCTTGAGGACTGGGATTCTGCAGTTTCTAAGCAAAAAAAACAACAAAACAAACAAAACCAAGCACAAAAAGGCAAATGTGAACATGTGTAGTTTATAACAACAATGCTTGTACTTCCATGATCTGTACAAAACTAAATTTACAGCAGAAAAATACACATTCATAGTTTTTTCTCCGCATTTAAAGTAACAAATAGACAGATTTTACATACATGACCAAAAACAACCATGGGGACTCGGTGTCAAGCAGCTGCCAAATTTTTATGAGGTTTCTGAAATCATTTGACAGTTTCAAAAATGTTGTAGAATGGATGTGTAGTAGCAAAAGCAGAGCAGATGTCTGCTATATAACAGTCTCTAGTATTTAAGGGAATCCGTCACCAGGGACCACATTTTCACTAAAGACAGGTTCCAGAAGCCCATCACACCTGCACTGCAAATTACAATATAACTGTTTGATTGAGTGAACTTACTGGGCTTTCTGACAAAATCCTCTGTTTAGTCCCCGGGGTTGGCTTTCTTTTGGATGCATTTCAAAAAGTTGCCTGTGCTGCTCACTCCTCAAATCTCAGCCCCCACCCTCGTGCTCCTGTACAGCTCCTTCCTCCCAAACTGATGGCAGCTGTTAAGTTTTGCTTTGCGCTCTGTTCCTTTGAAGGAGCACAAAGCTGGGGGATGAGACCTGAGAAATGAGCAGCACAGACAAGTCACATCTTGTTGTTTTTTTTAAATGCATCCAAACCAAAGCCAACCTCTTGGACTCACCAGAGGATTCTGTTTGGAAACCAGGTAAGCTAAAACACAAAATTATATTGTAATGCAAACACTAAGAGAAAGCAGAAAGACATATTTGTAATGCAGCTGTAATGGGCTTCTGCAACCTGTCATTAGTGAAAAAGAGGTCCCTGGTGACAGGTTCCCTTTAAAGAGAATTAACATTATCTAAGCAAAACGATATGGACAACACTAAATTAAGGATATATTACATTGCACCATTACCTATGCCTGCCACCATGTTGATACATGGTGTCTGTACCTTACACTGTCAGTTACTGGAAAAAGTGCCCCCTACTACATTCCCTGTAAACACATGTAAATGGAAGTTATCAGAAAAGGTAAGCTGTACATTACAGCTCAGTCATGTGCCCGGGACTCCACTTCTTCCTAGCACTGCATTACCAGACATTAAAAGCAATAACAAAAGGTATTGACATTTTCATTTATAAAAGACTCCTAAGAAACATATCTCATATTCATGAGCAAATAAAATAGTGTCCCTATAAATCCCAGTATCCAGTATATACAGTCACAGCTATTTCAAGTGTCTCCATTACAGAGTGAAGAGTCAGTTGAAGGGACGTTGCTTTTCAGCTTTGTAATTGAAGTTTGCTAAAGTTCATCGTGATTCAGGTCTGCAAAGAAAAGGAAAAACAAAAGAAAATGAGACATTGTGACACCTTGACATGATTCTCTTCTAGTGGTTAGTACATTAGTCTGCACAGTGACTATTCAATGTAAGTTATGAGGAACTAAGTCACAATGGAGAGTGTAAATGATTGAAAAATCCTTCCAATATCCTAGGAGGATGTCCTGTGACATCCTGGATGCCACAGTGCTGACCCATCTCAGCCAAGGATTGGGAGTGAAAATTCCTGTTTATGGAAAAGGACATAAAAGTAGAAACTGAAAAAAAACCCAGGCTGCATTAAAATAGAAGCTGACAAGTAGTATTAAATTTCAGCATCAATTACCCAAAGTTAACCAGCCACCAAGAACATTTCAGAGAGTCCAATAAAACCAAACAGGCAGCGAGATCTGTGAGATACTGAACATACAGTGAAACCTCTTTAAGATGACCTCCAAAACAAAGTGGTCGTCAGGGGTTCTTTGCAAACAATATGACAAGTATATAAAGCAGTTAATTCCTGCCTTTGCTGGAGAGTGACATACTGTCCCAACTTCTGTTGTGATGATCTGGAGAGACACCACGTATGACAATTAATCAATGTTAACACCATTAACAGGTCAGCAATATGTGAAGGACATCCTTCAACCACATGCAATGCCTCTCTTAGCAGTTTTTCCATCAGTTTTTTTTTAAATATTTTATTTGGTTTAAAACAAAAGGAGATATAAATTACAGTTGTATATGCATTGTTCTAAGTGTTTTTCACCAAACAGTTTCTGACAAATGTACAAGAAGCAAATAAACAAAAAGAGGAAGCTTGGGGGAAGACAACCCTAACATATAAAGTCAGGTCCTACTGCTTAATTTATTTTCCAAGAGGACGCTGTTTTTGTAAAGCCCCATAACTCGCAAGTTTAACTTGTTAGTCAATCATAGAAAGAGGCTTGCTAAATTATATCCCCCGATGTGTGGGAGGTGCACCACGCCGTCAGATTTGCTCAACATCAATTTATGTACCCCTATCCATGGTCTTTCCCACCCTCCAGATAAAAGACTGCAATGCCCTCATCAATTAGTCCATATCTGCATGTTTGAACAACTCCGGGATGGTCTGTAGTGGGTATAGGAGTCTGGGAAATGGGATCATCTTAATTAGGTGGCATCTGCCCAACATCATGAGCGGAAGCTGCTGCCATCATGCTAGTTCTGTCACAGTCTTATCTACAAAGGGCAGATAATTGAGTGCATATATATCAAGTTTGGCGTAAGTCAAATGTGAATCTCCTAGCTTGATTCCCAGGTCAGGCAGGGACCAGTCCGGGGTCTCGATAGCTCAGAAACAAATCTAATGCTGCGCTTTTTGAAACATTGATATGAAAGCCTGCAAACCTTCCAAAATATTCTATGTTGGTATTTAGGAATGGAGAGGAAGAGAATTACATCATCTGCAAACATTGCTAGGTTTCACCTCTCGTTCTCAAACTTTAATATTTGTAAAGAATTCTGAATTCTCAGATGCTCTAACTAGTGGCTCTGAGGCCAGGTCAAAGAGCAGCGGGGATAGTGGGCAGCTCTGGCATGTGCCCATTTTGGAGTTCAAAAGGGTCAGAGGAAGCCAGCGGTGTGTATGCCCGCTCTTGGTGTGTCATATAGGCTTCTAAAGAGGCCTATATGACCACCAGAGCCATCTGATGTTGTCATAAGATATTTTCAGCATCTAATGCCACCATAACTGGATGTTCTCCTGGCGGTGGGTAGAGCTGTGCTCTACTAGAATGGTCAGGGCCTTCCTGATGTTTGTCACCACCATTCTCCCTTTAATAAAGCCCACTTGCGCCCTTCCCACTAATACTGGAATGAATTGAGACAGTCTGTCATGATTTTGGACAGCAGTTTTACAGCCTGATTGATTAGCGATATTGGGCGATAGCATCCTGTGTTCAAAGGATCCTTCCCCTCTTTTGGAAATAGTTTTATCTATGTGGTTTTAGAATGTAGGGGAGGAAGAGACCTTGCAATAGATTGTGAAAATAATGTGCCAAGAACAGTATGATCTTTTTCTTAAGGTTCTTGAAGAACTCTGCTGTGTATCCGTCTGAGCTTTGGGTCTTGCCATTTTTTAGGCTGCCTATGGCTCTACCCATTTCCAGCATCCAGCTGAGTTTGGGTCATCTTTGATAGCTTGATTCCCGCCAGATACTATTCTGCATCGCTCTCCCCTCGACTATTATCAGAAAATAGAACAGCACACAATTTCAGAAAATCATTATTCACCTCCTTTGGAGGCAACACTAATTGGCCTGATGATTTGTGAAGCGTGTGGTTATGCTTAGGCTTATGCTGCCCCTAAACCAGTCTGGCTAATAAGCGCCCTGATTTGTTCCCATAAAGGAAGAGCACTGCCTCAAAAGGGTTGGCAGTATAATTCCTCCCTCCTATTGAGCCATAGTTCAAAGGTAGATTTTGCCTCATCCCAGGCAGTTTTGTTTGCCCATGAGGAGTCATTTAAGTATGCTGTGTAGGCTAACCGCAGTGCATGCTGGCCTTTACATACTGGTCTTTGCACCTCTGCTTTCTGTTTGAGACAAGCAAGATAGGCTAGGAGTCTTAACCATATCACCGTTTTAGCTGATGTCCAAAATGCCACGGGGTCATCTGTGTACCTCATTTTCAAATGCATGTTCAGTCCACCAGCCCCCTCACCTTGTAGCATTCACCTTTTTTCTATGCCTACCAACTTGCTAATGGAAAAGCTGCAACAACCTACAAATGTGCACAATATACAGACCCAGCTGCATCATATGTGTGCAATGTGCTGCAGGAGGTCCCATGGATCATGTATGCCTTCATGTCCAACGGTATATCCTCTTGTGTTCAGGTACTAGAATCTATGTTCAATACACCTTTCTTTTTGCACTAATATTTTTTATAATCTTAAATTTACATTCCAGCATCTATGTTTACTTCCAGTGGACAGAAATCTGTCTTGTGGTGGACATGCAAGTGGACAGCCCGTTATTATCATAGAGAGTAATCAGGGCCATGTGATTGTGCTTGTGCACTTACATGTACATCATAAGATCATGGACAGATTTCAATGCACTGGAAAGAAACCTATAAGTGTTCTACAGCAGAACAGCAAGTAGAGATCTAGAAAAAAATTGAATGGATACAAAATTTTTATCAAAAAACTTTTTAACTTTTCTTTACACAAACCTTACCAATTTTTTTGGACAACTCCTTTAAGAGACATCAGAGTATTAACTAGTAAGTATTAGTCCAAAACCACTAACCCAATAGTCATTTAGGGCTATATACACCTTTAGTAAAGCAAGATGATGGAAGGCAATATAGTCCTGTCAAACATATTGGGGCAGATTTACTTACCCGGTCCATTCGCGATCCAGCGGCGCGTTCTCTGCGCTGGATTCGGGTCCGGCCGGAATTTAATAAGGTAGTTCCTCCGACATCCACCAGGTGGCGCTGCTGCGCTGAAAAGCATCTGAACGCGCTGTAGTTCACCGAGGCCGGCTGAGTGCAGGTAAGCGCGTCCCGAGCGACACATTTGTCGTTCTTAAATGCGGCGGTTTTTCTGAATACGTCGGGTTTTCGTTTGGCCACGCACCCCGATTTCCGTCGCGCGCATGCCGGCGCCGATGCGCCACAATCCGATCGCGTGCTCCAAAATCCCGGGGCAATTCAGGTACAATCGGCGCAAATCGGAAATATTCGGGTAACACGTCGGGAAAATGCGAATCGGGCCCTTAGTAAATGACCCCCGTTGTGTTAGCATCAGATTAATAGGTGAAATGTAACTATCCTCCTGCTCATGTAAAAAGAAAGATTTCTGCACTGAAAGATTCTTCAATTGGAAAGCCTTTTTTATGACATTTCACACCTGAGACAATGGGAATGTATTTAAAACATGAGAGGGACGCTGGTCTGAGCTCTAAAACGGATTCTCTTACCTTTAGGTGGTGCTTGTGTTTCATTCCTTTTTTGTTCCTCTAACCTCTTTAAAAGTTGCCGGATCTCATTGTCATAGGTTGTCCATTCAGGAACAATTCGTGCTGCAGCTTTTAATTTGGGTTCCTTAGTTTTGGGATTGTTGCACTGTGGTTTAAGATAAAACAGCATGTAAGAACGGGAATGCCTTTTAACGCCAGTCCCTCTTTTATTTATGTATGAAAGAGCTATAAATGAAAGCAGACTTCAACAGTGCCGGGGTACTCCAATTAATATACAAGTGTTGTATGGTTATCAGAGCACCTTTCACGAGTTATCATCTGGGAACACGCTTCATCTATGTGACATAGACTAATAACCAGTGTATGTAGTGTTCCCCACATTTTGAGTTCCTGCTTAGCAAATAGGAGGGCCAAATAATTACTCTTCAGTCTCTGATGAATTCCTTCATATAGAATTACAACCAGATACATGGAGTTGCTAAGTGCAAATAATATACAAGAATGATGCAACTCTTTGAACAGCTTTTGTATTTTGTCCGGTGACCGGTGAAGACTGGGTCTGGGAAAGTGTCACAAGCAGAACAGAGACCCACAGCCTTCTCTTCCATAAAAGACCTAACACACCACTGCACACTTATATTAGCTTTACATTATTTTTCCTTTTTGCTTAAATTGTGCTCTAGATTCCCTTAGGAAATAAATGTGATATGTCCGAATATTAAGGAAAGCTTGACCTGAAAACCAATAAGATGGCTAAATATTACAGGGGATGTTAACTGCACTGGCTATAAAATTCCACTATGAAATTATTTTTCTCTTCAAAGAGCAAAGCAATACAATAACTGCAAATGTATCCTGAACACTCATATTATTGCAGATATCTCTTTGAATCAATATATTATGCCCGGGGCTGTCAAGATCTTTAAGGTGCTGTTTGAATATCTGTCATTTTTTTTCTTGGGTCTGACCACCCCAGGCAATAATGCAATTCTACTTTCTAGCCCTTGACAGATTACAGAATAGTTTATTGACTTCCACAAATTGAGCATTTACAGAATAAGACATGCTCCCAGGCGGTCTGCTGTACATTTTCTCTCAGTTTTGTGTTTTTTTTTCCCTCAACACATTTGCTATAGAATGAAAATTCCGAGCCTACGGATAAGATCTTTCCCATGGCTTATTAGACTTGATCCCCTTAGGCACAGGTGGAACAAGAGGCTGCCGCATTCGATTAAGAATAGAAAACAAAGAAGAACCAATTTTCTAACACTGTAAAGAAAACAAAATGTCAGGAAGATATATGGGATCTGTGATACAGTCAACCATTTGGAACGTGTAGCTCACTGTTCAAAACAAAAAGACCAAGAAACTGTATAGCGCTAGTCAAATCAGTAATATAACCTAAGATCCAGCTGATTAAGGGTCACTATGTGGAGGCTTACAGAGACATCACTAATTCAAAGTTACTGACCCAATACATGACCAGGCAATCCTACCAATGCAATGTGTTTTCTTGAGAAGAATGTTAAGAAATGATGCCTGAAAGCTAATCCCACCGAGACATAAACCACAGCCTTCGCGACTATATTCAATAGATAGAACTAATACGCATCATTTGTAGATTCAACTGACAAGCCCCTGAGGAGCACAGAATGTTCTCCAAGAAAGTAAAAGTGCTTTAATGGGTGAACTCGCTCTGCTAGAGTCATTGTCATTAAAGAAGATACTCATAGCTAGTGACGGAACATCTAGCTCCATGTCTATAGTAAGACAAGAGGTAATTCTTATGTTTTGCCACATTTACATTGGGATACACAATTTTTGTTGTATTCAGCTTTTTAAGGTACAGTATATACTCCCTTTGCCCAAAAAAACATGCAGAAAATACATACAAAGGACAATAAAAAGTACACCAATATGAATATTTTTAGTGATATTTCATTTATACATATTCTTGCTCTAAGGTCTCCTACACAGGAAAAGATGCTCCCCCAGACCGTAGTGACATGTGCTCACCACACTGTGACCGGGTGGCATTACATTCGTGTGCATTTGGTCTAAGTCAAATTGTGTACAAGCAGTAAAGTTGTGCTAATAAACATACATATCAAGGTAAAAATACACTTTTTTTTGAGGTGTTCAATCTGTGGACAATCTGGTAATCATACAGTAAGTACACCTGATCTATACCGATACCTCCATGAGTTTCATATCTTGGTGAAATCATTCACCTTGCTCACCACTGACTTACCAAATCTATAGTTTTGGCTTTTTCCTTGGATTTGTCGTCACACCAGGTCTCACACCAGAGCCACTCTTGAGGTAGAGATTTTATTGCTACTTGGTGAATCATGTTGTTTGGTAGGTCCTGTGAATATAATAATAATAAAAGATAATCTAATATAAGTTATAAGATGCTAGTGCTCAACATGCAAGGCATGTCTATTATTTTTTTTCCTCTTAAACTGTAAAAAGCAAAAACCTGTGGGGAAATCACTGAATTTCAAGAAGGCTAGTTTCCCGAAATTCAGGTCTGCACTACAGGATATAGACTGGGATCAGATACTGTCACATGATGATACTAATGTTAAATGGGAGACATTCAAATCTATCCTGGTTCATTATACTTCTAAATTTAAAAGTTTAAGTTTAAATTTAAACAGTTAAAAGGGCAATTAATGATAAAAAAGAGACAAGAAATATAAATCTGAAGGGTTGTCTGAGGCTCTCTCAAAACACTTACCAAAATCTGTAAGGAGGAAATAAAATCAGCCAAAATACAAAATGAAAGACAGGTGGCCAAAGATAGCAAAACAAATCCTAAGAAAGGTTTTAAGTATATCAATGCAAAAAAAATAAATAAAACAGCTCAGAGCAGGTTGGACCCCTATATTCTGAAAATGGGGAATTGGTAACTGGAGACCAAGTGAAGGTGGAGATACTAAATGGGTTTTTTACCTCAGTTTATACAATAGAAGAAAGAACTTCTGACTTGGGTGGTGCCAGTGCGGGTCATGCACCCTGTAATATAGTAGACTGGCTGAATGTAGACATGATCCAATCTAAGCTCAATAAAATCCATATGTACAAGGCTCCTGGACCACATGAGTTACACCCTAGAGTTCTTAAAGAAATCCGTTCTCTTATTGCTGTACCGCTGTCTAAAATCTTCAGGAATTCCCTAATGTCTGGTACAGTACCAAGTGACTGGCAAAGGGGCGAATGTTGTGGCAATATTAAGAAAACCTTCGCCAGGGAATTACAGGCCAATAAGCGTAACTTCCATTGTGGGGAAAATATTGGAAGGGTTAGTAAAAGACTACATACTGCAGTATGTGGCATCAGATAGTATAATAAGAGACAGCTAGCATTGGATAGAAGTTGTCAAACTAACCTGATCTGCTTCTAGGTGAGCAGATGCCTGGATGGAGGATCTGCTGTGGATATTGTGTTCTTGGGACTTTACAAAGGCATTTTCCACTATCCCCCATAGACGCCTGATGGGTAAAATAACTCTAGTGGATTTGCAATGGGATTGAAAACTGGCTGAAGAATCGTATCCAGAGAGTTGTGGTCAATGATTCCTACACAGAATGGTCACCAGTTATAAGTGGTGTACCCTAAGGTTCTGTGCTTGGCCCACTATTATTTAATATATTTATTAATGATCTAGAGGTAGGAATTAATAGCACTGTGTCTATTTTTGCAGATAATACCAAGCTGTGTAGTGAAATACAATCTATGGATGATGTTCATAGGCTGCAGGGTGTCTTGGACAAACTGAGTGTTTGGTCATTCACTTGGCAAATGAGGTTCAATGTGGATAAATGTAAGGTTATACACCTGGGGGCTAATAATTCATATGCAACAGATGTGAAAATCTTGGAGAGTCCCTTGTTAAGAAGGACCTGGGGGTACTAGTAAATCATAAATGAAACAACAGCATGCAATGTCAATCAGCTGTCTCTAAAGCTGGCAAGATCTTGTCATGTATCAAAAGTGGCATGGTCTCTCGGGATAGGGATGTAATATTACCAATGGACAAGGCATTGGTTCGGCCTCACTTGGAATATGCTGTCCAGTTCTGGGCACCGGTCCATAAAAAGGATGCCCTGGGGCTGGAGAGGGTTCAATACAGAGCCACAAAAATGATAAGGGGTATGGAGGGTTTCAGTTATGAGTAACTATGACTATGAGACGATAATGAGATGACGTTGAGGGGACATGATTAATATATGAATAGTTCATACAAAAAACATGGTGGAAAGTTGTTCTAGATTAAATCAAATCAAAAGACAAGAGGCCCTGTCTCCGTCTGGAGAAAACAACCAGAGGTGACAGGGCTTTTTTACTATGAGAACTGTAAATCTGTGGAATAGCCTTCCTCAGGCGCTGGTCACAGCATGGACAGCAGAGAGCTTCAAGAAGGGTCTAGATGCCTTTTTACATTTAAATAACACTGATGGCTATGTTATATACACTCACCGGCCACTTTATTAGGTACACCTGTACAACTGCTCGTTAACATTTAATTTCTAATCAGCCAATCACATGGCGGCAACTCAGTGCATTTAGGCATGTAGACATGGTCAAGACAATCTCCTGCAGTTCAAACCGAGCATCAGTATGGGGAAGAAAGGTGATTTGAGTGCCTTTGAACGTGGCATCGTTGTTGGTGCCAGAAGGGCTAGTCTGAGTATTTCAGAAACTGCTGATCTACTGGGATTTTCACACGCAACCATCTCTAGGGTTTACAGAGAATGGTCCGAAAAAGAAAAAACATCCAGTGAGTGGCAGTTCTGTGGGCGGAAATGCCTTGTTGATGCCAGAGGTCAGAGGAGAATAGGCAGACTGGTTCGAGCTGATAGAAAGGCAACAGTGATTCAAATCGCCACCCGTTACAACCAAGGTAGGCAGAAGAGCATCTCTGAACGCACAGTACGTCGAACGTTGAGGCAGATGGGCTACAGCAGCAGAAGACCACACCGGGTGCCACTTTGGAGAAGACCCTGTGCCCAGTCATATTGTGCCTCCAGAACGTCTGGTCCTTGCAGCTCCAGTGGACCTTAGGCAGCTTCCACCAGGCAAGACATACGTCAGACCTGCCCTTCGTAAGAGGATCCTGATATGGGGACATTGCTCTCGTGTGGCTGGACACCCTGGAGTGCAGCGTTCCATAGCCCTTATTTCCCGTTATTATTGGTGGCCAGACTTGGCCAAAGATGTGCGGGATTTTGTGGGTTCCTGCATCTCCTGTGCCCGAAACAAGTCATCACGCCTCAAACCTGCCGGTCTCCTGACGCCGTTGCCGATACCCAGCCGCCCGTGGACTCATGTGGCCATGGACTTCGTCACTGACCTCATCCTCGGGAAATACTGTCATCTGGGTGGTAACCGACCGGTTCTCGAAAATGTCCCATTTTGTCTCCTTGCCAGGTTTGCCATCTGCTCCGCCAGCCTGTTCTTCTCCCACATCTTTCGGCTGCATGGACTCCCATTGCACATTGTTTCGGACCGTGGGGTCCAGTTTGTCTCCCGTTTCTGGCGATCCCTGTGTAACCATCTTCAGGTGAAATTGGACTTCTCATCAGCATATCATCCTCAGTCGAATGGACAGGTAGAGAGAGTCAATCAAACCCTTGGCTGCTACCTTCGGCACTTCGTCTCGGCCCGCCAAGATGACTGGTCTTCCTTGTTGCCATGGGCGGAGTTCTCATACAACTCCCTGGACTCTGAAGCTTCTGGTTCTACTCCCTTCTTCATTGTTTATGGACAACATCCACGTCCTCCTCTCCCTCTGCATGTGTCCACGGAGGTTCCTGCTGTCGACGAGTTGGTACGAGACCTTAAGACCATTTGGGAACAAACTCGCCTTTCGTTGAAGCAGGCTTCCGCCCGTACCAAACTCCAAACGGATAAGAAACGCAGGCCATCTCCTGTTTTTTCTCCTGGGGACAAGGTCTGGTTGTCAGCTAGATACATCCGGTTAAAGATTCCTGGATACAAGCTTGGTCCACGGTTCTTAGGTCCTTTCGAGGTTATATCCCGCATAAATCCGGTGTCTTACAAGCTGCGCCTTCCTTCCACCATGCGCATCCCGAACTCCTTCCATGTCTCTCTACTCAAGCCTGTTATTCTGAACCGCTTCTCCCGGCAAGTAACTCCTCCTGCTCCGGTGGCTGACTCCTCAGATATTTATGTGGTAAAGGAGATCCTCGACATGAAGACCGTAAAGGGTAAGCGGTTCTTCTTGGTTGACTGGAAGGGGTTCGGGCCTGAGGAGAAATCTTGGGAGCCTGAAGACAACATCCTGGACCATGATTTACTACAGAGATTTTTACAACCCAAGAAGAGGGGGAGGCCGAAGGGGGGGGTACTGTCACGGGTGGTCCCGCGACCCATATTGCGGGTCGCGGGCTCACCCGTGGCCCCCGAGCCTCGCAGGCGCGGTGCCGGCGCGACTCACCTCTCCCCGCTCCGGAATCACTGCCAGGTTCCGTCCACCTGGGACTTTTTCTCATATATTCTGAAAAAGTCCTGTGAGAAACACATACCTTATGGGAAAAAGCATAAGAGGAACAAGAAAAAGCCAATGTGGCTAACTAGTCTTGTAAGCAAAGCAATAAGCGAGAAAGATAAGGCGTGTAAGGTGCTAAAATGTGAAGGTAGCGATGAGGCATTACAGGATTATAGAGAGAAAAATAAATCCTGTAAAAAGCAGATAAAGGCTGCAAAAATAGAGACTGAGAGAAAAATTGCCAGGGAGAGCAAAAATAATCCCAAATTATTTTTCAAGTATATAAATGATAAGAAACTAAAAACAAAGAGTGTGGGTCCCCTTAGAAATAACATGGGGGTCATGGTGGAAGGAGATGAGGAAAGGGCCAATCTACTGAATGTCGCCTTCTCAACTGTCTTTACCCAGGAAAATCCCCTGGTGGAAGACACAATGAGGAATAATGTAAATTCTTTTTGGAATGTCAACAGTTTAACCCAGGAAGAGGTACGGCTTCTGCATGAACTATGTACCGTGATAGACAGACCGTTTTTTCAATATTTGAAGATTCACTGAGGACTGGTTATGTTCCACAGGACTGGTGCATAGCAAATGTGGTACCAATATACATAAAAGGATCAAATAGCGATCCTGGAAACTACAGACCCATGAGTCTAACTTCTGTGGTGGGGAAAATATTTGAGGGGTTTGTTAGAGATGCTGTCCTTGAGTATCTCACTGTGCACAACCTTATAACCCAGCGTCAGCATGGGTTTATGAGAGATCGGTCCTGTCAGACTAATCTGATTGGTTTCTACGAGGAGGTAAGTTCAAGACTGGATTTGGGGGACGCTGTGGATGTTGTTTATCTGGACTTTTCAAAGGCATTTGACACCGTGCCACATAAAAGGTTGGTATATAAAATGAGACTGCTGGGAATAGGAGAAAATCTGTGTATTTGGGTAAGTAATTGGCTTAGTGATAGAAAACAAAGGGTCGTCATTAATGCCACATTCTCAGATTGGGTTGATGTTACCAGTGGAGTGCCACAGGGGTCAGTATTGGGGCCACTTTTTTTATATTTTTATTAATGACCTTGTAGTGGGTTTACACAGTCAAGTTTCAATATTTGCAGATGATACTAAGCTGTGTAAAGTAATAAATACTGAGGTCGATAGTTTAGCATTACAGAGGGATTTGTGGAAGCTTGAGGAGTGGGCAGAGAAATGGTTGATGAGGTTTAATAATAATACTTTATTATCCCAAACGGGAACTTAAAGTGTCACCTCCGCAGTACATCAAATTGACAAGACATCACATATATACTCACATAAAAACATGGTCACATAGGAACACATATATAATGTAGATAAATGTAAAGTTATGCACTTGGGACATGGAAACAAAAAGTATAATTATGTTCTAAACGGTCAATTACTTGGTAAAACTGGAGCTGAAAAGGACTTGGGGGTATTGGTGGATGGTAAACTTAATTTTAGTGACCAGAGCCAGGCGGCTGCTGCTAAAGCAAATACAATTATGGGATGTATCAAGAGAGGAATAGATTCTCATGATAAAGACATAGTTTTGCCCTTATACAAATCCCTGGTCAGACCACACATGGAATATTGTGTACATTTTTGGGCACCAGTGTATAAAAAGGATATAGTAGAGGGGTGCAGAGGAGAGCAACCAGGATTATGAGGGGAATGGGGGGATTAGAATACAATGACAGATTACAAAATTTGGGATTGTTCAGTTTAGAAAAAAGACGACTGAGGGGAGACCTCATTACAATGTACAAATACCTGAATGGACAGTACAAGGATCTCTCCAAAGATCTTTTTATACCTAGGCCTGTGACCAGGACAAGGGGGCATCCTCTGCGCTTACAGGAGAGGCGATTCTACCATAGCCATAGACAAAGGTTCTTTACTGTAAGAGAAGTGAGACTATGGATCTCTCTGCCGCAGGAGGTTGTTATGGCGGACTCTATGTACATGTTCAAGAGAGGAACCTCTCCTTTCTGGAGAGAAAAAATATCACGGCTTATGGGGATAAAACATTTATTTAATTCTTAAAGGTTGGACTTGACGGACTTGCGTCTTTTTCCAGCCTTATATACTATGATATCATAAAGCAAAGTGCACCTGTCAAAGGCGCAAATGTTTCACGTCCCGAAAACAGACCACAAAAACTATCTGTATCAAAAGTAGAGAATTTAGAACTTTGAAAATAAAGAATTTTTCCAAATTTTTGCCAAATTTAGTTTGTTTTTAATAACTAAAAATATCACAAAAAATATCATCCAAATTTTTTAACTAATTTGAAGTGCAATGTGTCACAATCTCAAAATCCCCTGGATATCTCATAGCGTTCCAAAGCTATAACCACTTATAATGACACAGGGCAGATTTGAAAAATGGGACGGCGTCCTAAAGGCCAAAAGAGGCTGAGTCCCGTAGGGGTTAAGAACAAACTTAAAGAACCTATCCTGTACATAACCTAGGGCAGTGGTGGCGAAGCCATGGCAGGGGTGCCAGAGGCAGCACTCAGAGCCCTTTCTGTGGGCACTCAGGCCATCTCCCCAGCGCACCAGACAGGACTCAAAGAATCTTCCTGCAGTTCCAAGCAACTTAAAAGATGCTGCTTTCCGTCATATATTAAAGTGATACTTACCTTGCTACTTGGGACTGTAGGAAGAGCGGGAATCAGTAGACAGGGCCGAATTATCTTTGGAAGACCTTCTGCTGGCCCCACAATTCTCTGTGTACAGAGGAACACTGGAAAGAAGCTGAAATGATGGAAATTTACCATCTTGTTCTCAGGAGGCCAATATGATTGAACGTTGTTGAGGAACAGTAAGCAATAAGATACTGCTTTAATTTTTGGTTGGCACCCCGTGATAAATAAGGGGGTTTTGGCTTGCAGTTTGGGCATTTGGCCGCTAAAAGATTCGCCATCACTGACCTAGGGAATGGCTGTATATACAGGGTGTAAAAACAAATAAATCCAGCATACAACAAGGGAAGTGGTACTGTGCAGTGTTCATACACACTGCATAAAAGTGACAATGAGAATTACACTAGATATAAAGGACAAGAGAATTAGTACTGTGTCCATATTCAGCATAAAAAAAAAGTGCAGATACTGAATGATCGTAAATAATACTAAGCCGTTCAGCCTGTAGAGCATAAGAAGCGGTACTGAGCAGTGTCTATACTCAATCTGAGCTCAATGCATTTTCATGGAAAATAAAAGCCATATAGAATGAAGTCAATAATAACAAGCGGAACAATTAAAGCGCCATAAAGCGCAGATTCACCAGATTGAGCTCAGATCTGTCTCCTGCCCATGAAATATTAAAGAGCCCACACTTTACAGCTTGTGGGAAAAACTATTTCATTAGGCAGAATTAATTTCCATGACATAATCCGAGCGTTCCTTATAAAGATGCATTTTATATCTATATTGATTTCTCTCTTATCACAAGCATGTAAAAGAGTAATGGGGCGAGAGGGTGCTCTCTGTTATACGCCAAGCACATTTTGACAGATAAAAGTGTGCATCCCCTTGTATAAGTCGATGACTTCCAGGGCAAATTCAACCACAACAAATCTCACCCAGACACAGCGAGAAATAAGTCTCAGTGCCCTTTATTTCAGATATTAGTTTTTAGAGTTATTGGACATTATCATAGATCTGTCATATGGTGGTAGTGTCATAGTCCTATGCCTAGTGCCACTGTCATCTACCCAAAGGGCCAGTTTTATTTTTCATCCAAAATGTCAGTGTGTCATTTTCTTACATTGCCCTGCTATCCAGTGTATGTTTCATTTTCCTATAACCCAAGTATCATTGTTTTTATCCTGTCTTTCCAAGTGTCCAAAGTCTCCCTCCAAAGTTCACCATTCTCTAGTTTTCTGCAGAGTTATTACCCCAATCCAAATCCATCTCAGATTAAAAAGGCACAAATTCACTAAAGACCTTAAAAGGGTTTTCCCAAGAATAGATGTGCTCCACTGCATCAGTATCCAGTATTTCCGTATTATCCCCAGTGTGTTTCATTGTCCTACACAAGTATCAGCATTTTTGGTCTTGTCAGTGTGTCAGTATCCTCAGAACACACATTATTGCCCCACTTTACAACTACTGTATCGCAATAGATGTACTGTGAATAGGGAATGCAGCTGTTGTAGTCAGGCCATCCTGTCATACAGAGTGTATGTATGGTGCATGTTCCAACAGACTCTCTTAGTACCACTAGAAGTTATAAGAAACCCATAAAGTAAGAAATATGAGCCATGTGCCAGAATTCAACCTTTGTGACAGTGACCCTTCTCCTAAAGGGTGTGGGCATTGTTGGCATGGCGCTTGCTCGTGCCAGTTTTGTTGTTACACTGTAGTTAAGCGTCTTTGTTTCCACTAATTATAACTCTGTGTAAAATTGGCTCAAGGGGCTGCAGTCATTTTTAGGCTTTGTGTCTGTTGGGAGTAAAATAGCAGCTCTTTGTGTCAACGTTTGTGCCTTTGTGTAGTTGGTAACAGAACACAATGCTGTCGTACAATGCCGCCTGTTGCTCTATTGTGTGCTTCATACATTTCAGCTGCTGCCGGCCTTTGAAGTTGCTGCAACAATTATCCACAGTAATAGGGCTTTCTGCTAAAGTTATTCTGTTAAAAGTCAAAAATGAACCCTCAAGTGAGACAAGAAAGATCCATGTTATACACACATTATATTATGAAATATTTCAAAATATTTTATAATTGTAGAAAAAATATATGTATATTCATTTTTATTGCAATCACTTTCCTTTTCCAGATTAATACCTTTTAGTATTAAATACAAAGATATGATAGATGTTCTTAAATGTGTCCTTATTTTTTACCTAATGTTTTTCTGGAACCTTATTTTTATTTTATTAAATGTAGGTTAAATTGTATTCTAATTCAAAATTTAATACCAAAAAATCCTTCATCCAGATTATTTACATGTTTGCATTTTAGGATTTATTTTAATTGAGTAAAACAAAAGAATAATTATTTATTTTAACCTGAAGGACACACAGACCACATTAGTATCTACTTTGGAGACCACAGAGAGAAGTCCACTCCCTACCCCTCATTATGCCTCATGGATAATGCACACGGCTACCTTTTTCTCCAGATCACATGAATCAGAGATGTTTTGGGAGTTCTTGGGAGTTCCCAAATTCACTTTTTTAATCCTCAGTGTAATTCTAAATAAAATATGTCCAAATATTGTTTGCATACAACTTAAGTAATAATTAAATTTAGGTTAGGGATCTAATAGTGAAATTCCTAGGATCATTCAAAGTTTAAAAATCACATTACATCAAAATTGCCCAAACTTAGGACTGCACATAACCTCATTCTCTTGTCTGTTTTTGCCTTCAGTGGGTGGAATTTTATATATCTGCGCCACAATTTAGCTTCTTTTCCAACACTTGTGGCTTTTTTTAATTTGCTCAATTTGGGTCCTGCTTTTAAATTGCTTTTTTGGAGCAATTTTTGCCAAATAACCAGACCAACAAAAAGCAAGCAAATCTACCAACTTCCAAACCCCTTTATGAATGCAGTTTTACATTCCTGACACTTATTTGTTTTTCTTACCGTGCACCAAATCATTAAGTCCTTGCAATACACTGTAAAATTAATGACCAATAAACTGCACAATTTGTTCGCCAAAAAAAACTGACCCTTTAACACAAATAATAATTGAGCCCCAGTGTAGCTTCAGTATTTTTATAGTTTGAGATGTAAGTCTGCAAAAAAGGGCCACACATCATCCATATGCCATACGTTTTTGCGGTTGGTAAATTATTGTGTTATACTGTACAGCTTTTAAAATGTAACACTTTATTTGCCAAAAACAGTTTGAATGAGAAGTATTGTGTAAAACAATTACATAGCCATAAGATGGCAGCAGAGTGAAGAAAAATGGGTGATTGCCAAGTGCAGATGTCACCTCAGATGTGACATTTTCTGCAAACTCCTGGTGATCTGAGTTCTGTGGTGACATTTAAAAAAAAAGTTTGCATTGCTCATCAGTAGAATTATTTACACATAGCATTTGATGAGTCAGTAAATCCACTGAGCAGAACTGACAGCACCGTGACTTCCAGCTGCTGCATGATGCGATCGCAAGTGAGCGGCCTAATTATACTGTCTGGGAATTAGCAAGAAATAAACATATGCTGATCGCAACATTGACACAGCTGCTGCCAACAACCCCAAATACTGCACAGCCCCAGAGGATCCCACCACAAACTACAACCAACGTACTACTCTCCCATTGAAGCCGATGAGAGGTGAAACCATGGCTCAGGCACACGAACTTGTTGGCGTGCATAAGGATTTTATGATAGGCCTTTTTAATATTTTTTCAGAAATAATGTCCATTGTTGAACAACTGAAGAATTTTTTTGTAAGGGTTTATTTTGCAAAAACTGTGATGATCACAATAAAAATGCCCATTTGTATTTCATTATTGTCTAGAAAGTGAAAGTGGTCACAGTTAGTGGGGAGGGGGCCCCATTCGGAATTTTGTATTTAATACAATTTATGAAAAAGCCTAAAATACTACTATTTTACTAATGTTAGTATATATTCACATAGGACTACTCAGATTTATAAAAAGTGATGCAAACCGCCTTAGTGCAGTTTGCCTCACTAATGTGCAGGGTACACCAGATAATTCAATACTGGCGCACGGACTTCAATAATCTGATGCAATCTGCACTGTTATGGGAAGTGTGCACCTTTTTGTCTTTGGTGCATGTACATTATACAGTATGCAACACAATTGTGTTGAATCACAGTAATAAACGTGTCTGGTATCATTAGGATTCTACAGATTTTTTTTAGAATTCCATTCTGAGCTTATGTAAACCGATATATCCACATGTGAAGCCTGCACACTTTACAGTCTATCCCTTAAAGGAAACCCATCGTGAGGAATCTACTATCGGAAGTATCCTGCCGGAAGTATATTGCAGAGTATTATCATGAACAAGTAATCAGATGATTGCTTTTTCATGTCCCATGGTAGAAACTGTAAAATATGGCGGCGCGGTGGCTAAGTGTGTAGCACTTCTGCCTTGCAGCACTGGGGTCCTGGGTTCAAATCCCACCCAGGTCAACATCTGCAAAGAGTTTGTATGTTCTCTCCATGTTTGCATGGGTTTCCTCCTTACTCCGGTTTCCTCCCACACTCCCAAAACATACTGTTAGGTTGTTTAGATTGGTAGCCCCATGGGGACAGGGACCAATTTGTCATGCTTTGTGCAGCGCTGCGTATTCTGTGTGCGCCATATAAATAAAGAATTATTATTATTTAAAAAGTTTAAAAAAAAGGTTATTCAATAAAAAATAAAGTAAGAAATCAATAAAAATACCCATAAGCCCCATAACATATAAAGAGACATATAACGCAAAAAAAGTCTAAATCATAACACAAACCCCACATATATAGTATCACCGCGTCCGTAACAACCCGTACAATAACAGTATATTATAATATTTACCTATTCAATCCCACAAAAAATGCTATAAAAAGTGATCAAAAAAACATATGTACTCCAGGATGATATTGGTGCAAAGTACAACATGCCCCGCAAAAAACAAGCCATCAACCAACTCCATAGCCAAAAAAGTAACAATGTTATTCCACGTGGAAGACAGCAATGCAAAAATAATTTTTTTTTCCCCGCATTAGGGTTTTATTTGACAAATTTAGTAAAACGTAAGAAAAAATATTCATGTCTGGTATCTCCGTAATCGTATCGACCCATAGAATAAAGATAAGATAAAGATTTTTTAAAAAGTTAAAAATCCAGTACAGAATTTAAGCTTTTCTACTCCTGCCCTCAAAAAAAAAGTTCCTAAATTTTCAACAATAGGGGATACCAACCCCAAAATGGTAACACTGGAAAAAGCTTCTCATGACCCCAATAACAAAAAAGCTAAAATTTTATAGCCTACAAAAGGTGCCAATGAGGAATCTAAAATCCTGGTAGCTGCAAGGAGCTCCTTTGCTTCTGCGCCTCGCTGTGTACCCATAAAACAAGTAACAGCCACATGTGGTCTCCGTACTCGGGAGAAATTGCAGAGCAAATTGTAAGATGGGTTTTCTCTTTTTATCTTTTGGAAATGTGTAAATTTTAGGGCTAAATGAACGTATAAACGTCAAAATTCAATTACTATGAAGACCTCAAGGCATTAACAATCTTCCTAAAAGCTGTTTCTGATAGTTTGAGGGGTGCAGATTTGAAAATGGGTTGGTTATATAGGGGTTTTTGATGTTAAATATGTAAAATTTAATTCAAAACTATATTTATCCCCAAATAGTCAATTCTGAAAATTGGGATTTAAAAATTCGATTTGTAAGCCGTGTGACATCAATATAAATTATCCAGACATTCAAAAATTATGAAAATGTAAAGTAGACATATGGGAAATGTTATCCAGCAATTTTTTTAGGTGGTAAATCTATCCGCCTGAAAACGCAATGATTTCGAATTTCAAAAATGTCAATTTTTTCAAAAAATTCATCATTTTTTCTTTTTTTTGTAAATAAACGCAAAACTCATCAGCCAAAATTTACCACTAAAATGAAGCACACCATGTGAGGAAAAAACTATCTCAGAATCGTTTTGATAAGTAACAGTGTTCAAGAGTTATAACCATATAAAGCGACGCAAGTCAGAATCCAAAAAATGGGGCTGAGCCTTAAGCTACAAAATGGTTGTGTCCTTAAGGGGTTAAATAAAGATGTACCACTGTGATATCTACTGCTCAGCTCATGATCTGTCCCTTTCTTCACCCTGCATCAGGCAAAATAACTCCTTCTGCACCAAACAGACATTATGTATGAGCCAGCCGCATCCGCCCAGGGATCCAATACTTTTGCTAGAATTTTAATGCTGCTCAAAAACCCGCAGACTGGAAAAATGAGACAGAGGCATCGTGCGGACCCCCACGTGTCGCATCCATCTGTTAAATCATTAAAGAGCCGACACGGCAGACACAAGGGGGGGGCACAGATCTATCTCCACCAGGAAACATCAGTGAGGATTTCTAAGCGTCTAGACTTTCCCCATGAAATAATTGTTCCTCTCCTGAAGATTATAGATCTGCGCTCTCACTGCTGGAAATTGACTCGTTTATGGAGAAAGCATTGTGCTGCCGGCCGAGGATTCAATACAAGAAAAGAAAGCAGTGCTTATCAGGAGATTTCTATTGTACATTAAATGCAGAAAACTTATGTGTAGTATTAAAGGGATAATATGACTGCAGTAAGGTGGACAGTGGACCCATCGACATTACAGAGGGACAATTTGGGGGCTTATACTGTAGGGCTTTTGAACATGAGTAGCCCAAGGTTCTCTGTTTGTCGGCCATGTATCATGGAAGTGTGGGCTCCCCTAACATACCGATAACAGAGGAATAAACTGCCCATGTCGTAAACTTGGGCAGGAATAGTACCTGCTCTGGGTTTTGTGTCCTGAGCAGTGGGAACAAACACGTGGTCATGGAAACTACAGCCTTATGTTTGAGCCCATAAAACAACATTGAGACATATGCTTGCTGCAATAACAGAGGCTAGCATATGTCCCAGAAAAATCATTTGTGTGCAAGAGGCTATAGTTGGTGCACCTATCACATTGCCAGGCATAATCAGTGTTCGCATCATTCTGCAAGATAAAGTACAATATAAAGTACCCCCAGTGCTTAGTCACAGTGCTAGATATAGTGCCCCCACTATTTATTTAGTAAAGCACATAAAATGCTCAGATATTGTGCCTCATAGCAGCGGATGGCTTAGTCAGTGTTCCCTAAATTGCTGCCAGATCTTGTCAGTGCCTTGATAATATTGCAAACATTGTACCCCCATAATTGATTAAGGGGGCACACCCTACTGCTACAAAGCAATATTACCTATATCACAGGAGTCTAGGATCTTGGTGGTAAAAAATAAAGCAGACCTTTTCTCCTCTGCTCTCTTCTAGTACACAGCAGATGCAATGGTGACTTTACCTAAGGGCTGGTAATTGGGCCGTTGTTAGGGATGTAAGTGTCAGCACTCAGCTCCAACATGCCAGTTATAAAATACAACATTTGTAGTGATGGATGGCAATAACCGTTCTCCACCATGGGGTCATCACACCAAATTCATTTAGGTCCGGAAGAGTTCTCAGAAAATGAACTTTTTCCCCCAAAACACATTTCAACTCCATTGCAGGCCTGCCTTAGAAGGAGCAGCTAACATAGTTTAAGTGATTGCTCCATTAACACAGGTGTGGGTGTTGATGAGGACAGGGCTGGAGATCAATCTGTCATGATGAAGTAAGAATCACACCACTGGATACTTTAAAAGGAGGCTGGTGCTTGGCATCATTGTTTCTCTTCTGTTAACCATGGTTATCTCTAAAGAAACACGTGCAGTCATCATTGCACTGCACAAAACTGGCCTGACAGGGAAGAGTATCGCAGCTAAAAAGATTGCCCCTCAGTCAACAATCTATCGCATCATCAAGGAATTCAAGGAGAGAGGTTCCATTGTTGCCAAAAAGGCTTCAGGGCGCCCAAGAAGGGCCAGCAAGCGCCAGGGCCGTCTCTTAAAAGTGTTTCAGCTTCAGGATTGGGCTACCAGCAGTGCAGAGCTTGCTCAGGAATGGCAGCAGGCAGGTGTGAGTGCATCTGCATGCACTGTGAGGCGGAGACTCTTGGAGGAATGCCTGATGTCAAGGAGGGCAGCAAAGAAGCCACTTCTCTCCAGAAAAAAACATCAGGGACAAACTGATATTCTGCAAAACGTACAGGGAGTGGACTGCTGAGGACTGGGGTAAAGTCATTTTCTCTGATGAATTCCCTTTCGATTATTTGGAACATCTGGAAAACAGCTTGTTTGGAGAAAACAAGGTGAGCAATACCACCAGTCTTGTCTCATGCCAACTGTAAAGCATCCTGCAACCATTCATGTGTGGGGTTGCTTCTCAGCCAAGGAAATCGGCTCTCTCACAGTCTTGCCTGAAAACACGTCCATGAATAAAGAATAGGACCAGAATGTCCACGAAGAGCAACTTCTCTCAACCGTCCAAGAGCAGTTTGGTGATCAACAATGTCTTTTCCAGCCAGCATGATGGAGCACCTTGCCATAAAGCAAAGGTGATAACTAAATGGCTCAGGGAACAAAACATAGAAATTTTGGGTCCATGGCCTGGAAACTCGCCAGATCTTAATCCCATTGAGAACTTGTGGTCAATCATCAAGAGACGGGTGGACAAACAAAAACCAACAAATTGTGACAAAATGCAAGCATTGATTGTGCAAGAATGGACGGCTATCAGTCAGGATTTGGTCCAGAAGCATGGCAGGGAGAATTGCAGAGGTCCTGAGGAAGAAGGGTCAACACTGCAAATATTGACTTGCTGCATTAACTCATTCTAACTGTCAATAAAAGCTTTGCCAAGGGCATTGAAGATGAAACATGGTTGGGTCTTTCAGTATGACAATGATCCCAAGCAATGATGGAGTGGTTTCTTAAGAAGTATTTCAAGGTCCTGGAGTGGAAAGTCTGTGTTACTCAGCTACAGCCCCAAAACATCACTGGTCTAGAGGAGATCTGCATGGATGAATGGGCCAAGATACCAGCAACAGTGTGTCCCAACCTTGTGAAGACTTACAGAAAACGTTTGACCTCAAACAAAGGATATACAACAAAGTATCAAGATTAACTTTTGTTATTGACCAAATACTTATTTTCCATCATAATTTGCAAATAAATTCTTTAACCCCCTACAGGACTTAGCCTCTTTTGGCCTTAAGGACGCGGCCCCATTTTTCAAATCTGCCCTGTGTCACTATAAGTGGTTATAGCTTTGGAACGATACAAGATATCCAGGGGATTTTGAGATTGTTTTCTCGTGACACATTGTACCTCAAATTAGTTTAAAAATTTGGATGAAATCTTTTGTGTTTAGTTATGGAAAAAAAACTAAATTTGGCAAAAATTTAGAAAAATTCTTTATTTTCAACGTTCTAAATTCTCTACTTTTGAAGCAGATAGTCATAATAGCACCCAAATAAATTCATAACTTACATTTCCCAAATGTCTACTTTATGTTGGATGGTTTTTTAAGATTCCATATATTTTACTAGAATATTATAAGGCTCAGAATTTAGGTATCATTTTTCACATTTTTTGTAAAATCACCAAAACCCATATTTAGATGGACCTGCTCTACTTCTAATTGACACTGAGAGGCCTAAATAATAGCGAGACCCGATTTATACGGGTTAAAACAAAATGGAGGTGCAGTCTACAAATTGCAATATTTTTTCACAATACACTCATTTTGGGTGGAAAATTAAACATTTACAATGGATTAAATTAAAAAAGGCTCCACAAAGTTTGATACCCAATTCCTCTCGAGTACACCGATACCCTATATGTGGTGGTAACCTGCTGTATGGGCGCACGGCCGGGCATAGAAGGGAAGGAGGCGCCATCCAGATCAGATTTGCTATGTCACATTGTACAGGCTATAACTTTTTGTGGACATATAGGGGCTTATTTCTTTTGCCACATGAGATGCACTTTTCTGGTATGTAATTTTGGGGCATCTATAGCTGATTGGTGAGATTTTATTAACTCTTTGTTGGTGGAGGAAATGAAAATCATCAATTTTTAGGAAAATTTTTATGTGTTTTTTTTTTCGGTTAACCATACCATAAAAATAGTGTATTATTTTTATTCTATGGGTCACCACTAGAGATGAGCGAGTATACTCGTCCAAGCTTGATGCTCATTCGAGTATTAGCGTACTCGAAACGGCTCGTTGCTCGGACGAGTTTTCCGCCTGCTCGACATCGAACATTTACTTAAGAAAACACAGGGAAGAACAGTGAAGAATACAATGAAAACAGTGAACACAGGATCATTTAAGTGAAGAACACAGTGAAGAACACATTGCAAATGTTTCCGTACATCTGCTAACTTATCCGAAGACACGTGCAGAACGGTGTTTTTCACAATAGTGTGTGAAGAACACATTGCAGATGTATGGAAACATCTGCAATGTGTTCTTCACACATATCGTTTTGCTCTGTTCGTGAGCCGGTGCCAGAAGCAGGATGTTATAGCACGTCCCCATGCGCTTAGCATCTAGCCGCGGGGACGTACTATAATGTCCAGGTGCGCCTAGGGGTTAAAAAATCAGACAATGTAATTTTCTGGATTTGTTTTCTCATTTTGTCTTTCATAGTTGAGGTCTACTGATGATGTCAATAACAGGCATCTCTCATCTTTTTAAGTTGGAGAACTTTCACTATTGGTGGCTGACTAAATATTTTTTTTCTCCACTGTATATCTTATCAGAGCTCAATTCTGTCTTAACAACAAGAGGACCAGAAATATCAGGGATTAAAATCAGGGCAATTTCACATTGGCGCACGAGCGCCAGTGTATGATAAATGTCCCCCAATAGGTCTCATTTATCATACACTGGTTGCACCGGCAGTCCCTGGCTGCACGACGAACAATTCGCTGCCTATAGCGAGTGAGTGAGGAACCCCGAGCCCACTTCACCAGCCACGTCCACATGACGTGGAGGTGGCATAAAGGGAGAAATTATCGGAATTATTGGCCGTGTGCCATTCGTTGGGATTATTTCAGTGCTTGTACACCAGAAAAGCCCTGATAAATGTCCCTAACAGACTGTAAAAAGGGAATATGCTGGAAAATAAAGCAAGTTGTCACGGCTGCTCCTGCGACCCTCCTCTTGGGTTGCAGGTGCACCTGTGTGCCTCCCTGTCTTACCTGTCCACGATACAGCACTGTCTCCCACGATCTGGAGCACCTCCTAGGGCGCACATGCACTGTCTTAAAGGGCCAGAGCACTGCTAATTGGCACTGGCCACCTGGCAATCTACAAATAGCCAGCCTCTTTCCTCATGCCCCGCATGATCTTTGTGCTTTCATGCCATTGAGAAAGCTGTGTTCCTTGCCCTGTGCGTTTATGCTGATTTCCCATTGTGACCCCGGTTGCGGTTATGACTTCGCTACGGTGCGGCCAACCTTGACCTTTTGCTCTGCCATTGACCTTGAAACCGTGCTGCCTGTCCTGACCTCCTGCCTGTCTCCGATCATGATTCTGTCTCAGGATTCTATACTTAGCCTTGGCCACCACCGTGAGCAAATTTGCCAATGTGGAGCGACCTGGTGGTATCCCGTCGCAGCAAGTCTAACCCGCTTTGCAGCAGGCTTTGGTGAAAACAGGATGCCACTTAGATTCCACTCCCTGGTGTTGACTTAAGTCATCGCTCTACAGTGGGTCCACTAGCCCCGAATCCTGACACAAGTCATATAATAGTCAGAAACATTGCCATTCCTTATATACAAAATGTTTATTGAAAGGTGAGTTACTTATCTTTGAAGGAGAGCTTATTTGCATCAAATACATCAAATAAATCCTAGTGGTGACTGCACATAGTCAAAATGTCATTATGTATCCCTATCTATAAAAGCTTATATAAAAATAAAAGGCTCACTCCTGTCCTTGTAGCAGCACTCAATGGTACTAATTGTGAGCTGACTGATACTCTCCGGGGTATTAATCATCCAGGCAAACTTTTTCTGCACTGCAGACTATTGTGCTACAGAATGTGCAGACTATTAACGACTCCTGGGCCCCCAACTCTTGCTCTTTTTAATTTCAAGCATTAAGTGAAATTCAGATTTTTTTTAATCCTCCTTTTCTTGCAGGAACATTGTTCTGTAGATTAGACGAAGCAGTGTGTGATTTAGCTATGAATATATCAAGAATTATCTCCCCCGGTTAACTCTTTCCTATCACTTCTATTTACTTCACTTCTGTTTTAAAAAAAAATGTACTGCATATGCTATTCTACATGGCTGAAATCACATTCAGGACATGTAATGACATATTAATAGATATATTATAGAAATAGTCTTGTAAATAGAAGTGCTATATAATTTACTGTATGAAAGGTGATGCAAAGCTTGACCTTATTCTAAATTAATGACTGTAAATCTCAAAAATGAATTGAGTTTTTATTTTGAATTATGTGGATGGGATTGGTGTAAATCCTATACATTATGCTGTAACTGTAAACTGCTAAGGAAGGCTCCCTGGCCATCTTGTTTTTTTAACACCTTTCCAACAATGTTCTTTTCCATATTTGTATTTGTGGTGGCAAACCTATGGCGCAATTACCAGAGGGAACACTCATAGGGCTCTCTACGGGCAAGTATGTCGCCACCCCAGCAGAGACTTAAGTGATACTCCTGCAGTTCTAGACAGCCAAGGACATGCCATGCTCAGCGTGATTTGAAAACAACACATATTGGGCTGCCTGGGACTGTAGGAGGTACGGAAAGGGTCAGTTTATCTTTGGAGCTCCTGTTTCCAGCTCTGTGATTTTTCTTATCCTTGATAATCCATATTTCTCCTTTTTTCAATGGAACCTTCAAAGGCAGATCAGAGAGCAATAAATCCGCTCCCTAATCAGTCCCTCCAGGGGTGTAACTGCAGGGGTAGCAGCTGCTATGGGGCACACAGTGTAAGGGAGCCCTAGCATCTGACACACTAAAGAATGGAGGATGTGCACCATTATATACATATTATGCTGCACATTGTACAGCATAGTATGTATATAACAGTGCACATCTTCCACAGTACATAACTGAGCCATCCACTTAGATAAAAAATGTCAGGGGACAGCAGAACTAGGAATCTCCCATGTTGTCAGCAGCTTCTGTATAAGTGTATAAATGTATATATCAGTGCATAAATGTGTGCCCATAAAAGTATAAATGTATGAGTATACAAATATGTATTTTCTTGTGTGGGAAGGGGGGCCCCATTCAGAAGTCTGCTGTCTGCTATGGGGCTCTGCTTCTCCTAGTTACACCTATGAGTCCTTTCATCCCATCATCAGTGTTGGACTAAGGGCAGAGTGCAGAAAGAGTCTTAACCATTTGGGGACAAGTCAAGTTTAGTTATCTTTCTTGATTTTTCTATGGTGACACTAATTATAAAGAGAGCCCTAAAATTGATAGGGGAAAGGAGGTTGGAACAAAACATGTAAGTGGGCACTAAAAGTGTGGGACAAGAGGTAGGTGTGCAAAACCTAAGAGAGTCTCTAATTCTATGGGGAGCTAGTAGATGGCACAAAACTGTAGCGGGAGCTCTAAAGCTATTGAACAGCAAAAAAGGACACAATACTATTGTGAGGGTGGACAGGAAAGTGCACAGTACTAAACATAAATGAAAGGTTGGGTGCTTCTCTACTATGCATTCAATATTCAGTGGGTGGGTGCTGTACTTTATATTTATGTATGAGGCTAGGGGGTACTGTTAATATATGAGGTAGTCCTGCTGTATTATATATGAATTCATGAGGGGGTGCTGTTGTATAATACATTAATTTACAAGGGGGATGCTGCACTACATATTAATAAATGAGGCAGGACTGTTGCTGTTCTAGTCCAATAAATAAGGTGGGGTATGGCAGGCAGTTCACATGAAGTTCCAATAAAGTGATTTTGCCATTCCAGTCCTAATCACACCATTTAGTGTTGCCTGCAATGTACTATTAATCTAGAAAAAAAGTCCATATGCAGTTGAATTGACAATTTCACCATTTTCTATGCTGGACAAAATTATGTTTTCATCATGAACTGTACTACCTTTGATTTTCAAAATGGGGCACCCTTCCCACTTAAAAATATACTTATTACACACACTTGTATACACTCTTACACACACACATATAGAGCGTCACAGGTGCTCCTGCGACCCATGTCCTGGGTCGCAGGCACACCCATGTGCCTCCCTGTGCCCCCTCAAGCCAGCAAGCAGGTTCACTTAAGTCGCCTTGCTCCAGCGATGGTCTCTTCACTCCGTCGTCTAAGATATAAAGGGCCAGCACACTTTGGTGCTGACCGCCTTCCCAGACAAATTCCGTCCTCCCGGATCATTGAACCTTGTGCCCTAGAAAAAGCTTGTTCCCTATGTCCTGTGCATTTATATTTTTTCCTATTGTGGCCTCGATTTTGTCCTGATTTCGGTCCTGTGCTTCCTATGCTTACCTTCCGCAATGTCCCCGCTCTGATCCCGTGCTGTCTGTCCTGACCTTCCGCCTCTGCCTCACAATTCTGCACCTTGCCTTGGCCATCACCATGGACAAAGTCGTGCCTGTGGAGTGACCTGGTGGTAACACACCACAGCAAGTCCAATCCCTTTGCGGCAGGCTCTGGTGAAAACCTAGTCCGCGGTGGTTCAGTGGGTCCGCTACCTCTGATCCTGACATAGAGCATGTACACATCACATATACACACATATACAGATCTACAGCATATAAACCCAAATACAGTATATATACCCCATAACTACATAAAGAATATATACATAACAGATACAGACATATATACAGCATATATACATCACAAATATACACATATATACATCATATATTTTTATACATATTATGCTGTACAATGTGCAACATAATGGGGCAGATTTATCAAGCTGTCTGAAAGGCAGAATATTTCTAGTAGCCCATGGCAACCAATCACAGCTCAGCTTTCATTTTACCAGTGCTCATGAATATTTTAAAGAGGAGCTGTGATTGGTTGCCATGAGCAACAAGAAACATTCTGACTTTCAGACAGCTTGATAAATCTTCCCCAATATGTACACTCACCGGCCACTTTATTAGGTACACCTCTCCAACTGCTCGTTAACACTTAATTTCTAATCAGCCAATCACATGGCGGCAACTCAGTGCATTTAGGCATGTAGAAATGGTCAAGACAATCTCCTGCAGTTCAAACCGAGCATCAGTATGGGGAAGAAAGGTGATTTGAGTGCCTTTGAACGTGGCATGGTTGTTGGTGCCAGAAGGGCTGGTTTGAGTATTTCAGAAACTGCTGATCTACTGGGATTTTCACGCACAACCATCTCTAGGGTTTACAGAGAATGGTCCGAAAAAGAGCTGATAGAAAGGCAACAGTGACTCAAATCGCCACCCATTACAACCAAGGTAGGCAGAAGAGCATCTCTGAACGCACAGTACGTCGAACTTTGAGGCAGATGGGCTACAGCAGCAGAAGTGTACACTGGGTGCCACTCCTTTCAGCTAAGAACAGGAAACTGAGGCTACAATTTGCACAAGCTCATCGAAATTGGACAGTAGAAGATTGGAAAAATGTTGCCTGGTCTGATGAGTCTCGATTTCTGCTGCGACATTTGGATGGAAGGGTCAAAATTTGGCGTCAACAACATGAAACCATGGATCCATCCTGCCTTGTATAAACGGTTCAGGCTGGTGGTGGTGGTGTCATGCTGTGGGGAATATTTTCTTGGCACTCTTTGGGCCCCCTGGTACCAATTGAGCATTGTTGCAACACCACAGCCTACCTGAGTATTGTTGCTGACCATGTCCATCCCTTTATGACCACAATGTACCCAACATCTGATGGCTACTTTCAGCAGGATAATGCGCCATGTCATAAAGCTGGAATCATCTCAGACTGGTTTCTTGAACATGACAATGAGTTCACTGTACTCAAATGGCCTCCACAGTCACCAGATCTCAATCCAATAGAGCATCTTTGGGATGTGGTGGAACGGGAGATTCGCATCATGGATGTGCAGCCGACAAATCGGCAACTGTGTGCTGCCATCATGTCAATATGGACCAAAATCTCTGAGGAATGCTTCCAGCACCTTGTTGAATCTATGCCACGAAGAATTGAGGCAGTTCTGGAGGCAAAAGGGGGTCCAACCCGTTACTAGCATGGTGTACCTAATAAAGTGGCCGGTGAGTGTATATGATAGTGCACATCCTCCATTCTTTACTGTCAAATCAGATGATGGGGCCCCCTGACACTGTGGGCGGCTGCTATGGCTCATTTCGGACATATACAAATAAAATAAGACAGTGTATAAACAGTCAAATGGAACAATAGTAGTGAAGGCCCTCCTCGCAAGAGCTTACAGTCAATGAAGATGAAGGGGGTGACACAAGAGGTATAAGAGATTGTATAATGTTTCAGCCTTTCTTTATAAGGGAACAGAATAAAATAATTCAATAAATAAGGATGCTGGTGCTTGAAACAGCCATCATCTGCCATCTTATATACAAAGTCCAAGGTCATTGAGAATGCAGAGAAACCTGTAGCTTGGTATCTGCTGTTTTCCATATATGAGAGAATGACTCAGATTGGGTTAGTAAAGAGAATGTTGAAATGTCATGCAGTTAGTGAGTGTTATAGGCTTGCCTAAAGAGATGGGTTTTAAGAAGACGTTTGAAACGTTGGAGACGTTGGTGGTTGGTTATTAGGTTGGTGATCGAGGAAGGGCATTCCAGGGAATTGGTGCAGCTCAGGAGAAGTCCTGGAGACAAATAATCTAAGATGACTGGCAGATCGAAGAGCACAGGTTGGGAAAGGTCAGGATTGGGTTGGTTAGTGGTTGGTGAAACTTCAAGAAGTTCCGTCTTGAAGAAGAGAGGACATGATATTAGAGATAAAAACCAAGAGAGTACTGTGTCCCAGCCCAATTGAACAAAGCATCCTGAGATGGAGCCGGTGCTCCACTGTATCAAACACTGCCAAGAGATCCTGAAGAATAAGTAAAGAATAGTCACCTTTGGATTTAGTAGGGAGGAAATAATTGGAGAATTTTAGCAGTTTCAGTGGAATGCATGATGCGAAAACCAGATTATAGCAGGTCAAGAATAGACCAGGTGTTCCAGAAGTTTGGAGATGAAAGGGAGATTAGACTCTGGTTGGTAGTTAACAGTATTGGACAGGTCCAGGGAAGGTTTCTTTAGTAATAGAGTAATGGCGTTCTTAAAAGAATACAAACAACACGAGAAGAGAGAGAGAGATTAAAGATTTTAGTAAGGTGAGAAGTGACTACAGGACAGAGCGACAGTACAAGATGTGAGGTGATAGGCTCACTCATGCAGGTAGAGGGGTAAGCAGAGGAAAGGAGCCTGGACACTTCTTCCTCTGTGACTACCTCAAAAGAAATGAGTGAGCAGGGTGAGGTACAAGAGGGAAAGGGATTAATGGAGCTGAATCGTACACTCTAGTGAGTCTGAAGCAATGCTTTGTAAAACAGAAATATTGCACTACAAGATCCTGCTGGTTTAGACACAGCCGACTGACATAACATGTTGTTATTTAATTTACAATCGTCAAGTACAACTACAGAACTTCATGTACAAGTGACTCCTTCGTGTCCAAAACTGCCCTGCCAGGTCCTTTTAAAAGCTTTTGCATGCATTGTTGGGGGTTTTGGAATTATTGACATAACCAAATCAGTATGACTTCCAACTGTAGACTGTACAGTTTTAACGTTTTAGCCTCTGTCCACATAGTTTAGGGAACTGGTGAGGGTAGGAGAGTTTACCAACAGTTTGGACCATACTGCACAATTGCACAAATTGAAGCCCTGAAGAGCTGTCATAAAATTGCCACGGGTGCTTCTGCGACCCACTTCCTGGGTCACCCGTGTCCCCCTCTGCTCTCCTGGTACCCCAATGTTGGCCTTACCTGCCCTCGTTCCAGCGCTGGCTCTGGTGGTCTCCTTGGGCCCTGCATGCACCAGCTTCCGGAGATTTAAAGGTCCAGCGTGCCGATAATTGTCGCTGGCTGGCTGCAAGGTCTGGTAAATAGCCAGCCCCTTCCTGTTTCCCCCGCTGGATGCTGCTGGATCTTTGTGCCTCACAGCCTTAGAGAAAGTTTTGTCTGATGCCCTGTGCTTGTATTCTTAATTCTCACTGTAACCCAGGTTCCTTTATTGACTCTGATCCTGTGCTGCCTGACCTGACTTTCCGCTTAGTTCCTGACTCTGATCCTCTGCTGCCGGTCTTGCCCTTCCCCGACCACAATCTTGACTTTGTACTATGCCTTGGCCGCCATCGCGGACAGAGTTGTGCCTGTGGAGCGACCTTGTGGTACCACGCCGCAGCAAGTCCAACCCACTTTGAGGCGGGCTCTGGTGAAAACCAGGTCACTTAGACTCGGCTCCCAGGTGTCGGTTAAGTCATCGTCCATGGTGGTCCAGTGGATCCACTACCCCTGGTACCAGACACGCATGTTCATAACAGTAGGACTGGGAAAATGCATTTACACTGATGAGCAAAAGGGGAACAGTGTTTTGAACTTTTGACTTTAAGGTTCCATGTCTCCCCATCCACTACAGTTTTGAATGTGAGACTACCATCATTTCAAGGCAATCATTTTGGCTTCTAATTCTTGTATGCTACAAATCACAGCCGGCTCTCACCTTCCATAATGGGTTAGTGTATTATTAGGTTGATTCTCAAGTGAAAGGTCAATGGTTTGAATTGAAAAACAGCCATAGAGAAGATTTCCCAACAAAAAAAAAAAACAGCATGATCCTGCTCATTGATAGTGATCTATCGGTCAAGAAAATTGCCAAACTCCATCATGTGTCATGACAGCTGGAAAAATAGAAAATAAAGTTATCATAATAGTGAGAGCCCAGATGAACAAGCAAGCACAAGGTGATGCATAGTATACAAGTCTGGAATGGTAAAATGAAGAAAGGTGAAGAATCTATTAATTCAATGTTGTCATTGCAAATATATACAAAAAGTGGACAGAAGATTTTAAATGGGTGAATTGGACAGAGTTAATAGACTGAGCTTTAATGCGTGCAAATGGGTTTGGAAGAGTGAAGAGGAAAGAGGGATATCAGATTAAGAAATTGAAGGAACCATCAAATTCGGTAGAGGAAGCCAAAAGTATAGGATTTTTGACCAGGATCAATGATCATCCCAATACTGAGACATACAAGGTGTAATAAAAAGTTTGGGACGGTGGAATATCTCGGATCAAAAAACTTAACATATATGTGTCAAATATTTTTCAAAATCTATTCAATGGTACCCATGGGGTGGGGCGGGGTCAACTTTAAAATCTTAACTGAAACTCCTATTTATTATTGCAGATTCAGATTCCCCAGGAAAAATTACATTGATTAGATCTACCATTCAAGTAATATTTAGTGGATTAAAAAACAATGTGACAAATATTTTTTTAAACTCCATCCAATGATACTAAAGTTGACCCTGTATTTTCTGTATAGAAACTACATTCTGCATAACCAAGGAACAATGATGTGGAAGTAGTTCTTTTCTATTCTCTACGGGGAACTGTCTCTCACACATTGGAGAGCTTGATTAACTTTAGTCTCCTCCCCTCTGAAGACTGGTATTTTTCTTAGTGCGAAAAAAGTTTTCAAATATCTGATTCTCTACATTAAGTGTTTGAAATCGGTAACATCTGATAGCTTTTAGAAAAATATTGCATAAATCTATTTTCAGATTTTGGATCTGATGAATCTTGATCAAAATATAAAATTTTTCAACGTTCTTGCACACATTTAGATTTTTAGTGATAGGCATCTTTAGGTAGGGGAGCAAGTTTGGCATCATTGGATAGATTTTTGAAAAATATTTAACACAAATATTTTTAGTTTTTCAATCCGATATGTATTTTGCAAGATATTCTACCGTCCCAACCTCTTTGTTATATCCTACAAGATGAGTTGTTTCATATACTCAAGTACAATAGGTATGACAACATAGGGGGGAATTTATCAGGGTTTGTTCAACAGTTTTCAAGCATACACACACAGACAGGTATTGCAACTATTTTCCCCCTTATGTCACCACAATGGCGAGTAGGTATGGGGAAGGATAAGGTCGGAGCCTCTTGATATTTCCAGCATGGGGAGTTCACATCATAAGCTGGTTCACAATGATGCGGCATTTGATACAGCATATGATGCAATTCCCTCTTGTTCGATTTGTAGCATGTGCCAAGATAGATTAAGAAATAATTTAATGACAATCTGTAGCCCCACACATATCATGCTCCCACTTCATTTTAGCACCCAATTATAATGAACCCTTTATGTAGCCCCCCCCCCCCCCAAAAAAAAATTTTACCCCAATTTTTAAGGCGCCCTTTAAGGCTCCCCATTTATAACGCCCCCTTTTATTTAAACCTTATCATGAATCCCCCATTTCTGTAAACTTACTCAATTTATAATATCACCTCCTAATATTGCAACTTTCCCCTATCCTTTTTGCTGGAGATTGTAAAAAAATCCGATACTTACCTTTCCTCCTTTCTTCCTAAAGGTAAGGGAGGGAACATATGGTTAACTGCTTCACCGGAACCTTCACCCTATCAGCATCCAGAGGATGCAAATAGAGTTGGGAGAGTGCCCAGGACAATAAGACAGATGCAGTAATTTTGCACTGTCCCACTGTCTGGTGGTCACACCCCAGCAGTCTTATTTTCATAACCAATCCAATTCAACATTAATATCGGATACCTAGAAAATTAAAAAAAAAACCTTACATGTAGTGCAAAACTAAAAGTCACATATTATTTGAAAACAGAATCAAAACTTCATAAATCATACAGACCCAAGAGTAGATCATATAAACATTTTGGTAAAGTTAACAAATACAATCCATAGACTGGAACCCTATGAAATAAAATAAACTCCAGATCAAAACTCCTAAATACAAAACTAGCCCAGGTGCCAGACCAGATTCAATAGAAATACAGACCCAGAATCCTTTTGCTAATCAGATCCTAGATCACACCCAATGACTAGGCCCCAGACCCAACCTTATAAACAGACCTCTTACCAGAGCCATATAAAGGAAAACTACAATCAAAATCAACCATGATAAACTGGGGACATTCACTCGTAGACAGGCCCGGCGTCAGCACCCGGCTGACCCAGGCAAGTCCTGGGGCCCCAGAGCTTCAAAGGGGCCCACCCACCACGGTCTATTACTTTCCCCTGAATGTAGGCCGCATAGAAGGTGGGCGGAGAGGTAGTGGGACGGGCCCCTTGTCCTACCCACCTCACATGTGACCTGCCCCAAGCTACCCACCTCTCCTGTGAAGTGGCGCGTCATACGTCTTGTGTCAGGCCCGGCCTTCGTGCTCCGAGTCCTGCCGGCCTGCACAACTCGTGCCTGACCGGCCTGTGTGCCTCTTGTCCGGCCTGGCCCGTCCGCGTGCTGTCCACCTTCTCCTGTGCAGTCTCCTTCCTGAGCTTGCCACCACGTTCCCACTGGGGTGAGTATAATTGCAACATATGTAAATGCATGTATATGTGTTTGTGTGTAAATGTGCTGTATATGTGTTTTTTTTGTGTATATATGCTGTATATTTGTGCTTAGGTGTGTATATATGCTGTATATTTGTGCTTAGGTGTGTATATATGCTGTATATCTGTGCGTATGTTCTTTATACTGGATGTGTGTGTATATATGCTGTATATTTGTGCGTATGTGTTGTATATACTGGATGGGTGTGTATACATTCTGTATATCTGTGATGCCATCATGTCAATATGGACCAAAATCTCTGAGGAATGCTTCCAGCACCTTGTTGAATCTATGCCATGAAGAATTGAGGCAGTTCTGAAGGCAAAAGGGGGTCCAACCCGTTACTAGCATGGTGTACCTAATAAAGTGGCCGGTGAGTGTAGAATTGTTTCCCCTAAATCCCTTCCTCATTCAATCCCTTCCCTTCCTTGGTTGAACTTGATGGACATGTGTGTTTTTTCAACCGTATAAACTCTGATACTATAATGTCAGAAATGTTCTGACATTTTATCAGAAACCTGCATATCCCTATAACCATCATTTATATATCAGCTTCACTTACAACCTTTTTTTATTCAGAATTTCTATTTTATTTCCTAAATCTATTAATTAAAATGCACATGACAAAGAAGACTTAAAAGCAAAAAGAAGAACCAATAAACCATTGCACATATCATTATGTAACTATAGAATTTGAAAACATTTATAGAAATTTGGTAAAAAGCTTTAGTAATATGATTGTTTGATTGTTAAATATATTTACCTGATCTAAATTAGACAAACTGTTTGGATCCTGACTAAGAGCCTGGTACTGTCCACGAAGTCTGTCACCTGCAGCAATTTTCCTAAATTTCTTAAGGTCCACTACATATAAAGCACTGCAAAACAGAGACACATTTACCAAGCAGTGAGTAACAGCCATATAAAATGTCAAATCACATACAAATATGCATATTATCCAATCACATTTTCCAACCTGATATGGTATTTTCTGTGTCCAAGATGTGATGCCCAATACCCAGACTTCCAGAAACGATACCCATCCATCTCTTTGCGACTATCACAGAAAGGAGTATAACCATAGGGTGCACCGCCAAGATCAAAGTCTCTTAATTCTTTTAAATCTGTCCGTACAATCTTGGTAAAAATAACACATTGAAAAATGAATTCTATAAATTGATATTCCTTTTTAAAATGGCAGTAGTAAGGGCTTTACTTAAAACTTTATAAAACAAGAGCTCCCATGGCCAATGAAATTTGAGGGATGACAACAACTATCAAATTGAAAATAAAAACACAAAAAAGTAACTATTGCTGTATAGATACTGTTAGAATGATATTCACCCATGCTTTAGTTTAGATGGGATGATTACATAACAATAACAATTCTTGAATGGAGCAACAGTAATTGTTTGATGCCCACTGATCTATCCAAATTATTAAATATATTATCAATAGGGGACAACACACCACAACCAGTTTAAAGGGATTGGCCACTCCTTTACGCAAGTTGCCTATTTGCCATTACTGCCTTGTATGTCATCCCTGAATGTTCCCCTAATGATTCAACAGTCCTGCTATTTGCTTTTGTACTGTGTGCAAATCCTCCAAGTTTCTTTTATTACATCTTTGAGCTCTGCTTAAAAGGAAGAGCTGCAGCAGCAGAGGATGATTATTGCTCCCTCCACCCTTCCTTTCCCAGTCTATATGGGTGTGAACAGGCTGTGGGAAGAGAGAGAGAAATTAACATCACATGGACATCTTGGAGACAGAGTTGGCATCTGTGTGTGTAGACAGAGGGCAGCGTCCTTAGAAAAGGGAAAGGCTGCAACTTTCAAAGGAGCCAAAGTGGCCAACCCATTTCAGTTTATAAGTAAATTTTAAAAAATGCAGAAAATTATGGCTGGCAAGTGACCCAGCTCTCTGGTTGGAATTGCATTTATAGAAACTTCTGAGAATTCTAGATAAGCTTATGGTTTTAGAAAAGCATCCAAACTGCCTGATGTCTCCCTGCCGTCTGCTAATGTTCTGCTCTGTTTACCTAAAGATGTTATCTTAATACGAAAACAGTACAAAAAAATTCTAAACAAACAATAATTACAGAATCATTGATTCACATAGACAGGGGAAATCCCTGGCAAAAATTGGTTAAAGTAACATTTTCCAAATAAACTATTTAAAGATGTTCTTGGATTCAAACTGTCAATATTCGGATTAAATATGTCTCAACTCCAGGGCCTAGCTTGGATTTGTAAGGATTTGTGAAGAATTCGCTCTTCCGATTTTCTCATTAAACGCAAGCTCAGATTCCTTTCCTTGAGAGCTATAGGCAAGACACAGATCATTTAAACACTGAACATCCTGAACTTATAAGAACAAAGGAGGAGGAATGGAAAATGCTGCAATGAAAGCCTTGTGTAAGGATATTCTGCAAAGACTGGAGAGAGAAGGTAATGAGCTTCTAAATTCCCCTGGGATTAAAAGAATGTTCACATAATTACCTGAGATGGATTCACAATCTCACTCTGTTTGCCACTAAGCTTGATATTTGGGTTAAGAATAAAATCGTTTTTCACACTTCTGTCTGAGCAAAGCCTGCAACTTGGCACCTGATTCCGTTAGAAAGACATGCTTAATTTCACATACATTACTGTACCTGGTCAGCATCAACAAAGATTATTTTGTCTACAGCCAGTGGGAATAGAACATCAAGGAAGAGGATTTTGTAACCCCAAATAATCCGCTGTTTCTCAGTCTGTTGGTGTAGCCATCGAGGCCACTTGTACTGGACTAACTCATACTGGAAGCCATACTCCTGGGCCATGTGTGGTATGATTTCCTGCAGACAGGGATCAAGAGCGACATCAGATACGACAGTAATATTATCTGTTAACCACCATAAAATAAGTTTTGTGACAATGCTTACAGCACCTGCTGCCCATAGGCTTAAACCAGCCCATTAAAAAAAAACAAACTCAGAAAGAGTAACCTGATAAAAGCTTCAACACTTCCATTTAAATCCTTGCTGGTAGTCTTTGCTTTCTTGTCTCTCGCTAGCACAGGTTGTAGCTGCTACCAGTCATTGGCTGAAGTCATCATTTTCTGTGTTTTACAGTGTTGAGCAAAGTAGAGACCTGCAAGTACCTGGGAATTGTTTTGTATTTCTCAATGACATTCTGACTCTGTTTGCGAATCCTCAACTGCTTTTTAACATCCTAATTGGCTCGTGCAATACTATCACTCCATTTTATCTAAATTAACAGTAACATCAAGGGGACTGAAAATCCAATTGTATAAACTTTACAAAGTTTTAAAAACAGCAATAACAGAGTGTAATAAAGTAGATCCATTTATCTTGAATACTTACTGTAAACCTGGGAGAAAGGTAGTTCTTTAAAAACCAGAACTTGACTGGTGTTTTTGTATGTTGAAGAACAGAAAGCATCATTATCCTGTTTAAAAAAAGAAATGCAATATAAATCAAAGTAACATAATTTTCTAATAAATATTTCAACATTACATTGTTCTCTAAATGAATGTATTCTAGGCTTGAAGACATTTTTTGCAATGGTCGTTTGTTAAAAATTTCTGCATCATTCCATTCACACAGCTTCTAAGTAATACAGTACTAAATTTTAGAAGGATATAGATAAATAGGTTATTTTGGTCATAGAAGATGCTGGATTTTGCTGGTAACTAGAGATGAGCAGATTCAAACTTTAAGTTCAGGTCTAGGGTTCAAGTGCATCATATTGCCAGATTGGAGGCTCTGCAGGGCCCCTTCCAAGGCTTTCTCCTTGACCAATCAAAGCTATGGCTAATAGCTAGGGGCATCGGTTGACTGGATTGACTGCACGGCTGCCAATCTCACAATATGTCGGGGTTGTGCACCCGAACCCCGGACCTGAACTTAAAGTATGTATCCGCTCTACTAGTAACAGGATTCTGCAGCTTGCTATGTACTGAAACCAAAGCAATACAAAGTAATATAAAGGAACATGATGCATAATGATATTCCAAAAAAAGCTTTTTAACCCCAAAAAAGCTTTATTTTAAAAGACATTAATCCCTATTCTACATGATAGAGGAAAATGACCAATTGTGAGGGATCAGAGAGATGACTTCCCCACAAATAGCAGGTCCACCTATGTTGTTCCTATACCACAGAGGACATCCAGTATTAACTTATCCAATAAGTTGTCCTGTAAGTCCCATTCAAATCCACTGATTCCCATGGGACCACCTGGGCAGCTTATACAGTAACAATTCTATTCCTGAAGTCCAGAATGTCAGTTCTCCACTTATCAGCTGATTCTGCCTACCTCCACACTACAATCAACAGAGAGATCAGTCATGTGTATAGTGGTGGAGTTACAATATATTATTGCAGCTGGATTGCTGTCCCCCATAAGCAGAATGAGATGATGAGAGGACTTGAAACATGAACTCTTTCAGGTTTCCCCAACCTCTCCTGAAATTTTTTTGGCAGGGTGCATTGACCAGGGCACTGTCATTCCATTGTATTCCATTGTATCAAACTACCACCACCAGCTTTTTTTTCATCCAGGATTCACCCGTTTCCCTGAAAAAAACAACATGCATCTGCCTGTCTTTTTAAAGAAACTTTACTGATCAGACCAGGTAATTTCTTCCATTGTTCTATGGTCAAGTTCTGGTGCTTACATGTAGTCTGTATTTTCACATAATGAATCAATGAATCACTGGAAGCCTGACACTGTATGTTATACACAATACACATCATTGAGGCTTGCATTCCCACAACCCTTTCCAAAGTTTACTGTTGATCCTTGGATCACTTTATGTTGCATTTGTAGGATTATCTGGCACTTGTCAAAGGTGCTAAGATCTTTGTGTTTGCAAATTTTCCAACTTCTGAGAATTCACTCTTGAGCAGCCTAATATATCTCTTATCCATTTTAATGTTATGGCTGATCAATGTGCATATGGATGTATCTAAAGATACACACACAAAGCAATACAATACTGCTAAGTAGCAGCAGGCCTGTATTTCCCAGTACAGTTTTTGCTGCCTCTGTGTTTGAAAATATGGAGCACGTAACAAGGTAAAATTTAACAACAACAATGTGAAGGAGAAAAGATTGAAATATAACTTAATCATTTTTTGATTAAATGTCTGCATGATGTATTCTGGCATGCCCAATAATATTGTCATTTTACAACACAAGCTCAGCTTATGAATTCATCTTTTTAAGCCACAAAAGATTGGGTGACCTTGAAATGCAAGGCATTCAAGCATATATGCTCATTTCCCTACCTTAACATGGGAGATAATAAATAAATTTTATAACTGAAAGCAACAGCGAGAACTGCTTTCATTGTAGACAGAGGGCAGAGCTTTGCCTGCCACTTTTCTTGCCCTCATTTCAGCTGAAAATTATTCCTTCATATCATAGACAGAAGCAACCTGGTCTTTGCCCAAAAATGTCAATGTAAAAGGCCAAATATGTTCATACAAAATTTACAATCTTTATGTTTTATTGATTTGTAAACTGGTTAATGTATCATGTATGAAATATTTTTAAAATTATGGATAAATAGTAAGTAAAGTGTATATCACTTATAGTGATGGCTGGGCTCATAATTTGGTAAATGGCTGCAAAGTTATAGTTTTTTTTAAAATTGATTTTCAACAGTTTTACAGATTTATAAACAATCAAACCCCATCCCAATAAAGCATTTTACAATGAGAGCATCAGGATCACATGGGTGTACAATGAATGAGTCATTATAGAATTATTCACAGTATACAGAGTTTTAACACAGAGTTATTGGCATCACATTAACCTTATTGTTCATTTTGTTTACATATGCCTCCAACCCCGATGCAACGGGGTGCAGCCAATACATAGCGATGATTTTTCTAAACCCATCTTCCAAGTTATATTGATCTAGCAATCCAGGTTAACGGTGTAGCCCGAACTGTTACTCTGAATACTTTCGTGATTAAATTTAGGACACTTTTCCAGAATCTGCCTAGTTTTCTGCATTCCCACATCATATGCATTATATGGGCACTGCCATGCCACATTTTGGGCATGTATCCTCCCCCCTTAAGCCTACTCTGTGTAGCCAGTGAGGGGTGCGGTAAACTCTATGTATTAAATATAATTGGGACAACCAGTGAGCTTCACAGAGGGATAATAAAGGGACAGCAGACAGAGTATCAGACCATTGTTCCTCCGTTAATGGCTCCAGGTCTTCTTCCCACTTTGCACGTGCTGTCAGAGGGTATTTCTCGTGTTGGGAGTCTAAAAGCGTGCTATATATCCTAGATATATACCCCTTGGTGCCATCCGCACGGTGAGGTCCTCTATCAATTCATGAGTAACCAGGGTCAGGGCTTCAGCCCTATTCTGTACATCTAGGACATGTCTCAACTGCAACTATTGATGAAAACAATCATGTGTAAGAAGAAATTCCTCTCTCAATTGTTCAAAACTTTTTACAGTACCTTCCACATGTAGCTGATGCAAGTCCTCCCATCTTCAGAAGCCCTCCAAGCCCAAAATAGGGTTGTACCATATGCATGGCTTTTGCCATTGCTTCTGGAGTAGTATGACCGTAGGAATGCGGTCAGGTGGTCTGCCCTGTGCTCCCAGTTCTAATATATATAGCGGGGGTCTACCTCCTCCATGTATCTGCAGCAGGAGTTCCGACGAGGAGTGACTGTTAGGGTGAATCCAACCTTTCAGGCCAGGAAATACAACCATGGGTTCGGTGCTGCCAACCCACCCTGATCCTTTGCCCTTTGCAGAAACTCCAACTTAATTCTAGCAGATTTTTTACCCAGATAAGGGTTCTAAATATCTTTTGGATTTTATTAAAAGTACTCAAAGGAATCCACGCTGGGGATAACCACCATTTTGCACAAGTTGGTTCTACCTATCACTGACAAGGGAGGACGACACCAAGTATCTACCTTGACCATGGCTTTTTCCATCAGTGGATCTAGATAGTTACATAATCAAGTACTCTAGGTGAAATCCAGATGCCAAGGTACTTGAAAGTGGAAACCGATTGGATCTGATGCAAGTCTAGATCAGATGGTACTGGGTCTAGGGGCATAAGAACTGATTTGTGCCAATTGATCGTAAGTCCAGAATATTGCCCAAATTCTGTTAGTATGCTCATAATTGGGTCAAGAAATCTGCAAATATCTCCTACAAACAGTAACATGTCATCAGCGTATAGCGCTATGCGCTCTTCCCTTGCAGCGTATTGGAAGCCCTGTATGTTTGGGGAAGATCGCACTAGGCAGGCTAAGGATTCTATTGCCAGGGCGAAAAGAAAGGGGGACAGTGGGCACCCTGTCTGGTACCCCTGTGAAGGGCAAAAAAAGTAGACAGAAGGCCGTTCATTCTAATTTGAGCCCTAGGTGATTTATATGACATTTGTACCCAATTCAAATACCTGGGTCCAAAACCCTTCCTCCTCATTACTGCCCATAGGAAGGGGCATTCGACACTATCGAATGCATTAGCGGCGTCTAGTGATAGTATCGCTCTAACGCCATCTCCCTCCTGCTGCATCTGTAAGTTTATGAATAGTCGCCTAAGATTGATGGCTGTTGATTTGCCAGGCATAAAGCCCGTTTGGTCACTATGGACCAGTGCTAGTACTACCCCAATAAGCCTATTGGCCGAGACCTTCGCAATAAGTTTAACATCTGTGCACAGTAATGATATTGTCCTGTATAACTCAGGTAACAGTGGGTCTTTGCCAGGCTTTGGTATTACAACAATAACTGCCTCTTTCATGGAAGTAGGGAGTTCACCTAATTCCTCTGCTGTTTTGATGACCTGTAACAGTTCTGGCAACAGGAGGGACCCATATGTCTTAAATACTTGAGTGTATATTATATATATATATATACATACACACTCACCGGCCACTTTATTAGGTACACCATGCTAGTAACGGGTTCGACCCCCTTTTGCCTTCAGAACTGCCTCAATTCTTCGTGGCATAGATTCAACAAGGTGCTAGAAGCATTCCTCAGAGATTTTGGTCCATATTGACATGATGGCATCACCATCTAATCATTGTTAGCCTAGGAAAGTATTAAAATTATAGTGTATAAAATGCACATCATAGTATTGTTTTTACTATGTTGTATGTATGTGTGCCAATATATATATGCATGAACATGTTTGTGTGTGAACCTGTGTAATAATGTGTATGGGTGTGATTGCATGTGTCATACATGTATTTGTGTAGGAGTATGTTTGTACATGTGTAAATGTAATGCATTATAATGTATGTATGTCTAAATAATGTAGGTACAACATCTCTTTGTGTGTGTGTAGGATGTGTGCATGTGTGTACACATGTGCAAAAGGAGGTCCTCTAAAGGTCCTTAATTTGCCCCTGATGACTAAAACCAATAGGCAAAACAATATTTACAACTTTTTGATGTCAGAATTCCGGAGATAAATTCTCCTATTGCATACTTCTGGCTGTTCATGTGTGTATAAAGGTATTTATATTTATTTGTATATGTGAACATATATGCATGTAATGGTGCGTGTATATTTATGTGTGTACAAGCAGGGCCGGCACCAGCACTGGGGATACCTGGGCAAGTGCTAGGGCCCAGAGCTGCAGGGGGGGCCCACGTGAGGCTGTAGGTGAGGGGGGCTGTATCTAATGACTCCATAGGGGATGAGGGGGTTTTATATAAAATATATCCCTGTTTGGGATGATAAACTAGGGAATATTTTAGGAAACAGAAGTTTAGTTTAGTTTTTAGTTTCTGAATTTTTAATGCCGCCACGCAAGTTCATTGCAAAGGGGCCCACTGAGGCTCTGTCGTCTAGGGGCCTACTGAAACCTGGAGCCGACCCTTTGTACAGGGTTGTGATAACAGGTCCCAGCAGCCTGGAGCACCTCATTTAAGATGCTTGGAAATCCGAAGCAGGGTCCCTCCCACAACAATTTATTTAATAGCTACAACTTATTAGTGCTAGAGTATTAGTGCTAGCAACAATGGCATCTTTAGTTTTAGATGTTTTCATCAATTAAATAATAATAGCGCCATACTGTTACTAAATAAAACTACTATAATACGAACATTCCAAACAATAGCGCCACAATTATCAAATGATACTTCAAAGCACAGCATTACCTTAAAGGAAAAAAATACCAACATACAGATAATGAACAAAAGACTCTACAAAGACCAGTATTACCAATAATTTCCCAAATATAGCCATCAATTATTTATGCTATTTACCGCCTGTACTATACTGTTATTATGCAACACTGCCATGCAGAGGACAATACCACTAATGATACCTCTGTACAAGACCCAAATAATACCCCTATACTATGACTATTACTATTACATTATGGCTGAATAAAAACCTACCACCATATAGTGACCATATAGATACCAGTCCTGCACAGAGGCCGCAGTGTGATCCAGTAATTTACAGATGGCGTCCATGATGTTTCTTTTTCCTTAGGTTTGGTCTTCCAGCCATAACACATCTCTACGGGTTTATAAAACAGACATGGTTGGCATCATCCTATATAATCCTCATTCCTGACCTCCACACATAATATATATACCCCTCACACCACGACTAAACATATTGTGGCCCCCACATATATCGCAGTTATCTTAGTCCTTTCATGGGTGCTCCTATGACCCATGTCTTGGGTCGCACGTGCACCATGTGCCCAAGAAGCCATGTTGTAGGCTCATTCACCTCTTCTCGCTCCAGCGACAACTCCCTTGCTGTGGCGCGAGCATCCCCTCCTTCTAGGGAGCACACGTGCCGCTCTGTAAAATTTATAATAAATAGCCTGCCTCTTCCTGTGCCCCAGCTGCATCTTTGTGCCTCGTTGCCATTGAGAAAGCGTTCCAGCTGTGATTTCTGAATATAAATCGTGTGACCTTCTGCTACGTCCCGACTCCGATCCTGTGCCACCTGTCCTGACCTTCTGCCTGACCACAACTCCGATTCTGCCTACCGACTCTGTACTTCGCCTTTGCGCCTGTAGAGCGACTGGGTGGTATCCCGATGCAGCAAGTCCAACCCACTTTGCGGCAGCCTCTGTTGAATATCGGGTGCCACTTAGACTCCCCTCCCAGGTATCGGCTTACGTAATCGCCTGTGGTGGTTCAGTGTGTCCACCACCACCGATGAGTCCCAACCAGTAAATACTTCTCGGCGCATGTGGATGACGCACAAGCATCATATATTATAATCCACTGCCTGTGCCCACCACAGAATGCCTTGTTTGCATGTTTTAGATGTGCATGCCAGTGATTGCATAGCGCCTATATATACTGGCTTATATATATAGAGGGAAATATAATATATATACACTCACCAGCCACTTTATTAGGTACACCATGCTAGTAATGGCTTTTGCCTTCAGAACTGCCTCAATTCTTCGTGGCATAGATTCAACAAGGTGCTGGAAGCATTCCTCAGAGATTTTGGTCCAATTTCAAAGGCACTCAAATCACCTTTCTTCCCCATACTGATGCTCGGTTTGAACTGCAGGAGATTGTCTTGACCATGTCTACATGCCTAAATGCACTGAGTTGCCGCCATGTGATTGGCTGATTAGAAATTAAGTGTTAACGAGCAGTTGGACAGGTGTACCTAATAAAGTGGCCGGTGAGTGTATATATATATGTATATATACACACATATACAGAATGCCTGAAAAAAAGCTCTAGTTCAAAGCTCATTTTTGCCCTCAACTCAACTTCTGCATACATTTTCTAAATATGCCAAGAACTTAGCTTCTCTTGTGGTACTTTATCTTTGAATATTTGTTATTATCTATTGCTCAAAATGAGTCCATAACAGTAGGAATCCATTGCCCAAGGCAGCATTTGAAATGCATGTTAATATAAGGATTTTACAAAGCCTGTTTTACTATATAAAGACATTTCAGTAACACTTCCAAATAAGCAACATAGAATAATCAACACCTTGTACACAAATTGCTCTTTACACCGCCCAACTAAATCTCTGAACATTTCTCAGTCACAGTCACAACTTTCTAATTATTTTCTCATCAATCTGTTCAGAAACTTTTTAACCTTGTACTACCAGTCTGCTCACAATGCCTAAATAGATTGTTTAATTAGGATCATAAACAGGTTGAAATCTAGAAATGATTTGTATATAAAATTTGATGATATTTAAAACTTTATGCCATATCATATTTTGTTTCATGGCTTCAAGGAAATCTACCATCACAATCCATCATGATAAACCAGTGGCACTTACTGATAGATCCAGGCACTGTGCCTGTGGTAATCTTCTTAAATTTGTTCTCCATAGGCTCCTTCCTTTTAAAATTAACTCTTAAAATTATGCTAATAAATCTGAAGGGCTTCTGGGATGTGTTACCAGAGCCCCTCCATGATGTAGCTCCACAGGCTGTTACACTGTACTACTACTTGCTACTCCTTCCCCCAACCCACTGTGAGCTGTAATTTCCTCTACTGCAGTGAGATTACATCAAGCAGAGGGAGGGGGGAAGAGATGGGAGAGCAGGGGGTTGGGTTAGACAGTGTAACAGTCTGTGAAGCTGCAGCATGTAGTGGCTGTGGTAACACCCCCAGAACCCTTCTGGGTCATTGTCATAAAAGTTGATTTTAGAAGGAACAGGAGCAGCAGAACCACCCAATACATGTGCCAGTCCTTCCAAACCTCCCAATACACACGCCAATCTCTGCCAAACCACCCAATACGCTGGCCAGTCTCTGCCAAACATCCCAATACGCTGGCCAGTCTCTGCCAAAACTCACAATATCCTGGCCAGTCTCTGCCAAACCTCACAATATCCTGGCCAGTCTCTGCCAAACCTCACAATATATGCGCCACTCTCTGCAGAACCCCAAATCACGTGTCGCCAGCCGCTGCAGAACCTCCCAATACGCATGCCAGCTGCTGCAGAACCTCCCAATACGAGCATCAGCTACTGGAGAACCTCTCAATGCTGCGCTTGACCAGACTGAATTAAAATGGGGGGTACAACAGCTTAGCGTTTACGCCAGCATTTTATTACTTACATGTTCCACACAATTGGTGTCCTGGTCCTAGCCTATTACATATAATAGCTGCTGATGGTCCTTATTTATACCAACCTCTGATTAACAAAGATGAGTGGGGGGGAAATAGGTGGGGAATGATGCAGAGGGGGTCTGTATGTGTTTTAGGAACAAACTCAGGAGAAGTTCATAGCTGCTCCTGCATACAGAACACTAAATGGTTAAAGCAGACTGTGACGAGGGAGGGGAGGACTTATCTTTGGCTGATTCCCAATCTGCTATGGAAGGTACTGCTGACTGCTTCTTCTCTTCAGGTACTGATATTGTTCCTCTCCTCTGTATGAAGTGGTGGTTCCCGTGCTGTTGACATCCAGAGCGGGGATTGGCTACAGGACAGTCTCCTCCCCTCCCTCTCTCTGCTGCAAAGAACAAGGGTGGGTTGCCCCACGCCCGAAATTAACCCTGCATCCCCTGTCTGCCCATTAAATCCAGAGCAACAAACAGTCCCCGTCGTAGTGCAACGCTATAGTCGCCCTCGCATATATCCCCTCTTTAACACCTTATGGACAAAAAAAACTGCCTAAATGGCCTACGGACAACGGACCTTAAAACAAGTTTACAACGTGTTTTTTTCCGTCCTCAATTTCCAAAAGCACAGACTTTTTTTATTTTTTTATCCAACTTGGGCATAGAGAGCTTGCTTTTTGGCAGTAAAGATTTGTATTTTCCCAATGTGTTAATTTTTATGGTAAATAGTATGATATTCAAAGTTATTAACTTTTTCCTGTGTCCTCACTTTTCCTGCAACGGAACAGAATAAAAACAGCAGTTTTGACAAACTGTTTTTTTTTTTTTTATTAAGAGTTGTACGCATTTTACCGTACTTTATTAAGTAATATGATAAATTATTCTAGTAGGTTAGTACGATTAAGTAAACCCCAAACTATACAGGTTAGTTTTAACAAAAAAAACTCTACTCCTTTGCAATTTGTCCTGTATGTTTCCCATATCCTGAAACAGTTTTAGTATTCCTCATCACAAAAGAGGGTCTTGTTTTTGTGGTAAAAGGCAAGGCTTTCTATTACACTATGTGTTGGAGGTTGGAAGGCACTAAGATGATAAATTTTAATAAAGTTTTTTTTATAATCAATTTTTTTTTAATCAATAATGTAATATGTGAACTTGCCAATACATCACGGTAACCATTTTCCCGGGGTGGTTTTTATATTGACTTTTTTAATAGAACGCAAAATACAATCATATATAGGGAATTGGTGATTTTTGTGGTGGACCCAGTCTTGGATTATGCCTCATAGGCCACCATACATGGCAGACATGGCGGTCTCATCTTACCCTCCTGGCGGCCTATAAAAACCACCTGTTCCCTCTGTCTTCTCCTAGGCTGCCTCAAATGTGCTAGATCTTGGCGTTAGGGTTTAAAAACTTGCCCATCATAGAGTTCTCCCTGCCATGAGGCAAATCAAAAGTATCAGGAACAGGCCAGCGCAATCAGTAGGACAATATAGATTGTCCAAATGCAGTAATGACCCTCCCCTAATTGAATCTATATGGGGTAAGTCTTTGTACAACCATTAAGGGTATCCTTATTTTTCCACAATACTTATATAAAAACAATAGATGTGGGTCCCAAGGTTAGGCCACCTCCATACAAGCCCATCGGATACCCCCGTCTAACTTCTACTTCTGCTCTACTCCTACCTATCTCTTTACTTCTTTCTCTTCCTTCAAGGTTGGTAAAATAAGTTTTTGTGATGAGCTGGCTGCTGTTTAGGCTGTTTAATAAAGGTGATTGTGGAAAAATCCGCCCACTTTTGGTATAAAACTGTTTGCCTTGGTTCAGATTTGAAAAAAAAAAAAGATGCTAGCAAACATAACACTCAAAAAATCAGCTTCATACATTTTACAGTCCATAAACTTGGCATTCAAGGGGATCTGTAACCAGAGACCTCCCCCATGTCCCCCCCATAATTATAGAATTTCCCTTCCCAGAAACAGTTTTTTTTATTTATTGATTTAGATAAAATGAGAACATCTAGTAAACTTTACCTGTCGCCCTCTTTCCCTGGCCCGAAGGGCCAGTTTAGAAGTTAATATAAGTTATCATTGATCCACAAATGACAGAATTGATAAAGCAGCCTGGGGATTGTCTTATTTGTCCTATGGGTAGGCTACAAAAATGGTTTTTCTGTGACGGTTCCTCCTTTTAAACATACTAACTCTAAGTTTTTGTGAATCCTTTGTTTTTTTTTTTTTTCCATTTGTCTAAGCTTTGCAGTTGTGACCAAGAGGACCCAATGCTGGGAAGATTGGATTACTACTCACTTGTTGGAATGTTTTTTTCTCCCTTTTACTAATTCTTTATCTCACAGTAGTTGAGAAACGTCTTTCAAAATCCATTTGGACCTGGCTTCTATAAAATAAAACCCTTTCCATTGATTGAAAACAACAACCTAACTACTAATTTTAAGTCATTGCGTTGTTCCTTCCTTGGATTATTTGAACAGAGGACCTGACATCCCCGGACAAGTCAACTATAACTTACTAACTACTGGTTTCGACTTGTTCGTGATCAATTAAAAATGGCATTTTGAAAAAGCCTTCCCTGTCTGTTCTGTTCTCTTGCGCTACCCAAACTCTTAATATATTATCCCATTAAATCAGTAAGGTATAGTCCAAGAGAGCTCGCGATAAAGAAGAGACTCCTCTACCAAGCATCTACAACTTCATACTGACTCATCCAGAGACTGATTTACAATCTTACTACAGATACCCTTGCTCCTCCAAAAAAAAAAAAAAAAAAAAAAAAAAAACAAAACAAACCAAAAAACCACCACAGCCTATAACATAATACGCTTGGTGATGTAATTGTGTAAGCGCTTTGTCTTGCTCGTCTCGGCTATTAGTGATATGCATCTGGCCGCCTCTACTAGATCTTGTAAGCGACGAGCTGGGCACAACTGAGCTCATACAACAAGCAGCAGCTCACTGTTCACATTGAGACCACTACACCTACAAAACTGCAGCAGATGATTCGTTATCTGCTCCGTTCTGCTCCTCCTTCTGCCCCTCCTAGCTCTTACCTTCCCCCTCCTCCTAATAGTTCGCTCTAACAATCGGGGGGTGCCGACGCCCACCCGCTCCGCAAACCGTATCAGGTCACTTGTCCTTTTCTTCTCCTCTCTCTCCCAGACTGCTTCTGTGTCTATGTGAATATTGCATATAGTGAGCAGCAAGGGGGAATCACATGACAACTGAGGGGAAGGCCAGGCATTGCAGAGTACAAGAGGCAGTGGACCACCTGAGACTCAGACTGATAACTAACTTACTACTATTACCTGTGGGGTTCTCTTCTCCTTCTGCTTCTCTGCCCTTCCTCCCTACCTTACCGGCGTCTCAATACTCAGTTCTAATATATATACAAACAGCTGCACAGCGCAACTGCAGAGTAGAGTGGAGGATCGTTCTTGATTCCAAAGGGGTTTGTTGTCAAACCTGTGGTTGTGGGGGTGGGGGTCCCCCTCGTGCCTGACTCTTCCTTTGCTGTGGTGGTCTCCAGGTTGTGGTACTTGGACCTCTTCCCTCCCAGGTTCCAGGGGGATTCAACAATTAAATATAGTGGGTTACCTGAGGAGCCTGAAATAACATGCTATTCAATACGTATCAACATAGCTATATTGAGGTCTATGCCATAGGGGTGGACCTGCATGGGACAAAACAAACCAGGAGGGGACAGTGCTTGTAGCAATGGTCACAACGAGCTTACAATCTATGAGGAGGTGGACACATTAGGGACATTGCTTGTACACATTGTCACACTAAGAGCTTACATTCTAATGAGAGGAGGAGGAACAGAGGTGACGGTGCGTTTATTTACAAATGGCCACAAGAGCTTACATCTATAGGAGGGAGAAGGAGATGAAGCACTTGTACAATGGTCCCAAAGCTTAGTCTATGAGAGGAGAGGACACAGAGATGACAGTGCTTGTACAATGTGCCAAGAGCTTACAATCTATGAGAAGGAGAGATGACACAGGAGTGACAGTTGCTTGTACAATGATCCAGTGCAATCTCAAGTAAGGTATAAAATAAATAAATAACCCCAAAGACCCTAAGCTGGTGTTCACATTGTAGTTTGGATACTCATTGTATTATAAAAAAATCCTCCCTGGGGAACCAAAACACTTGTGCTGCTTAAGTAAGCAACTTTATCGTGCCAAATCTCTTCTTGCTAGTTATTGAACGCAAGTGCATGTTCAGAAGGGCTATTTTTTTGGGGAATGACTAATCTCCCCCGATACCTTTTAAGTAAAAAAAATAAAGCTCAACACCGCCCCCAAAAACAATATTAATAAGTTGTGGCGGGGCAGCACCCAGCCTGCTCATGTGGGGAGGTAAGGGGGGTTGGGGCTGGCTATTAACATCTATGCGACTATGAGTTATATATTGATACTGAAAATTTGCCATACTCCTCCTCGGGTAAACAGAACTCCTCAAACATGGTGGAGGATTATGTCTTTATTAACCCTTCTGGGGCAAATGGTAGTGCGACCACCTCTGGGATATATAAATAAATACATTTTCACTCCAAATTGCTATCGCATATTCCCCCAGCGTTTGAATGCTTAACTAATACCTAGTATATATTTATAATCAATGTCCTGCTGTTCCCGAGATTGTCAAATTTTATAAATATTTTAAAACAAAAAAATATTTTATAATGTTCTGATCTCATTATCATTCTTTTTATCCCACATCTTTTTGCGTCTCTTTTGAGATTGTGCACCTGCAAAACTGAGTGTAATATCTATGATGCGCTAACTAAAATGAATATGTTTTAAAACAAATAAACCACTACTGTTTTTAATACATTTGTTACAGGAAATCTATCTACTACAATGATGCAGTGCCTTTCAAAAAAATCTAACCAGCACAATTTTTTTTTGCATGATCCCCTGAAACAATCCGTTCTTTTTTTTTTGCTGCTTCCAATCTCTAGTTTTGAGAAAACCCTCTTGAAAAATTATGCAATCACAGCCTTTTGATTTAGTCGAATCAAATATAATATTTTATCTAGTGCTGTACAATTTAATGAATATATCTAACTATGAAAAGAGTATACGTATAAGTTCTTGGGTTCCCAGTGTAATACATTTTTGACATCCACAACGACGTCAAGTTCACGATGTGCAGGTTATAGAGGGGTATATATTATTTAGTAGCATCACAGTCATGCGTCTTAGTTGTTTATCCAATAATGGATTGCAATTTTCCTTCTCGTAATAAGTCATGGCTGAGGAGAAGTCTCATTACTTATGAGTAGAAAAGAATTTCACTCACACTGGCCAAAGTCTATAGAAATAGAACAGGACTGACTAGGCGAAGCATGCAAAAAGCTTACCTCAAAAAACGGTTTGTAACCAGCAAAGTCAGTCCATTCTTTTAACAACCTTTGACAGCCCTAGTGTTAATAGTCATAAAAATACCTCTTAATACTATGATGGTACGGTATAAGATATCTGCATTTTATTCATTGATAATATAACTATTTATGTGCAGTATTTTAAGCATAGTTTTAATTGGTGAATGATCCAATAACCTTGAGTAGCGTACAAACATGGGACCATTACTTTTCCTCTTTTTTTAATTAGTCATCAGAAAAGTTAGAATTGGCCATCAACATGCCCAAAGGTTTTTAGTTAATCGGTAATCCATGTATTTCGATGTATTTAAGCATACATGTGCTCATGTAATAAGATTTTACAATGATGATCTATGTTTTCATAGCTGATATTTGAAACCAATGTCCAAAAATCTTTAGGTCCCTACTGGTTAACACATTTAAGACTCATACAAATTTCCCACCTTAAGGCCGTTCATCCTAGATTCCAGGAGGCCTCAACAGAGAAGATATTTAAAACAATATCGCAGTTTCAGTTTTTTCTTTCGTTTCTTTTGGCTCTGTCCCCCTGTTGCTGCCCTTAAATCTGAATAACAATATTAATTAAATCCAATAGAAAGAACCATTAGAACCCAAGTCTAGACAATAGACCAAAAAACCAAAAAACAGATCAGGTTAAAACAGTCAACATATAAATGTAATATCAAGGCAAAACTGTTTAAGCCTACCTAAATATACGAGGAACCGAACAAGTTTTTCTTTTACTCATAACCTATAAAGAAAACTGCAGGAGAGTCTTTTTCTGTTTTTTGTCACGGGGGTCTCCATTTTCTTCTTTCATAGCTTCTATTCATATAACCAAACATACCGTTGAGAAATGCTGTATAGCTACATAAACTGCTACAATACAAGCTAACAACAACTGATCAGAATCATATCGTTTTTTAATAAATAAAAATAATAATAAAGAACAAAACAAACCCTAAACTAGAGTGGTTTTTTTTTTTCTGAAAAAAAATTATAAATTATTGATGAGGTTCTACTATCTAACTAAACTAATTCAATACTAATTCGCTCCTGTGGCTTGCCAGCGGCTTATCTCTTGCTAATTCTTGTACACTCTCTCCTCTTCACCTTACCTACGTCTTCTCTCTTACTCTTTAACCCTACCCCTAATTATGGACTTAGCTTGCTTTTAAAGGAAACGTGTATTATTCACTGTGTTTTTCCCTGACAGGCTTAAAGTAACAATTCGCAAAGCACCATCCCCCGCCCCCTCCCCTCCCCGGCCGCCCCGCTTTACGTACTGGCTTGCGAATCTCGCCCCCCCCGTCTCTGTTATGAACTATGAACCTCCAGCTCATTTGATATTTAGTCCTTCTGAAAAGTTTCAGCATTGCAGCTTCTTCCAGAAAACGGCACCATTAATTCACTATCAGCAAACCCATGCTTTCGAATCCCCAAATTTGATGTCCCTACTTTTACTCTTCGTTTTTGCGAAAAGAGCCTCTCAGATCAGCGGATTTAAAACATCTTGTTTTCTGCATCAGTGTTTCCCCCCCCCCCCCCCCGTGGCTCTTGTTGGAATATTTTCACATTGCATAAAAACAATGGTAGATTCATTTAAGAGCCTAAAAAATCTTTAACTGCGTGTCCCCCCTCAGATTCTTTGTTTGCAAGCTCTACAGAGACCTTACATACTCCCCAAACTCTAAATGTAACCTCTTCACGTGTCACCAGATACTTTCCTTACGTACTTGCAATCAGATGGCAAAATTGGAAAAAGGCTGTTTGATTTGACTACAATATTTATCTGCCTCTAACTCTTCTTGTTGGCACATTGGTGAACAGACTGAAAGGGGATTGCAACAGTCAAATCAGATCCACCAAAAGCTTCTAAGATTATATGGAGGGGTAGTCTTTTACCATCCTTCTCTTCATTTACACACCAAAACACACACAAGCAGTCGTAAGCAGATAACCAGCCCCGTGGTCTAGATATACTAATTTCTGCGAAGTTTGGTTAACGTTAGTTATCCCTTAAGCCTTTATTTCAACCAAAGCTGGCAAGTCTTCGTGATTCACAAACCACATTAATTGAATGCTATATTACGCTGATGAGGCTGCGGCCTGTTCCTACAAGATAGCTAGCTCAGATTTCTTAACTTTTCACACTTAACTTTCATCTCCATTCATCCCCCCCTTTTATATTAACCGCTCTCTTAACCTCTCTTCTTACTTTTCCTGTTAGTGGGCTCCTACAACACTTTTAAAATGAGTTTGGAGCCTACAATAAACCAAGACACAGACTTTACTACCTTAACAATGGTTTGTTTTTTTTTCTTTCCAAACACAGATGACATCAGGTGAAGACAAAGTAACGTTGTATAGGAGGAGCCATATTCCAAACCTAGGTCTATATTACAAAACTTTAAGTAAACAATCCCATAAAAGTATTTTTTCTTGAATCCTAGGTAAAAGTACAACTGTTTCAAAAACAAAAAAATTGTAGTGGCTGTAATCTATTTGCCCGTATGCTTTGCTGTCAATTGGTGGTAATCTCTCTACTATCTAACTCCCTCTGATCCTCATCTGTCGGTACTCTGGAGGAATGGCATACAAAATCAGAGGTCTAGGAAAAGAATCAACACCAGAATTATTATTCATGGGAGTACAGGTTTTTTCTTTTATATGAGTTTGTCAGCATCAATCGACACTCATCGGGGAACGGATGCTGAGTTCTAGAACTAGACTGCTTTGCGTGCCAAAAAATGCGGTGCCATGTCCAATAATCTGTTTTTTTTCACATACTCGATGCAAATCTATCAAAAAGGCACAAAGCATGCACGTATCTGATTGTGTATGAAACTTTCTCTTTGAAATCAATGGGGGGTACAACTAAAAAGAACGACAACAAAACACTCAGATTCATCCCAATTTTGGCTATGTAGATGCTTGAACGAGAAAGAAGGCCGAACCAGAGCAACTGACAATCAGATGGGAAAACTAATGCCTTACTCAACTTGGTATGAACTCAGGATACAAAATGAGTTGTTGGATTGGATAGTACAGGACAAAATTAACATTCATTTGGAACCGATTTTCTTTCTGTGACCAAACTGTAGTGATTTGACACTTCCTGTATGTGCAATCGTTCCTAAGCTTTGCCAGGCTTTTCCCTTATAATTGGAACTGTTGGGCAAAAAGCTTTCTACAAAAGGTTTTATTATACAGATTGTTACGGACATGGCAATACCAAATATGCAGTTTTTTTTGTGTTTTCCTGTTTTTTATACTTTATTAAGTGTTTTTATAAGAAAGTGACATTTTAGGTGCTTATATTTTAATGTATTTATTTTCGATTTATTCTAATGTGTTAACTTTAGTGTTTTTCACTTTTTTTTTACTTATACTTACTTGAACTTGAACCAGTGATGCTCTGACAAATGACAGAATTTGATAAAAGCAGTCTGGGGATATGCTATTGTCTGTGGGGTAGGCTAAAAAATGGTTTCTGGTGACAGGTTCCTTTTAACATACTAACTGAGGCTTGTCGAATCCTGTGTTTTTCCCATTTGTCTAAGCTTTGCAGGTTGTGACACAAGATGACCAATGCTGGCAGGTTGTGACACAAGATGACCAATGCTGGGAAGATGGATTACTGTCTTGTTGAATGTTTTTTCACTTTTACTAATTCTTTCTCACAGTAGATTGATAAACTTAAATCCATTTGGAAATGGCTCTATAACCCTTTACAGTTTGATTGAAAACAACAACTACTAATTTAAAGATTATTGCTGTCATTCCTTCTTGGGATTATGTGAACAGACACTTGAATGCCCTGGACAAGTAAACTTACTGGTTTCTGATCAATTAAAAATGGCATTTGAAAAGCTCATTCTGGCTGCTACCCAACCTCTTAATTCCTATGAAAGCAGTAAGGGTATATATACATTTTCACAAATTGCTTTTGATGGCTAAATAATAACCTAGTATATATTTATATCATGTCCTGCTGTTCATATGAGATTGTATTTTCAATATTTTAAAACAAAAAAGATTTATAAAATGTTCTGACCTCATTATCATTATCATTCTTTTTAGCAATTCTTTTTGTCTCTGGTGGAGATTTTTGCAGTTTGCACACTGAGTTAAAAATATTCATTTTAGTTAGCTATCATAGATATTAACACTGCATTTGTTAAAGGAAATCTACAACAATGATGCAGTGCTTCTAAACCAAGCACAATTTTTGCATGATCCGCCTGAAACAGGATCCGTTCTTTTTGCTTCTAATCGCTTAGTTTTTGAGAAAAACATCTTGAAAAATTATGCAAATCAGCCTTTTTATTTAGTGAATCAAAATATATATTTATCTATGCTGTACAATTTATGAATATATTCAGAAATATTGAAAATAGTATAGTATATTTTGGGTTCCCAGTGTAATACATTTTTGACAAGTCACACGGCAAGTCACGGTGTGGCAGGTTATGAGGGGTATATATTATTTAGTAGCACAGTTTGCGTCTTAGTTGTTATCAATGGATAGCAATTTCTACAGTAATAAGTCATGGCTGGGAGAAGTCATCATTACTTTATGAGTAGATAAGAATTTCACTCACCTGTGCAAAGTCTAGAGAAAATAGAACAGGACTGACTATGCTACATGCAAAAAGCGGTACCTAAAACGGATTTGTACAGCAAGTCCATTCTATTTCAACCTGATGACAGCCCTAGTGTTCAGTACATAAAAATACCTCTATATACTTATGTATGGAACATGGTATAGATATCTGCAGTTTATTCATTGATAATATATATTTATGTAGGCAGTATTTTACATAGGTTTAATTGTGAATGATCCAATAACACTTGACTGCTTACAACATGGGACCATTACATTTTCTCTTTTTCAGGCATCAGAAAAGCTAGAATTGGCCCAGCACATGCCCAAAGGTTTTAGTTAATCTGGTAATATGTATTTAAGCATACATGTGCATCATGTAATAAGATATTACAATGAGGGCTTTGTCATTAGCTTGATATTTGAATCCAATGTCCCAAAATCTTTGTCCTACTGGTTAAACATTATATGACACACAATTTCCTCACCTTAGGAACCGTTCATATAGATGTCCAGACGCAACAGAGAAGATATTTAAAACATCCGTTTTCTTTTCTTTTGGCTCTGTCCCTGTTGCTCCTGTAAAGCTGAATAATACAATATTAATTAAATCCAAGTAGAACCCAAGTCATAGACAATAGAGAAAAACACAGGGAAAAAGTCAAACATATAAATGTATATCAAGCACAAACTGTTGAGAGCCTAATAGAGAAGGACAGAACATAGTTATTTTAATCATACCTATGAAAGAAAAACTGCAGAGTCTTGCTGTTTGAGGCAAGGGGGTCTACCATTTGCTTCTATGCAATATGAACCAAACATACCTTGAGAATGCTGTAGCTACACTGATGCAGAAGCATATCTTGTTTAAACCCTAAACTGAGTGGTTTTTCTGAAAAAAAAATTATAAAATTATGATAATGAGGTTCTATCGCTCCTGTGGCTGTCCAGGCACTTCTCCTCTTACCCTAATTATGGACTGCTTTAGAGGACACTGTATTCACTGTGCTGTCCCTTACAGAAGTAATCAATCGCAGCACCATCCCCCCGCTGCTGTGTATGAATCTATGAATCATCCAGCTCAGGTTGATTAGTCCTGTCTGGAAAAGTTCAGGCAGCTCCGAGAAACACGGCAGCCATTATGCACCCAGCTTTCCCAAGGTCCTGAATTTTATGCTTGTTTTTTTGAGAAAAGCCTCTCAGATCAGGGATTTAACAAGATATGTTTCTGCATCAGTGTTCCCTGGATATGTTTGGTTCACAATGCATAAAAACAAATGGTAGATTTCATTTAAGCCTAAATCTTTTACTGTTTCCTCAGCATTCTTTGTTTGCAAGCTCCTAAAGATGACCTTACATAATGCCACGCTAAATGTAACCTCTCAGTGGCATACATACTTGCATCAGATGGCAAAATATGGAAAATGCATGGCTAGTGTGTGTGCTGCATCTGCTGACATGCTGCATCCTCCTAATATACAGGTGAGAGACACAGACATCAGCTACACATGAATCTGACATGTTCTGCTGTAACATGGCTGCCTGGAGCTGCTGTATCTCTCCTAAACACACACATGCACACACAGGCTGCAGGGGGCGTGGCCACCAGCACCAGGAAGCACAGCATTAAGGTTGATTAGTCCTGTCTGGAAAAGTTCAGGCAGCTCCGAGAAACATGGCCGCCAGTATGCACCCAGCTTTCCCAAGGTCCTGAATTTTATGCTTGTTTTTTTGAGAAAAGCCTCTCAGATCAGGGATTTAACAAGATATGTTTCTGCATCAGTGTTCCCTGGATATGTTTGGTTCACAATGCATAAAAACAAATGGTAGATTTCATTTAAGCCTAAATCTTTTACTGTTTCCTCAGCATTCTTTGTTTGCAAGCTCCTAAAGATGACCTTACATAATGCAACGTTAAATGTAACCTCTCAGTGGCATACATACTTGCATCAGATGGCAAAATATGGAAAATGCATGGCTAGTGTGTGTGCTGCATCTGCTGACATGCTGCATCCTCCTAATATACAGGTGAGAGACACAGACATCAGCTACACATGAATCTGACATGTTCTGCTGTAACATGGCTGCCTGGAGCTGCTGTATCTCTCCTAAACACACACATGCACACACAGGCTGCAGGGGGCGTGGCCACCAGCACCAGGAAGCACAGCATTATACAGCCTCACATCACTATACAGGCTGTCAGTCATGCACTGGGGGTGTGGCTGTACCTCCCACTCATGAATAGAGTGGACAGCTTGAATATGTATTTGCATACAGCTTTAGGACCTCATTGCTTAGGTTTACAGGCATGTAGAGGGACAATGAAGGGATAGAGGCAATGCTCTCTAATGGCAGTTTATGAAAATATATTTAGTTTAGGGGGGTTATTTTGCATGACGGGTTCTCTTTAAGCCTTTATTTCAAAGCTGCAATCTTCTTGTTTCACAAACACAGATTATTGAATGCTATGTTAAAGCTGCTGCCTGTTCCTACAAGATAGCTAGCTCAGATTATACTTAACTTTCATCCCCTTTTACCTCTTTTCTGTTAGTGGACTTCTACACACTTTTAAAAAGAGTTTGGAGGCTGCAATAAACACAAGACTTTCCTACCTAACAATGTTTTTCCAAACACAGATGAAATCAGTGAAGAAAAAGTATAGGGAGGAGCATATTCCAACTAGTCTATAAGTACACTTTGAAGTAACAATCCCATAAAAGTATTTTCGTGATCCTAGGTAGAAAGGTACACTGTTTAAATTGTAGTGGCTGTAATCTATTTGCCCGTTGCTGTCATGGTGCGGTATCTACCCCCTTCTGATCCTCATCTGTGCTGTACTGGAATGGCACAAAATCAGAGGTCTAAGAAAAGATACACCAGAATTATTATTTCATGGGGAGTACAGGTTTTTCTTTTAAAAGATTTGTCAGCATCAGCACTCGGGACAGAATTCTGATTCTAGAACTAGACTGCTGCGTGCAAAATGCGTGCATGTCCAATGTTTTTCATCATACATCGATGCAAATCTATCAAAAGGCAGCATGCACTACTGAGTTGTGTATGAAACTTCTCTGTTGAAGTCAATGGGTACACGAAAAGAAACAGACAACAATCAGATATCATCCCAATGTGGCTATGAGATGCTGAAGAGAAAGAAGGCAGGAGCCAAGAGCACTGAAAATCAGATGGGAAACTCTGACTCAACTTGGAGGACACTAGGACTACAAAAATGGATAGTTGGATAGTACTAGGACAAAAATTACATTGATATTGGACGATTTCTGTGACCAAAAATTTATGATTTGACACTTCCTGTATGGGCAACTGGCCTAAGGCTTCCAGGCTTTTCCTTATAATGGAACTGTGGCAAGCTTTCTAATAAAGAATAGAGGTAATGTTTTACTTTAACTGTGCAGTAAAAGTAAAAGACTATGAAAAAATATAGAACTTGCTATCAAGTTCTATAACTTGAATATCAGACCACTAGGTCACTAGGTAGTACAATGGGGCACCTTTACTTACCCGCCCAGAGGAGTTCACGGAAGGTGCATTGTCTGACAATCATGCACTGTGCCACTATTAACTAAGATCGTGCACCCGATATATCCTGCATGTGTCGCTTCCCCGCTCAGGTCCAATGGAGTTCACCTTCTTCTTCCCGGTGTATGTAAGTGCTTGATTTTGCGACACAATTTGAAAGTTAAATCCCACACTCAGTCCAAATCAGTTGGATCATCCGACGACCCACCCCCTGATTTCTGTCGCATGAAAGCGAGTGCAGCTGTGCCAAAATTCGTTCGCGTGCAACCCAATCCCGTTAAATACCGGTCACAGCCGTGCAAAACCCAAAAATGTTGGAAAGTCCGATGAAAGTGCATTTGCGAACCCTTAGTAAACAAGCCCCAATGTGCTTAGCAAAATCAAGCTCTTCTACGGCTTAGTAATGGCTTTTGGAAAGTGAACTCAAAAATGTAAATAAAAAAATTAGCTGCATCTCCAAAGAGTTAAACAGACATATCTTAAATGCACCATTTTTAAATTTTCGCACTGCTAGATCTCTACAATGTGTCCTCTTTTGTACTAAACCTATACACACTATATTGATATACAATTCTTTGAGATGCAGCGGGGCACCTGTATTTTTGCATTCGGCACACTTATGTGTTCTTATGTGTTTCAGTCTGTTTTATTTAGTTTTTTTTTGTTTTTTTGAGTGGCGTTACTGTGCATTTTTGTGACCTTCAAGGCACATGTATGGAAGTAAGTAAGGGTCAGTTGTACTTTGATTTGCACTTTGATTTGTATCTTTTGACTAGCAAAGATACACTAAAAACACTGCAACAGACACCCACAAACTTCTTAACACACTGACATAGGTGCAAAAAAGAAAACAAACAAGTCAAAAATAAACATACATGTCTCCCGATATCTCACAAAATTCCAGCCCTCCTAGCTTAAAGGACTGACGCATAAGCATGAAACTATTAAACATAAGAGGAGATCAGGTGCTGGAGCATGATGAATTACATAAACATAACTTGACCTCTGTCTGATGTAATGGATGTGCTAGACTTTCAGACAAAGATTTACTAATTCAGATGAGCTTGATTGTTACAATAGGCGTATGATCTACCGGTAGGAGTTGTAATCATTTTTAGAATTCCTGGGAAACTTTTTGAGGTACCTTAATTTTTGTATTTACTTGTCTCATGTCCATACATTCATGTGAGCCCACATGACGGTGATCGTTTATTATTACAAACGGCATAAATAAGGATTAATAATATAAGATATTACTAATTTAGCCCATAATAGGACTTTAACATGTCAACAGTTTATTTTTCCAATTTTAAAAGTACTACAATATCCTTAAAGAAGCAAGTAAAAGCTTAAAAACATTATTTTGGGGACAATCCAACCAAAACCAATGATATGTTTCCAGATTATAAATATTGGTAACTGATACATGCTTCGTAGTAGAGTTTATAAGACTTTATAAGAGCAATCTCTCCATTTACGCTTCTTTTCCAGTCGGCAAAGAGAATAATAGTCCCTTGATAAAAGTAAATACATTAATTTGGTTAGCGGTGAAGCTGTTCATAAGGCAAGGAATGTAAATCTGAGACTTTAGGTGACAGAAAAGTAGGCAGTGATATTAAATGAAAACATTCCTGGCTAAAAATAATTTAATTCTAGATGATTTTTAGTTATTTTTAAAATGGATGCATATTAATGCTTGCTTACAGCTGAAGTTTGATATTTTGTTACATATTTAACATTTTAGTGTTCCTTTGGAGCTTTTATTTGATCTCCCTTTCACACTACCACCAGAGGCACCACAAGATAGAATCACCTGGGGCAGAATTACTGAGGTCTCATTCTAATGGTGGCTATGGGTTTGGATCCTCACCAATCAACATGTTATCCAGTGGATAGGGGATAACTTCCTAGGTAGGAACAACCTCTTTAAGTCTGGTTATTAGTAATGGCCAACTTAATTAAGTTTAAAACTTAAAAAAAAATCCCTTCAGTCCCAAATGCCTGCTCTATCAAAAATGAAAAAAGTTAAAGGGGTATTCCAGGAATCAGCATAATTCATATACAAGTGGACACTCAAAATATAAGCTAATGTGTAATTAGTTATTTAAAATTTTGCTCCCCTTAGCAGAAAATGCTGATGACATGCACTGTATTGAAGAATTAAAATGCTACCGGCCCTTTAATCAGTCCGTTAATTTCCTCTGCGCGGTCCATCTCAGAAAAGAAGATGGCCGCTGGTCACATGTCCACATCACATGTCCTGTACCTGCCTGGGCAGGGTCATGTGATCACCACTACGTTTGGCTGTTGTTGGTTGGTTGCAGTGCATCCAGTATGGTCAGTGTTGTTGTGATGGCAGTTACACATCATTACTATGGTAACAGAGCAAGAAAACCTGTTAGATCATCACTGGGAGCAGAGCATAAATGGTAGGAGGAGTTACTGAGAACTAAAGGATCATGGAACATTTTGTAAATCATATTATTTTAGCTCCGTTTTGTGACTAATGACATTGAGTATTGTTGTATTCATTTATTTATATCATCATGGGTTTTTGTGTCAGACGTTCATATTCCCTGAATACCCCTTTAATTGTTTGTGGTGAACTTCTAACAGAAAAATACATGCAAATCACCACTTTTTGCCATTTTGCCACACAGGGTATACCTTCCCCAAAATGGAATCTATAAAATAGTCCACATCTGTGTTATCTGTTAATTTTACTACATCTGGATTTTTTTTTCCAGATTACCAATACATTGCAAGGAATATTAAATACTGAGACAAGGAAGTACAATTTGTCCTGCAGACAAGCAAGCCCTGAAACAGCTCTATAAACTCAAAAAAAAGTTATGTCTTTTGGATGGAGGGGAGTGAAAACGGAATCACAAAAACAAAAAAAACAGCTGTGGGATTAACGAGAAACTTCAAGCACCTATGGTATATCATCTCACAAAATAGCCATGCTTTAGGCACTTCATTAGCTTTCCAGATACAAATCTCCTACAATTTCTTTGTATATTGCATTTTAAAGATAATATTTTTTTATATTTGCAACAAGAAAGACTAAAAGATCACATGATCATAAGTATTTAGACCCTTTGTTCAGTGTTGAGTGGATGCAGCTTTTGAACTAGTATTTAAAAAATGGCAAAAAGCTTGCCATCTTAGGCTTTTTTTGCACAGCCATGAGTCTTCTTGGGAATAATGCAACACGCTTTTTATACCTGGATTTAGGTATCCTCTGCCATTCCTCCTTGCAAACCCTCTCCAGTTCCCTCAGGTTGGATGGTGAACATTGGTGGACATCCATTTTCAAGTCTCTCCAAAGATGCTCAGTTGGGTTTAGGTTAGGGCACTGGCTGGGCCAGTCAAGAATAGCCACAGTTATTCTGTTGTCTTGTTGGTGAACTTTCGCTCTGAATCTGAGGTTCATTGCACCCTGGAAGAAATTTTGTACCAGGATATCTCTGTGTTTTTTGGGATTGTATTTGGCACGTGATGAGCAGTGGCTGGTTTTCTCTACACATAGCGCTTAGAATTAACACCAAAAAGTTCAATCTTCGTATTCTTTTTGCAAAATGTATGTGGGCTTTCATACATCTTGCACTAAAGAGAGGTTTCCGTTGGCACACACTGCCATAAGGCCCCAACTGGTGGAGGGCTACAGTGATAGTTTGTGGAAATTTCCCTACTACATCTCTGGAGCTCAGCCACAGTGATCTTGGTGTTCTTTTTTACCTTGGCCACATCTGTGCCTTGCCTTGCCACAAATCTGTCTCAGGGCTCCTTGGGCAGTTCCTTATATTTCATGATTCTCATGAGTTTTAACCTGTTTGTTGAGGTCTAATATAGACAGGTGTGTACCTTTCATAATCCATTCTAATTAGTTCAATTAAACACAGCTGGACTCCAATGAAGGAGTAGAACCATCTCAAGTAGGACCAGAAGGAAATAGACAGCATATGAGTTAAATATGTCACAGCAAAGGGTCATAATAGTTATGACCATGTGATATTTCGGTTTTTCTTGTTTAATAAATTATCCAAAATATCTACATTTCTGTTTTTTATGTCAAGATAGAGGGCAGTGTGTACAATAATGAACAAAAAAAGAACTTTTTTGATCTTACTAATTGGCTTCAATTAAACAAAGAGTGAAAAATGTAAAGCGGCCTGCATACCTCCTGTACCCACTGTAAGTGCTTCATAAATTGTTTCTCCTATATATAGTTCCACAATTTTTGGGGAACTATATATAGTTTCCCCAATTGATTATGCATTCTGCACTGCCTGAAATGATTACATACAGCACCCTCTAATTCTTTAATTAAGGGTGTGTACATAACAAAGCGCAAAATGCATTAAAACTGCATATACAGCATATACCATAGGCCCCGCACATGAAACCCAGCAGATAGGACACACTGCCCCAACAGTATATAGGTAGTTCAGCACACACTGCCTTCCCTATTACATTCGTAGCCCAGCACACACTGCCCACAGCACATAAAAAAAATCACTCACCTTCCAGGGCCCTCAAGCAGCTCCTCTTTTCCCTGGGATTCCACAGCGGTAGAGCGGGCAGAGTCAGGTCAGTGCACTCTACCTGTGCACACACTATGATGTGACATGACGCCATAGTGTGTGTGAGGGCTGTCCATTCTACTGCTGTGGAATGCTGGGGAGAAGAGGAGCTGCGTGGGAGTACCAAAGGCGAGTTATGATTTTATTTTTTAATCACCCGCCCCACCTGGCCCTAATCAACGTAGTGTGCAGCTTTGACGCACATAACACTGATTGAGGACTGGGAGTAGGACTGCTGGTCAGGCCCCCAGTAGTGGCCATCTTCTGGCCGACCCAGGACTGCAGTCTGAAAATCCCTATGTGGGCAGTCATATTCCTCTGTAAAGTTGTACAGAGCTGGAAGGCCAGAAAAGTCATATAAGAAAAACAGGTCAAAGCCCGTAACCTCTAGTATATTAAGAAGCATGTTGCATAAATAGAAATACTCTCTAAATTGCTGATTTACTCTTAATTTACTCTCATTTTGGGTGGAAAATTAAACATTTACAATGGATTAAATAAAAAAAGGCTCCACAAAGTTTGATACCCAATTTCTCTCAAGTACACCGATATCCGATATGTGGTGGTATCCTGCTGTATGGGCGCACGGCCGGGGATAGAAGGGAAGCGAGGCACCATCCAGATCATATTTGCTATGTCACATTGTACAGGCTATCATATTTTTTGTTTTTTTATTGTGGACCTATATGGGCTTATTTATTTTGCCACATGAGATGCACTTTTCTGGTTTTATTAACTCTTTGTCGGTGGAGCAAATGAAAATCATCAATGTTTATTATTTTTTTGGGCCGTTAACCATACCATAAAAATAGTATATTATTTTTATTCTACGGGTCGCTATGATTGCGAAAAGACCTCATTTATATAGATTTTTTATTTTTTCCAATTTTTACTGAATAAAAAGTAATTTGGCAAAAATGTTGTTAATTTTAGCATCACTGTCTTTCATATGCATAACTTTTTTATTTTTCGCCTGACAAATCTGTTTAAGGGCTTATTTTTTGCGAGAAGGATTGTTGTTTTTAGTGGTCTTATTTTAGAGTGCATAACATTTTTTAAATCACTTTTTAGAGCATTTTTTTTATAGGGTATTAATTAAAAATGATCTTTTTTTGGAAGGCTTTTTGTGTTTTTTTTCTCCAATGTTTACCGTGCGGGTCCAGTAATGATTCTGTTTTATTATACAGATTGTTACGGACATGGCAATACCAAATATGCAGTTTTTTTTGTGTTTTCCTGTTTTTTATACTTTATTAAGTGTTTTTATAAGAAAGTGACATTTTAGGTGCTTATATTTTAATGTATTTATTTTCGATTTATTCTAATGTGTTAACTTTAGTGTTTTTCACTTTTTTTTTACTAATACTTACTTGAACTTGAACCAGTGATGCTTCTGATCGCTGCGCCACCCTGAGTCCCAAGTTCACAACACCCCACATACACACGGCTCTACACATACCCCTGAACTGAGCAGGCACCCCCCTAGAGCAGTTTTGGGTAACTGTCTGAGCATGCAATACGCATGCTCAGGACACTTTAACAGTCAGACCACGGAAAGGGGTCTGACGCCAGGGAGAACTCGGGCAGCTCCGGGGCCACATGGCAGTCCTCGGAGCTGCCCAGAGAGAGGATCCGATCCCCCTTCAGCTAATTTGCCGTAACTTACGGCGGAAGATCTCTGCTCGGCGCTTTTTCAATGGCGAGGGGAAGGGGTGAGGCTCCTTCCTGCCACCTTGGTGTATGCTCGTCGGTACAAGCATACTTTTTTGTGTGCATGAGACCCAACTATGTTATGATTTTTACCATTCATGCATAAGGTGATCCATCATTGAAAAATAACAGTAAATGATTTTAAGAAATAAAAATTTCCAAACTTACACCAGTTGTAACCAACTAGTAGCACGTGTTATCAGCATCATTTTACTCTTGTCAGGCAGAAGGGGCATGTCAAAATATACGGTTAATCTAGCAAAAACAAAACATTTCCAGCACATGACATCTTACCAAGCTGGTAGAGAGTGGTCCCTTCAAGTGATCGTTTTCCAAGGCCCTAAGATCATATTTTAGGATGGCCTGAGAGTACCAGTCAATGAATCAACCTAATTACTGCAAGTGATGATAGCCCTTCTGCTTAAGGAAGACTATAAAAAGGGAGAGGATCAGTTCTCTCCATTCTAATCAAGACCCAGCTTGTGAGGACTGACATTTGTGGAAATGGGTTCTTAGCATGAGGTTATGAGTGGAGCTGGATGGCTCCAGTACCTATGACTTTGCCTACAGCAACTGACCCGCTTGCTAGGAAGGCATTAGTTGAGTGTACCGTGGAGCGCAAGGCCTGTGGCAAGTTTCTAATGAGAGCTCAGGGTAAGAAATATGTTTCCTCCATATGGCCAGTAAATTGATTTTGTGTTTGGAGAAAAAAGATAACAATGTTTTGTGTCTGTAAAATATGATTTAGAGAAAATTAGATTTAGTCGGAACGTATCATGATTCTAGCAAGTATATGAAAAAAGAACTTCCTTTCCTAACATTATGCTGGACAGATGCATTTATGGATCAGATGGCACCACCCCAAAGATACAAAAATACTAAATGGTGGGAGTGAATTTGCATGTGAAATATAATTAAAGGATTGTAAAACATTCATGACTTTAAGATACTGTTACTGAGATGTCGATATACGCATGTATTGAGAAACTTTAAAAGTCCTTAAAGGTGTTAGCTGCTCTTTTAAATAAAATTGCCCATATGCCTTGGTAATGAAAACATCCTAGCCGTAAATGCCCATTAACGGGGAGGAAAATTACTAAGGTAAGGACTGGCTTTTTAATTGCCTGCTTTCATTATCCCACTGGCCGGCATACTGTACAAGAATTTACCAAGAGACTCTGACCTCTTAGTACAATTTGCAGGTTTGTCCAACTTGGGCCTCCTGATTTCCCCATGTTTTGACTAGTTAGACCAAGGATTATCTGGTTATAAATCAGGGTAGTCTCTTGCCATTTCTTGGCGGAGGACGGTTATAGAAAATTTCATGGGGGAAGGTGTTGTTCACAAATACTCCCAACTCCTCCTTGCCCCAACTATTCGACGTAAATCTTATCAAGCTCAAAGTGGCATGGGGGAAGCAAAGCAGTCTAATGAGTATTAAAAATTGTTTAAATTTGCTTGCAGGACTTTAATTCAGCAGTGTTTGTAATACAGTAATAGTGAAGTAAATGTAAATTTTGTCCAAAAGTAATGTAAACTATAAGGAACATTATCAGGACCGGTACATAAAAGGCCTCCGCTGAGATAATAGCAATACTTGGGAACCACCAGTAGTAATTATTGATTATTTTTTCCCTCCAGGACCACATCCACACCAGAGGTATGAAGGAGGCGTGAAGGGGGTGACGACCAGCTTTAGCCGTAAAGGTCTCGGTTTGACCATTCACCGGTCTGTTTTTTTTTTAACAGTTTTAACATATTACAAACAATACCCTGGAGCAGTTAGTAATGGCGAAAAGGGCAAAGTTCCTAACTGAAACTGTTATTTTAAAAAAAACTCCTCAAATTTTTTTTTTAATTCATATGGGAAAATCCTAAGTAAATGCACAAAAGCCGACGAAAGGAATTTAATCCAAAAGTAGCAAGCACTGATTCACTGTTAATTTTGAATATATAGTTTTAAAAAAATATCATTTTAAGGTTGAATCTTTTGCAGGAATTCATTTCATCAAGGCAGTTTATTGACAAAAAGGAGAATGAAAGGACAAAGGTAATATCGGTGTCAATAGCCGAACTATAGATCAAAAGGGTGATGACTGATGCCAAATTCCTGTCTATTATCATGGCATTAATATGTACAAATCCTGCTCTGAATCTGCTTACCTGAAATGCAGTAAAAAAATAGCTGCCGTTTTACAAATAACAGTGCTGTGTGTTGTTTTCAGATACCTTATTTCAGCTCTACGATCAGTCAAAATTATAACCAATTAAAATAGTGTTATAAATATTGAGAACTTGTAATATACATATAATTCGAAACATATACACATTACCACATTGATGGATAAACAATTTAAACCTAGTATGTCTCTTGGAAAGGTCAGTGCCAAATCACCAATGCAAACATGCAAAGTTATTATATAATACTCGAGTATAAGCCCCACCCAAAGTTTGGCCGACATTCATAGCCAACTTTAGGTTACTTACTGCTTAGAGGGGGCGCTGTCCTGCTTGGCCAGTTCCTCCCATGTGCTCCTCCCCACTTCATGTGCCTCATCTATTAGCACTTCATTGTATGGACCAGGGGTGATGTCACACCTATAAGGTCCTTTACCCAGTAAACTTGGTTAAAGTCAACCCATGTTTGTATTTGATCACATGAAATCACAACACATGGGAAGGTGGGGAGGAAAGCACATGAGAGGGGCTTGTCAAGCAGGCAGGGCCGCTGATGCCAGGAAGATAACATAAAAGTGATTTAAGGGAATGTGAGAGAAACATTTTTTAGCTAAAAGAAGGGTTGTAATTTAGGATGGGCCCTATGGGAACCAGTCAATAGACGGATTATGGAAAAATGTGGCAACATTTTGGAACAAAACAAGTACGTCAGGAAATGTGATCTATTTGGATTCTGAGTAAATGTACATTTGTTCTGTTTTTATAAAATTACTTGCATGTTTCTAGAGCAAGAGGTCCTGCCTGACTGGGAAACGTTTAAAAGGACAAAACTAATTTAATTTTTATTAGATACATTAAAACAAGTAGGACGAGTCCTGTGGGAGTATGTAAACAAATTATTCTTTTTCAGGCATTGGCCAGCAGTATTGGGACGAGTTACAGTTGTCATATCCTTCCCCAGGACAGCCTAGTATGGGAATTGTATTGCACTGTCCCGATTGTGCGAAGCCACAAGTGGTCTATTTTTACAGTAAAGTGCTTTTAGTAGCTTCAATAGACCTAAATAAAGGCGCTTTAATGTAAATATAAAATTGCTAGTAAACCTAACGCGTTTCTGCATCCCATCATTTGCATTAGGATGCGTCCTCAGAGGTGCTACTATTATATGATGGAACTATTAGATATTTTGTAAATATCCCAGCATTCCCCCCGCGCATTGTAGCAGGCCGTCAAGCACTAGCGCTACATGTGGGGGTTATAAGTGGTAACTCCGGCATTCCCAGGAATCGGTGGGGCGTATGTTAAAACCCGGCTCCAAGTTGCATCAGACTAAGCTGATTCAACTAACGGTCTCGTAGACGTTCCAGGAATTCAGGCGCTCTATATATAGCAACTTGACACAGGATCCCCCCTACCGATCAGTGACACCATGGACGCATCCCCGTGACGCGGTGGGTTGTATAAGGCGACCACACTGGTGAGAGGAGTCACGCGCGTCACACAGACCTAGGAACCAGATTAAGGTGGGTAATCCTGATCCTGGCGCGACGGGACCCGTTAGTTGAATTAGCCCTATTTGATCAACTTGGAGGCCGGGGTTTTACATACGCCCCCCGACGGTTTCCTGGTGAAGGGGCGGAGTTAAATTCATATAACCCTCAGCATGTAGCGGCCGCGTGACGGCCTTGCCTCAATGCCGCGGGGTGGGATGCTAGGGATGTTACAAAATATCTAATAGTTCCATCCTATAATAGTAAGCCCCTTCTGAGGACGCATCCTAATGCCAAATGATGGGGGGGGGGGGGGATGAGAAAGCGTTAGGTGTAACTAGCAATATTTATATGTAAATAGGCCAAGTAAACCACTAGCGCCTTTATTTAGTCTATTGGAAGCTACTAAAAGCCACTTTACTATAGAAACCACTTGTGGCCGCCCAATCGGGACAGTGTGCAATACAATTCCCATAATAGGGCTTGTCCTGAAGATAGGACCACTGGTACGTAGTCAACACTGATGGCCAATGCCTTTGAAAAAAGAAAATTGTTTAACATATCCATAGGAATAGTCAATTGTGTTAATGGTATCTAATTAAAATTAAATTAGTTTGTCTTGTAAAAGTTTTCCGTCCGCAGGACCTCTTTTTTGTTATTTGCAATCTTAGGAAGAGTTTTATACCTATTCTACATTATTTATAAGTGTTGTATTGGTACCATTCTATGAGCAAGAGGCATTTGGATCAGATTTCTGGTATTGAGCCATTAGATATTTAATTACAGTAATTAATGAGCTTTTAAGCCAGGTGGATGTGTCAGCAATTGGGGCGAGTCCCTGCACAGTTTATTTTGTCAAGTAATGCTGGACTCGGTTACTGTCTATTTTCCTTATATTCCTGTAAAAATAAAAAAAAAAAAAAAAAAAAAAAAAAGGCATATAATTTAATACTATTAAATTTAATTAATACAAATTACTAAGAGAAACTAGGTTCATTTTGCAAGTCTGTATACAACTGCCATATGCTGAAATACAGTATATTTGGTTAGGATGATCAGATCACTGGTAGATTTTTTGATGTTAACGTATCTTGGGGTGGAGGGGTGAAGGGATAAGAGAAAACATAAAAATGAAAAAAAGCGTTTAAAAAAATCACCCGCTTTCCCTTGAAATCATATAAAAATAAAAAAACATGGACAGAAGTTACCGTTGTGCACAAAAGTTGGGCATTTCGCAAATGGTAATCAAAATGTTTAATCGATGGTAACTCATATATACATTTTCCTTTTTACATTTTAATTCAGTTTTGTTGTCTATGGAATAATAATACTAACACTATAAAGTCAATTTGATCCTAAAGAACAGCTCTGAAAAAAAACGTGGGATGGGGTGGGAGGGGAAAAAATTAAGCCTGGTCACTAAGGGTTAAATGTCAACAGTAATAGTAAATTAGGTCTACACAGAAAACATTATAAGTTTACTTGTATGGACAAAAAACTTACGAGACTATATGGTAAATATCTTCCGATCTTCCTTACGAGACGAACAACCATGCCCCTGGATTTGCCTTCAACTGGAAATATCCCTATTGGTTAAAAACAAAAAGCGCAAGAAGTGAAAATATCAACGGTCTCATCGACGTAGGCCTGTTTGATTTATAAATACATCTCTTATTATTTTATTTAACACGAAATGCACGTATTCAATAAAGAGCTTTTACTTTCAAACAAAAATAAAAAAATAAAGTACATATACAGTATGCTCCATCAGCAAACAGATCCGAAGGTGAGTGGACAACACGACATTAGATATCGCAGACAAAACAGATTGATAAAACACTAAGAACCTTAACAATCAGGCGCCTCTCATTGGGGGAAGGTGCCTTTTGTAACCAGGAGCCCATACACTGATTGTTTAAAAGGTTTATGTATAAATATGAGATGTTTAGTACTACACATAAAATCCAGTTAACCATGATCCCAAATGAAAAAAGTAGGACACCCACGTACAAATGACCCTAAGTTACAGAACGGACCTCATTGTCCACTGCCGACCTCTGTGAGGCTTCTGGATGCTTTATTTTAGTCCTAGGCTGCAATGATCAGCTGTAAGATCTGTAATGAAGATTTTTGATAAGCTTTGTTCCATGACAGCACAAACATTTAGAAAATCAAATTGTCACGGGGACAAAAAAAAAAAGGCCCCTGGAGCTAGAATCAGGAAAATATAAATTTCAACTTACACACAAATTCTTCTTAACGAAACACCTGTCAGCTAAAAAAAAGGATCTGTTTATTACTAATGAAAAACTGTCCCTGGCCTTCAATTTATCCTAAATTCATTGATCTAGCAGAACATATACAGAAAAAGCTCCGCCACACAGCGGTCTGGCGTATCGTATATTAAGGGGGGGTCCTCCAGGGGGTGGTGACTGCAGTCAAGCCCTGGCACACAACTGCAGTCGCCGCTGGCATCAGCCATTGGGAGGGGCGGAGAGACAGAAGAAGGGGGGTGCCCTGGACTGCCCACCTCATGGAAAACAGCTGGACCGCTGCCACGATATGGCCGGCCCAGTATATTCCTGCGCAAGCCCCTGTAGTATATAGCCGCCAGGCCCCCTCAGTATATAGCCTGAGCCACTTGCAGTATATAGCCTGCCAGGCCCCCCTGCAGTATATGCCTGCAGCCCCCTGCAGTATATAGCCTGCCAGCCCCCTGCAGTATATAGCCTGCCAGACCCCTGCAGTATATAGCCTTGCCAGCCCCTGTAGTATTATAAACCTGCAGCCCCTGCCCCCCCGGTACACCAGCCTGCAAGTCCCATGCCCCCCAGTATATAGCCTGCAGCCCCCGAATAAAATGTCAAAAAAAAAAAAAAAAAAAGTTGTGTTCCGTCTGACACCGCACAAACGCCCCCCGCCCCCTGATGGTCCTCTTCTATCCACTGCGGCTCCGGTACTGGCTCATTGTCCCCCAGCGGTCCGTCGCAGACTTCACACATTAGAATGTCGGCATGTGGCTGACATCACGATGCCTGCTACGGACCCGGACACAGAGCCGATGCTGGGCCACGATGTATGGAAGAGGACCTGCTGGGAGGAAGTCAGAAGGTGAGTACACTTTTTTTTCTTGACTCGAGTATAAGTCAGGTTTTGTGCAAAAAAACTCGGCTTATACTTGAGTATATACGATAGTGTTTTTTTTTCTTTTTAAATATTTTTATTTCAGATTGTATAATATGAAAATAGAATCAATCATACAAAGCATTACATATTCTTTACACTTATACATCAGAGAAAAAGAAGAAAGAAAAGAAAAAGGAAGAAGAGAAAAGAAAAACCCAATAATCATTACATAAATGCTATTCAATATTCAAGCCTTAAATAATTATTTAATCTTAGTAGGCCGCTTATTTTTCCCTTCCCCTTAGTTTAACTACCCTCTTTATCCCTTTAACAAACTTGTTAATCTTCTATTTGCTGCCCAATACTGCCACTTTTGGTCCAATTCCTCCACATCAACACACCGTATTCTGACAAACATAGTTCTGTCCTCCAGATTTCATTAACTCTGAAGATTACATCTTGAATTGAACTTCAGATTGTAGACTTCAAATTTCTAATAATAACTGCCCTGGTCACATAACATATCCTGTTTAACACCCATAAAAATTCAGTATACTCTTTTAAAACACAAGTTGGAATTGGGTTCAATAATAACTGTATTGGGGATATTGCTACTGTCCACTTCCCCATCCTTCTAATCAGTGATATAAGCTCTTCCCAAAACCTCACTATCTTTGAACACTTCACACCAGGTTTGGCTGGTGGGTTACAGCCACGCCAACAAAAGCAGGAATATGCTCGATTGATGATAGCCAGTCTGCTTGGAGTCATATACCATCTTGTTTGCAATTCAAACAAAATTCCTAGATGATTCCTACATATAAAGTTGTCAATGCCTGCCTGCACTCATACAACCAATCAGATAGCGGGAAGGTTAAATCCATTTTCTCTTCCCATTCCCATGCACCATATACCTCAGTTTCCCCTTCCACTTACATCCCAATCAATCCCCATATGCAGTGGAGATACCCCCTCTAAATTTATCATTATTTTTTATAAACATAACACATTTTGTGGACTCTGTATGCAAGGATTTAATCCTAATGTATGTAAACCTCTCTGATTGCGGTAACTTACGCTAGTCAAAAGATGATATTTCTCTTGACTGTCTGTTACTATGCTGTATATCCATCGGTCATTTTTTATTATTCTGTAGCTGGACAGGCTCAGGGTTTGGGGCTGGGTAGGGAGGTGTTGTGTTGGTGGGCCTTATCATGTGCCCTACCCTCCCTTGGGTTTTTGTATAGAGGATTTTTCCTTTTTAAATGTTTTTATTGGTTCTTGGTTTGGTGTATATTACACATATGTTGTTCATATTTAGTGGAATAAAGATTATCATTTTGGTATAGCACATGGTTGTTTCGTATTATTGCTTAACTTTTTTCATGTGTCCAGTTCTCTATCATCATGTGGAGTTCCTCCTTAATGATTTTGTAACATTAAATACAGTGGCAGTGGCTTGTTGGCCCCTTCTTTTATAGTGAGCACCTAAAGAACTGCCCTTCTTGTCCCCTTTATCTCTGATCAAACTTCTTTATGTGTGGTAAAAACTGAACATATGTACGATATATACAAAGGGCAAATTAGGCCCACAAAATAAAGAAGATATAAAATGTCATATTTTTGCATCATTCAATCGGCACTAAAGTCATTGTGGCTATATTTGGTGTCTGATGAAATTCCAACTGCTATCAAATTCTCTTATAAAGTAATGCATATAGAAGCAAAAAAAAAATGCATTTAAAGCGTAATTAAACTTTTAACAAAATAGCAATACAAGCAGTCCCCGACTTAAGGACACCCGACTTACAGACTACCCCTAGCTACAGACAGACCTTTCAGACACTGTGACCTCTGATGAATCTCTCTGAATGCTTTACTTTAGTCCCAGGCTGCAATGATCTGTAATGTTAGCTTTATGTCTGTAATGAAGCTTTATAAATAATCCATTGATAGTCCTTCCCATTACAGCAAAACATTTTGAAAAACCAATTGTCACAGGGACAATTTTTTTTTACTCTGGAGTTTCAATTATAAAATATACAGTTTCGACTTACATACAAATTCCAACTGTACAAAAGTAAAAAACTTAAAGAACTGGAGTTCTTAGCATACTGGAGTATTCAGGCAAGTCAGGGTAACAATGTCCACCAATTTAAGTTTCAACAATTACGCTGCATTCATAAACAATACATACTCACCAGGTTAGCCATAACTATTGTGTCTACCATTACTGGATCATTCCTCATCCCAAGGGTGAACTGAAGACCACGAGGTGGTTGTCCGGTTGTCACATCAAAACAATGTCCCTCCAGTAAAAAGTATTCCAATTCATAGTTTGCTGTAACAATGCCCTCTATCTGAAAAACAAAAGTAGTCAGTATGTTACAAAATTTTCCCTAAGGGTTATCTGTAAAATCCACGAAGTTCTGCACATGTGACTTTTTCCTCTTACAGGCAAGGAAATATGAATGTTAGAATCTGATCAGTTACACAATGACACTTATTTATTGCTTTGCCTTTAACAGTGGGCTATTACAACTGTAATGAAACAAAAGTGGAGGATTTGGAAAATATTGTTAACATTCATACAACCTGCAGATGTCACATTTGAGATTTCTTTTTCAATAGGATTAGTCAGCAGAAAACTACCAATCATATAAAGTTAACATCAGGAGAACATCTGGATGAATAAAGTGTACTGCATGCCCACAAAAACGCATAAGGAAGAAATAAAAGACAATGGCTGTAATTACAACGAATAGTGAGGTTAATAATCCTGCTAAAGATGTGCAAAGTGCTTTTATGATTATTGTTCATGCAAGTGCTAGAACAAAGTTCAAAAAGTTAAATGAACTAAAATCCATAATAATAAACAAGCAATAAAGTAATGGAACTCTTGAAACATTACAAAATGCATTATCGTAGAGGTGGATGTATATTTCTGAGGATATTTAGCAAATGTGTACTTCAGCAAATCCTACAGTTGTTGAATAGTGATCACTCCTACGTGTGAAGATGGACAAGTATGCATGAAGTTTATTTAATAAACCCACCAGGGTTTCATTTTATTGACATAAACCCTGAGTTTCAAATTATTCTTTTTCTAAGGTTGATTAAATGCAAAGTAAATGCCTGAATAAACAATTGTTTAATCCTGTTGCTTAGTAAGCAGCGACTTGAGTATTTTAAAGCAATTTATATTAGTCTTCTGCCAGCAACATATAACTTTTTTTTAACCATAAATACAAACTGTATTGAACGATATAAAACAGATATTTAAACACAAAAAGAACTGAAAAATCTCATAAAGAGTCATTTTCAAACAATAGTAAGTAAAGTGGCTGCTAAGAGTAGGGGATAATCTGTAATGCAATGTTTCTGGTTCGCAGTAAAGCGGTCTGGGGTGACTCACGTCTTGTAGGTGGATGTTATCAAGATCGCATGAACTGTGCACCACTTCCACAAGCCAGCTCTCAGGGGTGATCATGTTCAGAGTCAACAGAGGGGATTCAGGCATATCCAAGAACTTAGCCGATGGACCAGAGGAGAGACTGTTGTTACTTAAAAATGTCAATTCTGATTCAAGCACAAATCGATAGAAACTGAAAAGAAAGTATAGTAATAGAAAGCATAAGATGTTAATATCGTACAATTAGAAGATGGCAACACCAATATTATTTGTAATGTGTATATCAGGAACTAAGGAGGAACACAAATGCCATCATTAATTAATAATAATTGTAAGACAGGTTCTTGTATGATGTATTTTACAGGCAGGGAAGTGTCCAGACCGCTGCCTTGAAACCCAAAAAGTCATAATCCTTATAGGTTAATTTTGACAAATATTAAATATTTCCTGATTAGTCTATTTTTTGTACAAGAAAGCCATTTTTTGTGTTTTTTTTTTGCTTTTTTTTTTACATAACTAAAGCCTTAACTTATTTATCAATATTACTGTAAAAGGGCTTGTTTTTGCGGGACAAGTGGCAGTGTTTGATGCCACCATTTTGGGTACACATAACTCATTGATTTATTTTTGTTAAATCTTTCAAGGAGAAAAGAAAAACAATAGTTACAGTGGGCACGGGAAGTATGCAGACCCCTTTAAAGTTTTCACCCTTTGTTTCATTGCAGCCATTTTTGCTCATTAATGTACACGCTGGTTTTATCCACACATACCACTTAGAATTACCAACAAAAAGGTCAATATTCGTCTCATCAAACCACAGAATCTTCTTTTTCATAATCTGGGAGTTCTTCATTTTTTTTTTTTTTTTTTTTTTTTAACAAACTTTATGCAAGCTTCCATATGTACGGAGGAGAGGCTTGCATTGGCACACTATGCCATAGAGCTCCGACTGGTAGAGGGCTGCAGTGATAGTTGATTTTGTAGAACTTTCTCCCTTCTCCCTACTGCATTTCTGGAGCTCAGCCACATTGATCTTGGGGTTTTAGTTTACCTCTCTCACCAACGTTCTTTTCCCATTCATTTGGCTGGATGGCCAGGTCAAGGAAGAGTTTTGGTAATCTCAAACCTATTTAAGAAATATTGTGGCTTAGTACAACTGTGGGCTTAGTACAACTGAGTGTTGTGGAAATTATTTTGTAACCTTGGCCAGATCTGTGCCTTGCCACAATTCTCTCTCTATGAGCTCCTGGGGCAGTTCCTTAGACCTCATGATTCTCATACGCTTTGAGATGCACTGTGAGCTGTGAATTCTTATATAGACAGGTGTGTGCCTTTCCTAATCAAGTCCAATCAGTTTATTTAAACACAGCTAGACTCCAATGAATGAGCAGAACCATCTCAAGGAGTATCAGATGCAAATGGACAGCATGTGATTTAAATTTGAGTGTCACATCACTTGATGCTTCAGTTTTTCTTGTTTAATAAATGAGCAAAAATATCTACATTTCTATTTTTCTGTCAAGATTGGGAACAGCGTGTACTTTAATGAGCAAAAGAAAAATAACGGTTTTGATCTTACCAATTGGCTGCAATGAAGCAAAGAGTGAACAATTTTAAGACTTTAAATTTTGTGCCATTCACTATTGCTGTAAGCTTTTCATTATTTTTACTATTTTGCCCAATATACATTTTGTGCATTATTGTGAATCAGTTTTGCTTCATGGACAGTTTGTTTTCACAGACGCTTAATAAACTTGTTATGTTGTTTAAGTGTTCCCTTTATTTTATTGTATACAAATCTTAGGTTTGTGTGGGTATTCATTTTTCACCCCTGCTGTTCTATGTATCATATTCGTCCTTTTTTAATAGTTAAATTGATTCTGTAGGGGTTTTGTTTTATCATTGAGGTGGGACTTTGGGAGGTCCTGGGTTAACCTCCTCAAAGAAGGAACTGGTCCCACATAACATATGTTGTGTGCACTTTTTAAGAGTTTTTAATTCCTTGTGTTCCGTTTGTTACGTTGATACACCCTTAACATTAATAATCTTTATTTATATAGCACCATAATTTTCCGTAGCGCTTTACAAATCATAGAGGACATATACAAATATAATTACAGTGTGCAAACAGTCATATGGAACAATAGGATTGAGGGCCCTGTTTGCAAGAGCTTACAGTCTACGAGGGTGAGAGCTTATAGTCTATAGGGAATTTATATTGATAATTATTTCGGTCCATGACACATGTCTTTTTCTTTGTGTTTTCTTATGAAACAAATTTATATGTTTAGCATTATATAAATGATAAATAGGGGACAATTCATCTTTAAAATAAGATTTGTGAAGTTACCTTTTTAAGGGCATTGCTGATAATTTAGCTTTGCAATTCATAAACATGGTCAATTTCATATTCATTAGACGTCCAATCACCTAAAGTGGATTAAAGCATATTGGGACACATAAGAAATTTTACATCATAGAAACTATACAGCCAAAAATACAAAGAAAATCCATGTAAGTGAAGTGGCCACAAACTTGCATGCATTATTTAGGCTGGACCAAACTGTAAAGTGATGATGTGATATGCAGACATGTAAGATATACTATATCTAAAAAGTAAAATGAACATAAGCAGCTTTTTTTTTCAAAAACTTTATTACTTTGGTGCGGTGATGCAGGGGGATGCCATTCACGGCTCTGAAGCGCTTTCTCAAGCAAATTACATCAACAACCTAAATAACCCCATTGCAGGTGGTGTCAACTGCCATCCTCTTGCATACAATGTAAACATGTGCAATAAATATTCCAGACCCCTAAATTCAAAAGAGCACGTACTTAGCAATATTAAATGATCCCCATAGACAGGGGCGGACTGTCCATTGTACCCACCGGGAATGTTCTCGGTGGGCCGGTTGGTCCTGGGCCGGTCTGGGGCCGGTCCGGAGCGGATCCGGGCCGCCCGCACTTCCTCCCTACAATTTTGGATTTAACGTATAGTACCTGCATCGTATGATCGTACGATGCAGGTACTATTGATTAGTACGCAGGCGCAGCGCATGTAGCTCCGCGGCTTGGTGTAAGAGGCGCGGAGCAGTGACGTCACTATCCAGCGCCTCTATACCAAGCTACCGAGGACAGGAAGAAACCTGCGTCGAGAGGTGAGTATTATGTTTTGGTTTTTTTTAAATTAATCTCCCCCTTTCTATAATTTAAGAAAGGGGGAGATTAATTACATGTCTGGGGCAGGGGGGGATTTATTCTGTGTCTGGGGTGGGGGTGGCATTATTGTATATCTGGGGCTGGCAGGGGAATTAATTATATGGCGGGAGGCATTATTCTATATCTGGGGCTGGCAGGGGGCATTAATTATATGGCGGGAGGCATTAATCTATATCTGGGGCTGGCAGGGGGCATTGATTATATGGCGGAAGGCATTATTCTATATCTGGGGCTGGCAGGGGGC
>CM033642.1:70563473-70701113 GCA_019512145.1 Engystomops pustulosus
TTATATGGCGGGAGGCATTTTTCTATATCTTGGGCTGGCAGGGGGCATTAATTATATGGCGGGAGGCATTATTCTATATCTGGGGCTGGCAGGGGGCATTAATTATATGGCGGAAGGCATTATTCTATATCTGGGGCTGGCAGGGGGCATTATTTATGTGTCTGGGGTGGGGGGCATTATTGTATATCTGGGGCTGGCAGGGGGCATTAATTATATGTCTGGGGCAGGCAGGGAGCATTAATTATATGGTGGGGCATTATTGTATATCTGGGGCAGGCAGGGGGCATTTATTATATGTCTGGGGTAGGCTGGGGCCATTAATTCTATGTCTGGTGCGGGCAGGGGCCATTCATTCTATGTGTGGGGTAGGCTGGGGCCATTCATTCTATGTGTGGGGTAGGCAGGGGGCATTAATTATATGTCTGGGGTAGGCTAGGGCCATTAATTCTATGTCTGGGGTAGGCTGGGGGCATAAATTCTATGTCTGGGGCGGGCAGGGGCCATTCACTGTATGTGTGGGGTAGGCTGGGGCCATTCATTCTATGTGTGGGGTAGGCTGGGGCCATTCATTCTATGTGTGGGGTAGGCTGGGGCCATTCATTCTATGTCTGGGGCGGGCAGGGGCCATTCATTCTATGTCTGGGGCGGGCAGGGGCCATTCATTCTATGTGTGGGGTAGGCTGGGGCCATTCATTCTATGTGTGGGGTAGGCTGGGGCCATTCATTCTATGTCTGGGGCGGGCAGGGGCCATTCATTCTATGTGTGGGGTAGGCTGGGGCAATTCATTCTATGTGTGGGGTAGGCTGGGGCCATTCATTCTATGTGTGGGGTAGGCAGGGGGCATTAATTATATGTCTGGGTAGGCTGGGGCCATTCATTCTATGTCTGGGGTAGGCTGGGAGCATAAATTCTATGTCTGGGGTAGGCTGGGAGCATAAATTCTATGTCTGGGGTAGGCTGGGGTAGGAGAGAAAGAAGAAATAAAATATCCTTAGTATTACAGTATGTTACATTATGGGGCACGATTTGTGTGGTACTAATATTTCAGGGGGCACTATAAAGCTCTATTACAGTATTTGTGGTAGAAGAAGAAGGGACAATGGGAAAGTGCAGAACATAAGATGTCTGTGTGGTAAACTCTGCAGGAATGCTGTGTACCTGGAGGAAGAGACAAGGTGATGGTGGAACTAATGGAGAAGAGGAACGAGAACAATCCGAGGAGACGTCACCTGATGTCACTGGATGCAATAGGTGAGGCTCTCATGTGTTTTCTGTAGCTGTATATGATAAATACAGATTTTTTTCATGTTTACTTCTGTGTATATATAGTATTATAGTAGTTATATTCCTGTACATAGGGGGCAGCATTATAGTAGTTATATTCCTGTACATAGAGGGCAGTATTAATCGTAGTTATTAGGTTCTTTACGATAGCGGGCAGTATTATCGTAGTGTATTATTCCGTACATAGGGGGCAGTATTATAGTAAGTTAGTCTTACTAGGGGGTTATAAATGTAGTTTATATCTCCTGTACATAGGGGGCAGTATATATAGTTATATCTTGTACATAGGGGCAGTATTATAGTAGTTATATTCACTGTACTAGTTGGGAGGATTATTATAGTAGTTATATTCCTGTACATAGGGGGCAGTATTAAGTAGTTATTCCTGACATATGGGGCAGTTTATAGTGTTAATTTCTTGTACATGGGCAGTATTAGTATTAATTCCTGTACTAGGGGGCGTATTATAGTAGTATTTCCTGTACATGGGGCAGTATTATAAGTAGTTATATGGCTGTTGTACATATGGGGTCAGTATTATAGTAGTTATATTCTGTACTTAGAGGGGGCAGTATTATAGTTATTATATTCTTGGTACAAGGGGCAGTATTATAGTAGTTATATTCTGTACATAGTGGTCATTATTATATATTATTGTACATAGGGGGCAGTATTATATTAGTTATATTCCTGTACATAGGGGGCAGTATTATAGTAGTTATATTCCTGTACATAGGGGGCAGTATTATAGTAGCTATACTCTTGTACATAGGGGACAGTATTATAGTAGTTATATTCTTGTACATAGGAACCAGTATTATAGTAAGTTATATTCTTGTACAAACATGTGACCCCCCCATAACAGTAATTTCTAGAATGATTCTGAATAACAGCGAACACCTCCCCACGAATTATAAAAGCCGTGTACAGATGGGAGTCCAGTGACCCGAGAGCCCATACATATATGCTTACATGCTTGTATGTTTTAACGAATTCTTCTTTAGAATGATTTGCAGCCTGTGTCATTGTGTAATCTAAGCAGAATGTTTTGGTTTGAATTTTATATATGAAATTAAAAAAGACATTTGAAACAAAAAAAAGAGAAAAAATAAATAAATAAAGACTTATGCGTATTATTGTACAGGGAAAAAAAAACATGACTTTTTCAGATGCCAGATGCCTAATGCCATTTTCAGATGCCTAATGCCATGAAGCTGGAACAAAGACTAACCAGTATATTTATTTCATAATGAACAGATTCCCAAATGTAGACAGCACTGTTTTGATGTGCATTGCAGCTCTTCAGCATAATGTAGAGAACCTTTTTAGTAGAGTGAGAAGCTTGTGACTAGGTCAGGGAAGTAAGATCCCTCCTTTCGAAGACTTTGCTAATAACGGCCACCTGGCAGCCATTTGGAGACATACAGCCATTGATGCTCTACTGGGGGATTCTCAGAAATACGCAAATATATTTTCAAGTGTTGTGCATGTAAACCATTGTATAAACATAGCTATAGACAACCTAGTGACATGAAAGGGTATTGCTCAATGTTTTAAAGATGGCCCAGCAATGCAATGTCAAACTTTCCCTAGGCTGATCAGTGCTAGGAAATTCATAACTCGTGAGGCTTCCCACCAGATCCATTTAAAGCACTTGCTACATTAACTGATTTTAACATGGGGATATTAGACAGTTCTGCCAAAATTAAAAACACCAGTAAATGCTTTGATTAACAACACCTAAAGATTTTCACATTAAAATGGATGAAATCACTTATTTTTAAAAAAGCTATTTTAAATGTTCATGATGAAAACTTACAATTAATAAGTGTGACATCTTTTGAGCTTCTCGAGATAGAGGATCAACAGCAGCAATTACATCTATAAAGGGAACCTCTTCTTGGGGCTCTACTTTTATTACACTACTATATTACCCTCGAAAAAAACACAGGGTACTATGTTAAGATCTTTCATCAATTAAACTTGTAGAAAATGTTTAAAATAGAAATAAAACAGAGGACCTTGGTCTCCTACTCATTTAATAGACATCCTCTTTCTTTGTTCCTTTTTCTAAATGTCTGCTTCCAGCTTTACATTGCCCTTAGTCTTAGCAATGTAATGCCCGACACATTTGCAAAGACATGTACCTTATATACTGGCGTATACAAGCGGAGATTTTCAGCACATTAGGTGCTGATGAGCCCTACTCGGCTTATACTCGGAAAATTTATCTATAAAAATATAAACATAGTACCACCCTCCAGTGCGGTCCCCCAGCATTTCTTCTCCTACGTAAGTCAGGTCTTATTCGTTCTTCCCAGGCCGGCAATTCACTTCTTTGCGCTCTGCCGGCACAGACTATGACGTGGCAGTGTCGCTGCCTGCTTGACTTCATAGTTTTGTGCCTACAATCCCATAGCTTGAATCTGTGCAAACATGTTTGGAGACCCTTTTTCGGGAGATAAGGACCTGCAAGACAGCCCTCGGAGCTGAGTGCCGCATTTATTTTATTTTTTTATTAATGCGGCGCCCTCTGCTGCATGTCAATGTTCCGTGTCCCTACTGCTGCCCGGACATGATACATCTATGGGGCTCGCTGGGGCCTCGGACATGAGACATCTATGGGGGCGCGCTGCCGACATGAGAACATCTCTGGGGCGGCAGGCTGCCGGACAGTGAGACATCTATGGGGGCGCGCGGCCGGACATGAGACATCTATGGGGGCGCCTTCCGATCATGAGACATGTCTATGGGCGCGCGTCTGCCGACATGAGACATCTATATTGGGGCGCGCTGGCGGACATGAGACACTATTGGGGCGGCTCTGCCGGACATTGAGACATCGATGGGGCGCGCTTCCATGGCTCATTGAGACACGATGGGTGCGCCTGCCGACATGAGAGCACTATGGGGGCCGCTCTGCCGGACATGAGACATCTATGGGGGCCCTGCTGCTGGCCGGGACTGCACATCTATGGGGGCGCGCTGGTGCCGGACATGACTACTCTATGGGCCGCTGCCGGACATGATACATCTATGGGGGCGCGCTGCCGGACATGAGACATCTATGGGGGCGCGCTGCGGACATGAGACATCTAGGGGCGCTCTGACCGGACATGAACATCTATGGGGGCGGCACTCTGGCCGGGCATGAGACTCCTATGGTTGCACTCTGCCGGTTATTTTATTAATGTGGAGGGGCACTCTGCTTGGATATTGTGTATTAATTGTGGAGGGGCAATTCGGCGGACAATTTTATTACAATTGGAGGGGCACTCTGCTGGACTTTTATTGATGAGTAGCAGCTGCATATCACCACACATAAGGCTTATACTCGGTCAATATGTTCTCACAGTTTTTTGGTGGTAAATTAGGTGCCTTGGTGCGTATACTTGCCTCAACTTATACTATTTTAAATTTGGAGTAATAAGTTTTGTTTTTTTTTACAAACTGTGCTGAGAAATGTTTCATTCTTTCCAGGTGGAACTAACTATCTTGTAGTCTAAACCATCCATCCCAAAAGCCAATAGTGGTATCAAATCACAGCATAGTGAACACAGGCATTGTATATTTCTTACTTTTTGTATTATGAGGTTTACAGAAAAAATTTACATGTTGAATTGTAACAACCATTTAAGTTATTTTATAGGACATTTACTTATAACATACATAAGGTTCTTATTATTTGCCAAATACTAATGAAAAAGTCACATGCATTTACATTTTCTTTAATAAAAGACCTCTTTAAAATATAAGAAGGACAGATAAAACAAATTCTATTTAAAAATAATGTGGCTATAGAACAAAAGTAGCTAATAGAAAAAAGAGGAGGCCTCTCATCAGGAAGATCCCTCTGTACAAAACACAAAAATCTAATGCATTTTCTTTCCGTTCATACATATTTGTGGCTTTATACTATGTACACATCAATGGTTGGTAAATCAGTATATAACTGTGTTTCTGTTCATCACTCAATTTTTAGATCTTTTGTCTTGACTCTCCCTTGGCATTGTGAGAGAAGAGAATTCCACTTCATAACCAAATCACTTTGAAATACTTCAAAACATAATAAAATATCTTTTATTTGAAAATGAGAACAATAATTTCTTACTTGAGTTGGAAATAAGCAACCTAATTCACATGTAGAATAAATCCTATAGTCCCTGACAATATTACTTATGATCACCCTTATACTTTGTTTTTGGTCCTTGCTTCTTTAAAAGACAAACTTACTAAAAAAGTCAGCTTCCTGCTTACAGTATGTCTTTTTTTATGTTGCACAGTCCTATACTTTCTCACATTTTGAACATAGAATTGTATACTAAACACATATGTTCCAGTTTTTTAGATCAATAAACCATTTTTATTGTATATCTGTGTACATTGGTGAGTTGGTCCTAGGTGTTTTCGTTTCAATCCCTTTTTGTTATTATTTGTATGTCTTGCTCTCTAAACAGCAAACACGTAACTAGAAACTATTTTAACTACCACTATCGGGCTACCAAAGAATACAGTTTCCTGCTTACAGTACTCGTCACAGTATTCAATAGAACCCATCAAAACGATACTCAAAAAGTTTTTATTTCTTATCCCTCAAATTCTTTTCCCTAATTTATTGATGAGCGAACCAGTCAAAATTTGTGTTTGGAGGGATCCAGAATTTTAAAATGCGGGGTTCGAGTAACCTCCACCAGGAACCCCACCGGTCGGTACCTCTCCCGGTGACAACTCCTGATTAATGTTAATTGTTTAAATGCCACGAACAAGGAGTTTTTTTACTCTCCTGTTTGTGGACCTATGCCAGTGATGGCGAACCTTTTAGAGACCGAGTGACCCAAACTACAACAAGACCCCCGCTTATTTATATCGTCAAAGTCCAACACAGGAATTAAATTTGGGTGATTTATACTCCCTCTCTGTCACAGTTTTTCATTGATATCGAAACACCCTGGAGGACACCATAAAGCAGAAAATAGTCCGCAGGTAGAGCTTCACTTTAAATAGCTTCTGTGCAACAGCAAGTCCTGGGCTGTCTGGACTGCATGAAGATACCAACCTCCGGAGTCCCTCTCTGGTGATGGCTGATTGCACCAGAAGGGCGTCCGCGTGCCACCTCTGGAACAGTGCCATAGGTTAGCCATCACTGACCTAATTCTATGCTAATTCTGTGTGGTATTGGATCTGTCTTTGTGAACTTTCATATTCTATAATAAACTGCTGCTCATTCTCCAGACGCTTGAAAAATTGTCTATAGTGGAGGAATAGGGTTTCCAGTACGGGTTCCTCATATTAGTGTAACAGTCCTTTTATTCCTCTGCTGACAATAGGCTGTAAAGGGATTATACTCAGCATTTTTTATCTCCCCAACTTGGCATCTGATTATTAACTTATGCTTGATACATTGCTGGATTTTCTTCTGGAACCACACGCGACCTATGACTTCAGGACACATTGAGCTTTGACTAATTGACTGACACAAGAAATACAGTCTTATTCTCAAAATGTTCTATAATCCCGGCACTCACATTTGGAAGGTGGTAGAAATAATTTCCAACTTACTTTTCACTACTAATATTTTTGGTTATATAATAAAAAAACAAACCAAAATAGATTTATTGCTAGGTTGAAAAAGATCCAAAGGTTGAGTTTTAGACCGTAAATCTGCTAATAACCAACCGACGTTTGACTTATGTCGGCTTTATAAAATTTTTTCAGGATTTTGCCGCCGCCAGCGACGCTGAGGCTGGGATCGACAGGTGCCAGGAAATCAAGCACGACTATCTTTGTGAATTTGCAGCAGAGTGCATCTATAAAGGGAACCTCTTCTTGGGGCTCTACTTTTATTACACTAAAAAAAAAAACAGGGTTACTATGTTAAGTCTTTCATCAAATTAAATTGTAGAAAATGTTGAAAATAAGAAATAAAACAGAGGAGCACTTGGTCTCCTACTTCATTTAATAGGACATACTCTTTCTTTGTTCCTTTTCTAAATGTATGCTTCCAGCTTTACATTGCCCTTAGTCTTAGCAATGTAATGCCCGACACATTTGCAAAGACATGTACCTTATATACTGGCGTATACAAGCGGAGATTTTCAGCACATTAGGTGCTGATGAGCCCTACTCGGCTTATACTCGGAAAATTTATCTATAAAAATATAAACATAGTACCACCCTCCAGTGCGGTCCCCCAGCATTTCTTCTCCTACGTAAGTCAGGTCTTATTCGTTCTTCCCAGGCCGGCAATTCACTTCTTTGCGCTCTGCCGGCACAGACTATGACGTGGCAGTGTCGCTGCCTGCTTGACTTCATAGTTTTGTGCCTACAATCCCATAGCTTGAATCTGTGCAAACATGTTTGGAGACCCTTTTTCGGGAGATAAGGACCTGCAAGACAGCCCTCGGAGCTGAGTGCCGCATTTATTTTATTTTTTTATTAATGCGGCGCCCTCTGCTGCATGTCAATGTTCCGTGTCCCTACTGCTGCCCGGACATGATACATCTATGGGGCTCGCTGGGGCCTCGGACATGAGACATCTATGGGGGCGCGCTGCCGACATGAGAACATCTCTGGGGCGGCAGGCTGCCGGACAGTGAGACATCTATGGGGGCGCGCGGCCGGACATGAGACATCTATGGGGGCGCCTTCCGATCATGAGACATGTCTATGGGCGCGCGTCTGCCGACATGAGACATCTATATTGGGGCGCGCTGGCGGACATGAGACACTATTGGGGCGGCTCTGCCGGACATTGAGACATCGATGGGGCGCGCTTCCATGGCTCATTGAGACACGATGGGTGCGCCTGCCGACATGAGAGCACTATGGGGGCCGCTCTGCCGGACATGAGACATCTATGGGGGCCCTGCTGCTGGCCGGGACTGCACATCTATGGGGGCGCGCTGGTGCCGGACATGACTACTCTATGGGCCGCTGCCGGACATGATACATCTATGGGGGCGCGCTGCCGGACATGAGACATCTATGGGGGCGCGCTGCGGACATGAGACATCTAGGGGCGCTCTGACCGGACATGAACATCTATGGGGGCGGCACTCTGGCCGGGCATGAGACTCCTATGGTTGCACTCTGCCGGTTATTTTATTAATGTGGAGGGGCACTCTGCTTGGATATTGTGTATTAATTGTGGAGGGGCAATTCGGCGGACAATTTTATTACAATTGGAGGGGCACTCTGCTGGACTTTTATTGATGAGTAGCAGCTGCATATCACCACACATAAGGCTTATACTCGGTCAATATGTTCTCACAGTTTTTTGGTGGTAAATTAGGTGCCTTGGTGCGTATACTTGCCTCAACTTATACTATTTTAAATTTGGAGTAATAAGTTTTGTTTTTTTTTACAAACTGTGCTGAGAAATGTTTCATTCTTTCCAGGTGGAACTAACTATCTTGTAGTCTAAACCATCCATCCCAAAAGCCAATAGTGGTATCAAATCACAGCATAGTGAACACAGGCATTGTATATTTCTTACTTTTTGTATTATGAGGTTTACAGAAAAAATTTACATGTTGAATTGTAACAACCATTTAAGTTATTTTATAGGACATTTACTTATAACATACATAAGGTTCTTATTATTTGCCAAATACTAATGAAAAAGTCACATGCATTTACATTTTCTTTAATAAAAGACCTCTTTAAAATATAAGAAGGACAGATAAAACAAATTCTATTTAAAAATAATGTGGCTATAGAACAAAAGTAGCTAATAGAAAAAAGAGGAGGCCTCTCATCAGGAAGATCCCTCTGTACAAAACACAAAAATCTAATGCATTTTCTTTCCGTTCATACATATTTGTGGCTTTATACTATGTACACATCAATGGTTGGTAAATCAGTATATAACTGTGTTTCTGTTCATCACTCAATTTTTAGATCTTTTGTCTTGACTCTCCCTTGGCATTGTGAGAGAAGAGAATTCCACTTCATAACCAAATCACTTTGAAATACTTCAAAACATAATAAAATATCTTTTATTTGAAAATGAGAACAATAATTTCTTACTTGAGTTGGAAATAAGCAACCTAATTCACATGTAGAATAAATCCTATAGTCCCTGACAATATTACTTATGATCACCCTTATACTTTGTTTTTGGTCCTTGCTTCTTTAAAAGACAAACTTACTAAAAAAGTCAGCTTCCTGCTTACAGTATGTCTTTTTTTATGTTGCACAGTCCTATACTTTCTCACATTTTGAACATAGAATTGTATACTAAACACATATGTTCCAGTTTTTTAGATCAATAAACCATTTTTATTGTATATCTGTGTACATTGGTGAGTTGGTCCTAGGTGTTTTCGTTTCAATCCCTTTTTGTTATTATTTGTATGTCTTGCTCTCTAAACAGCAAACACGTAACTAGAAACTATTTTAACTACCACTATCGGGCTACCAAAGAATACAGTTTCCTGCTTACAGTACTCGTCACAGTATTCAATAGAACCCATCAAAACGATACTCAAAAAGTTTTTATTTCTTATCCCTCAAATTCTTTTCCCTAATTTATTGATGAGCGAACCAGTCAAAATTTGTGTTTGGAGGGATCCAGAATTTTAAAATGCGGGGTTCGAGTAACCTCCACCAGGAACCCCACCGGTCGGTACCTCTCCCGGTGACAACTCCTGATTAATGTTAATTGTTTAAATGCCACGAACAAGGAGTTTTTTTACTCTCCTGTTTGTGGACCTATGCCAGTGATGGCGAACCTTTTAGAGACCGAGTGACCCAAACTACAACAAGACCCCCGCTTATTTATATCGTCAAAGTCCAACACAGGAATTAAATTTGGGTGATTTATACTCCCTCTCTGTCACAGTTTTTCATTGATATCGAAACACCCTGGAGGACACCATAAAGCAGAAAATAGTCCGCAGGTAGAGCTTCACTTTAAATAGCTTCTGTGCAACAGCAAGTCCTGGGCTGTCTGGACTGCATGAAGATACCAACCTCCGGAGTCCCTCTCTGGTGATGGCTGATTGCACCAGAAGGGCGTCCGCGTGCCACCTCTGGAACAGTGCCATAGGTTAGCCATCACTGACCTAATTCTATGCTAATTCTGTGTGGTATTGGATCTGTCTTTGTGAACTTTCATATTCTATAATAAACTGCTGCTCATTCTCCAGACGCTTGAAAAATTGTCTATAGTGGAGGAATAGGGTTTCCAGTACGGGTTCCTCATATTAGTGTAACAGTCCTTTTATTCCTCTGCTGACAATAGGCTGTAAAGGGATTATACTCAGCATTTTTTATCTCCCCAACTTGGCATCTGATTATTAACTTATGCTTGATACATTGCTGGATTTTCTTCTGGAACCACACGCGACCTATGACTTCAGGACACATTGAGCTTTGACTAATTGACTGACACAAGAAATACAGTCTTATTCTCAAAATGTTCTATAATCCCGGCACTCACATTTGGAAGGTGGTAGAAATAATTTCCAACTTACTTTTCACTACTAATATTTTTGGTTATATAATAAAAAAACAAACCAAAATAGATTTATTGCTAGGTTGAAAAAGATCCAAAGGTTGAGTTTTAGACCGTAAATCTGCTAATAACCAACCGACGTTTGACTTATGTCGGCTTTATAAAATTTTTTCAGGATTTTGCCGCCGCCAGCGACGCTGAGGCTGGGATCGACAGGTGCCAGGAAATCAAGCACGACTATCTTTGTGAATTTGCAGCAGAGTGTGTACATAGGGGGCAGTATTATAGTAATTGGCTTGTATATGGGAGAAGGTATTGTAGCAGTTTTATTTTGTATATAGAAAGCAGGATTGAATGTGTTATTCTAAATGTGTTATTGTAGCATTAATCTACTCTTTTTCTGAATTCTACATGTATGGCACAGGGGAAAGGTATTTAAGGCTTATCGGGTCATGTGTTGGCATCATTTACTGATCGACAGGTCACATTCCTTGCACATTAGATTCACTTACTAGCAAAAGATGTTCTTGTTTTGCATTAAGGCCATCTACCAACAATTTGTCTGTTATAACCCCACCCACATTATCTGACCACACCCACTTGTTTTGACTCTGCCCATAAAATGCGGCCACTTTTATAGTTTTTTCCAGGGCCATTTTAAATTCACAGTCCGCCCCTGCCCTTAGATGATTGTTTGTTTTACACAGGTAATAAAGGACAAATAAGCAAAGATAGAAAAATTAAAGGGTATATGAATCAGCGGAAAGAAGCATTCCAATAAGAAAGGGGAAAGTAAAAAAAAACTCATAAGAATACGCTCAGGTGATTCCGATCACTGAGACCCATATGTTCCACAGTATCGTACTTCATAATTCTTTTAAATATTTTTATTTCAGATTGATTCTATTTTTCGTATTATACAAATCATACAAAGCTTACATATCTGTTACACTTATACATCAGAGAAAAGAAGAAAGAAAAGAAAAAGGAATGAAGAGAAAGAAAAACCAATAATCATTACATAATGCTATTCAATATTCACGCCTTAAATAATATGTAACTTAGTAGGGGGACCGCCTTATTTTTCCCATTCCCTAGTTTAACTACCCGCTTTATCCCTTTAACAAACTTGTTAATCTTCTATTTTGCTGCCCAATACTCTGCCACTTTTTGGTCCATTCCGCCCCCTCACCACATCTGGGCGGTGTAACCCCGTATTCTGACAAACAGATTCTGTCCTTCCCAGATTCCATTAACTCTGAAGAATACATCTTGAATTTGAACTTCAGAAATTCATAAGACTTCAAATTTCTAATCTGCAAATAACTGGGACACTGCCCTGGTCACATAACATATCCTGCTTTACACCCATAAAAATTCAGTATACTCGTTTAAACCAAGTTGGAATGGGGTTCAATAATAACTGTATTGGCGGATATTGCTACCTGTCCACTTCCCATCCGTCTAATCAAAGTGATATGCTCTTGCCAAAACCTACACTACCTCTTTGAACACTTTCACACAAGAACAGTACTTTTGGCTGGTTGGGTTACAGGCCCATCCTCACCAAAAGCAGGAATCTGCTCGATGATGAGTGCGACACAGTCTGTCGCTTGGATCATATAGGCCATGCTCTTGTTTGCAATTCAAAAAACAACCCTTCTAGAGATTCATACATATAAAGTTTTCAATGCCTGCCTCACTCATACAACCAATCAGATAGCGGGAAGGTTTAAATCCATTTCCTCTTCCCATCCCATGCAACCATATACCCAGTTTTCCTCCCCTACCATCCCAATCAATCCCCTATCGCAGTGGCAGATAACCCCCCCCTGCTAATTTATCATTATTTTTCTATAAACCTAACAAATTTTTGTGATGGACTCTGTATGTAAGGATTTATCCATACACCATGTATGTAAACCTCTCTGATTGCCGGTAACTTACGCTAGTCACAAGATGAATATTTCTCTTGACTGTCTGTTGACTATGCTGTATACCACGCGGTCATTCTTTTTACTTATGCCTGTAGCTCGGGACAGGCTCAGGGTTTGGGCCATGGGTTTAGGGAGGTGTTGTGGTCTGGGGCCTTATCATTTGCCCCTACCCTCCCTTTGGGTTGTTGTATAGAGGATTTTCCTTTTTAATGTTGTAGTGGTTCTTGGTTTGGGGGTGTATATACACATATGTTTGTTCATATTTAAGTGGAATAAAGATTAATCATTTTGGTATAGCACATGGTTGTTTTCGTATTATTGCTTAACTTTTTTCATGTGTTCCAGTTCTCATCATCATGTGGATTTCCTCCTTAATGATTTTTTGTAACATTAAATACGTGCAGTGGCTTGTTGGCCCTTTCTTTTATAGTGAGCACCTAAAGACTGCCCTTCTTGTCCTCTTTATCTCGATCAACTTCTTATGTGTGGTAAAAACTGAACATAGTACTATATCTACAAAGGGCAAATTAGTGCCCCACAAAATAAAGTACATATAAATGTCATATTTTTGCATCATTCATCGGCACTAAGTCATTGTGCGTATATTTGGTGTCTGATGAAATTCCCCACTGCTATCAAATTCTCTTATAAAGTAATGCATATAGAAGCAAAAAAAAAAAAATGCATTTAAAGCGTAATAAACTTTTAAAACAAAATAGCAATACAAGCATTCCCCCGACTTAATGCACAACCCGACTTACAAACCTACCCCCTACCTACACGACAGACTTTTCGACAGCATGTAGACCCGTTGTTCTGATGAATCCTCTACTGATATGCGTACTTTAGTCCCCAGGCTGCAATGATCTGTAAATGTTAGCTTTATGTCTGTAATGAAGCTTTATAAATATCCATTGATAGTCCTTCCCCATTACAGAAAAACATTTTGAAAAACCAATTGTCACAGGGACAGATTTTTTTTTACGTGGCTGGATGTTCATTTTGTCGTCACACTTATAACATCTAACAGTCTACGATTACTAGCAAATTCCAACTTGGTAGGGCAACAACGCGGAAAACCAAACCTAGTAAAGTACTGCGACGTGTTCTTAGCGCATACTGGAGTAATTACCAGGTGACAATCAGGGTACCTCAATGTCCACGCAAATTTAATTTCCAGCATTAACGCGCCATAGGGAGATTACATAACAGACATACTCACCGAGGTTATCCATAACCTATTGTTTCTATATACCATTACTGGAATCAATGTGTTTCCTCATCCCAAGGGAACTGAGACCACGAGGTGGTTGCGTCCCGGTTTGTCACATCAAAACAAGCTCCCTCCATCAAAAGTATTCCTCAAGTTTGCTGTACAATGCCCTCTATCTGAAAAACAAAGTAGTCAGTATGTTACACAATTTTCCCTAAGGGTAATCTGTAAAATCCCTGAAGTTTCTGCACATTCTAAGTTTTTTCCTCTTACACCAGGCAAGGAAGCACATGACTGTTAGAATCTGCTCAGTTAGCAACAATGACACTCGTCTTATTTGCTTTGCCTTTAACATTGGGGCTATTACAAGCGTGTAATGAAAGCAAAAGTGGAGGATTTGTGAACCTATTAGTGTAACATTCTCATACAACCTGCAGATATGTCCACATTTGAGAATATTCTTTTATTCAATATCGATTAGTCGAAGAACAACCACCATCATATAAAGTTAACATCAACGATAACATCTGGAATGAATAAGTGTACTGCATTCCCACAAAAACGCATAGGAATATAAATAAAAGAACATGGCTGTAATTACAATCGAATATTGAGGTTAATAAGTCCTAGCAAAGAGCTGAACTTCTATTGGGGGTGTTTTTTTTTTTTTTTTTCAATGCATTGCTAGAACAAAGGTCAAAAAGTTAAATTAACCTAAAAGCCTAATAATAAACAAGCAATAAAGTAACTGTAACTCTTGAAATCATTCAAAATGCATTATCGTAAGAGGTGGATGTATATTTCTGAGGATATTTAAGGCAAATGTGTACTTCAATCCAATCCTACCAGTTTTTGAACTAGTGATCACTGTCGCTATTTAACCTACACGTGTGAATATGCAAGTAATGCATGAAGTTTATTTAAATAAACCCACCAGGGTGTCATTTATTTACATAAAACCCTGTGAGTTTCAAATATTCTTTTTCTAACGGTTGACTTCAAAAATAGCAAAGTAATTGCGCGTGAATAACAATTGTCTGTTTAATCCTGTTGCTTGTAAGCAGCGTCCCTGAAGTATTTTAAGGCATTGTATATTAATCTTCTGCACAGCACAACGAATAATCTTTTTTTTAACCCTAAATACAAACTGGTATTGACGATATAAACTGATAGTTTAACACTCTAAAAAGAACGGAAAAACATCTCATAAAGAGTCAATTTGTCAACTCAATGTAAGTAAGTGGCTGCACTAGATAGGGGATAATACTGTAGTGCCTCGTGTTTCCTGGTTCGCGCGTAATCGCGGACATACTCTGCGGTGACTCACTCTTGTAGGTGGATGTTCACATAAAGATCGCATGACTGTGCACCATTCCACAACCAGCTCTCAGGGTGATATGTTCAAGTCAACAGAGGGGATTCGCATATCCAAGGAACTTAGCCGATGGACAAGGATAGACTGTTGTTACTTCTAAAAATGTCATTCCTGATTCAAGCCACATCTGTCTATAGATCATAACTGAAAACGGAAAGTATGTACTAGAAACACCCAGCAAGATTTAATATCGTACAATTAGAAATGGTCAACACCACACTACTATTTTAATGCTATATCAGGACACTAACGGAGGAACACAACTGCCATCATTAATTAATAATAATTGTCAACAGGTTCTTGTATTATGTCTTTAACAGCAGGGAAGTGTCCAACCGCTGCTTGAAACCCGAAAAGTCATAATCCTTATGGTGTAATTTTGACCAAATATTAAATATTTCCCTGATGAGTCTATTTTTGTAGACAAGAAAGCCATTTTTTTGTGTTTTTTTTTTTTTTTTTTTTTTTGCTTTTTTTTTTACATAATAAAGCATCTAACTATTTACAAGATTAATGTCAAAGGCTTGTTTTTGCGGACACGTGGCAGTGTTTGATTGCCACCATTTTTGGTACACATAACTCATCTGATTTATTTTTATTAAATCTTTCAAGGACGAAAGAAAAACCATAGTTACATTCAGTGGGCACGGGAGTTGCAGCCCCGTTAAAGTTTTCATTCACCCTTTGGTTTCAAATTGCAGCCATTTTTTTGCTCATTAATGACACGCTGGTTTTATATCCACACATACCACTTAGAAATTACCCACAAAGGTCATCTTCGTCTCACATCACACTCACAGAATCTTCTTTTTCATAATCTGGGAGTTCTTCATTTTTTTTTTTTTTTTTTTTTTTAAAAACTTTATGCAAGCTTCCATATGTACGGAGGAGAGGCTTGCATTGGCACACTATGCCATAGAGCCTCCGACGGTAGAGGGCTGCATTGATACGTTGACTTTTTGTAGACCTTCTCCCTTCTCCCTATCTGCATTGTCTGCAAGCTCACAGCCACATTTATCTTGGGTTTTAGATTTACGCTCGTCTCACCAACCGTCTTTTCCCATTCATGTTGTCACTGGATGGCCGGTCAGGTAGAGTTTTGGGTAATCTCAAACGTCAACCTATTAGGAAATATTGTGGGCTTATTACAACTGTGGGCTTGATTACAAACTCCAGTGTTGTGGAAATACTTTTGTAACCTGGCCACATTCTGTGCCTTGCCACAATTCACACTGCTCTATAGCTACCCTGGGGTCAGTTTCCTCCTTAGACCCCTCATGATTCTGCATACGCTTTGAGATGGCATCTGTGAGCTGTGAATTCCCTTATATAGACAGGTGTGCCTTTCCGTAATCAAGTCCAAATCATTTATTTCAACAACATCTAGACTCCAATTGAATGACAAAGAACCCATCTCAAAGGAGTAGCAGATGTCAAATGGACATGGCATGTGATTGTAAATTTGAGTGTCACATCACTGATGCTTTCATTTTGTTCTTGTTTATTAAACTGAGCAAAATTTTCTACATTTTCTATTTTTCTTTTTCTGTCCAAGGATTGGGAAACAGCATGTACTTTAATGCAGCAAACAGAAAAATAACGGTTTTGATCTTACCAATTGGCTGCAATGAAGCAAAGAGTGACAATTGTAAAGACTTTTAAATTTTGTTGGCCTTCACGATTGCTGTAAAGCTTTTTCATTTTTTTTTACTACTTTGCCCCATATACATTTTGTGCATTATTGTTGGAATCATTTTTGCTTTCATGGACATTTGTTTTCACAGACGCTATAAACTTGGGGTATGTTGTTTAAGTGTTTCCCTTTATTTTAATTGTATCAATCTTAGTTGTGTGGGTATTCATTTTTTTCACCCCTGCTTGTTCTATGTATCATAATCGTCCTTTTTTAATATTTAAATTGATTCTGTAGGGGTTTTGTTTTATCATTGATGTGGGACTTTGGGAGTCCTGGGTTAACCTCCTCAAAGAAGGAACTGGTCCGCACATAACATATGTTGTGTGCACTTTTAAAGAGTTTTTTAAAGACTTGTTTTCCGTTTGTTACGTTGATACCCCCGGACCATTAATATCTTTATTTATATAGTGCACCATCATTTTTCCGTATGCGCTTGTACAAATCATAGAGAGCGCGTGGCGGTGGCGTCTGGGCGATATATTACAGTGTGTCAACAGTCATAAACAATAGGATTGAGGGCCCTGGTTTGCAAGAGCTTACAGTCTACGAGGTGAGATCTTACAGTCTATAGGGAATTTATAGTGATCATTTTTCGGTCCTGACACATGTCTTTGTTCTTTGTGTTTTTTATGCAACAAATTATATTTTAGCATTATATAAAATGATGAAATAGGTTACAAGTCATTCTTTAAAAATAGAGTTGTGAAGTTCCTTTTTAAGGTCATTGCTGAAATTTATCTTTGCAATTCATAACATGGTCATTTCATAGGTGTGCATTAGACGTCCAACACCTAAAGTGGATTACGAGTGCGTTTGGCGTGGGGGTTGGGGACACATAGAAATTTTACATCATCGTGAAACTATACAGACCAAAATACAAAGAAAATCCTGTAAGTGAAGTGGCCACAACTTGGCATGCAATTATTTGAGGCTGGACCAAACTGTAAAGTGATGATGTGATATGCAGCCATGTAGATATACTATATCTAAAAAGAAATGAACATAAGCAAGCTTTTTTTTTTTTGTTCAAAAACTTTTATTACTTTGGTGCGGGTGATGCAGGGGGATCCATTCACGGCTCTTGAAGCGTCTTTCTCTCAAGCAAATTAAATCCACAACCTAAATAACGCCCATTGCAGTGGTTTCAACTGCCTCCTCTTTACATACATGTAACATTGCAATAAATAGTCCAGACCCCTAAATGCCCAAGAGCACGTATTAAGCATATTAAAAATGATCCCCCATACAGGGGGACTGTCCATTTGTACCCACCGTGTATGCGGCTGTTCTCGGTGGGCCGGTTGGTCCTGGGCCGTCTGGGGCCGGTCCGGAAGCTGATCCGGCCCGCCCGCACTTCCTCCTACAATTTTGGATTAACTTATAGTACCGTCTCGTATGATCGTACGATGCAGTGGACGGTGAGGGAGGGGCGGTTGATTGTACGGCGAGGCGCGCAGCGCATGTACTCCGCTGCTTGGTGTACGAGGCGCGAGCAGTGCTTCACTATCCAGCGGCCTCTATAACCAAAGCTAGGGGAGACCAGAAAGAAACCTGCGTCGAGAGTGAGTATTAATGTTTTGTTTTGTTTTTTAATTATAGAAAGGGGAATTAAGTTACATGTCGGTGGTGGCAGGGGGGATTTATTCTGTGTCTGGGGTGGGGGTGGCAGTATTGGTGCGTGCATCGGCTGGCAGGGGCTTCATCTTTAGTCTGGGGCCGGCAGGGGAATTAACTTATATGGCGGTAGCATTATTCATATCTGGGGCTGGCAGGGGGCATTAATTATATGGCGGAAGGCATTATTCTATATCTGGGGCTTGCGGGGGGGGGGGGCATTTATTTATTGTGTCCTGGGGTGGGGGCAGTATTGTATATCGGTGGGGCTGGCAGGGGCATTAATTATGTCTGGGGGCAGCAGGGAGCATTAATTAATATGGGGGGGGCATTATTGTATAGCTGGGGAGTGCCCGGCATTATTATATGTCTGGGGCGGGCTGGGGCCATTCCATTCTATTGGTGGGGTAGGCTGGGCCATTTATTCCTATGGGTGTGTGGTGGTAGGCTGGGCCCTTCATTCTATGTGTGGTAGGCAGGGGGCATTCATTATATGTCTGGGTAGGCCTAGGGACAGTCATTCTAGGTCGCTGGGGTGGCTGGGGCATACATTCTATGTCGTGGTAGGGGCTGGGGGCATACATTCTATGTCTGGGGTAGGCTGGGCATACATTCTATGTGGGGGGAAGGGCTGGGGCCATTCATTCTATTGTGGGATAGGCTGGGGCCATTCATTCTATGTCTAGGGTAGGCTGGGGCCATTCATTCTAGTGTTGGGGTAGTCTGGGGCATTCATTCTTGTCTAGGGTAGGCTGGGGTCCCATTCATTCTAATTCTATGGTAGGCGGGGCCATTCATTGTAATGTGTTGGGTAAGGCTGGGGCCATTCCTTCTGTCTGGGGCGGGCAGTGGCCACTCATTCTAGTGTGGGGAGACGGGGCCATTCATTCTAGTTGGGGTAGGCTGGGCACATTCATTCTCATGTGTGGGTAGGCAGGGGGCATTCATTATATGTCTGGTTAGTGTGCGTGGGGGCCAGTCATTCTATGTCTGGGTTAGGCTGGTGGCATAAATTCTATGTCTGGGGTAGGCTGGGCCATTCATTCTATTTATGGGGTAGGCTGGGGGTAAGGATAGAAAGAAAGAAATAAATATCCTTAGTATTACAGTAAATGGTTACATTAATGTGGCACTCTTTGGGTGGTATACTAATTTTCAGGGGGCACTATAAAGCTCTATTACATTATGTGGTAGAACGAATAAGGGAAATGGGACAGTGTCAGAACATAAATGTTGTGTGGTAACTCGCAGGAATGCCTGTGTACCTGGAGGAACAGACAATGCTGATGGGGGAATAATGGATGAAGATGATTGAGAACAATCCGAGGACATACCTGATGTCATGGGATTCAAGAGTGAGCATCGCATTTGTTTTTCCTGTAGCTCAGTTGTTTTTTCATGTTTACTTCTGTGTATATATGTATTATAGTAGTTATATTCCTGTAACAATAGGGGGCAGCATTATAGTATGTAATATTCCTGACATAGAGGGCAGTATTAATAGTAGTTATAGGTTCTTGTGAGATAGGGGCAGTATTTATAGTTAGTGTATTATTCCGTACATAGGGGGCAGTATTATAGTAAGTTAGATTCCTTACTAGGGGGCTTATAAATGTAGTTTATATCCCTGTACATAGGGGGCAGTATATATAGTTATATGCTTGTACATAGAGGGCAGTATTATAGTAGTTATATTCCTGTACTTAGGGTTGTGGAGCGATTATTATAGTAGTTATATTCCTGTACATAGGGGGCAGTATTAGAGTAGTTATGTTCCTGGACATATGGGGCAGTATTATAGTGTTTAATTTCTTGTACATGGGCAGTATTAAGTATTATATTCCTGTACTAGGGGGCCGTATTATGTAGTATGCGTGTGCCTGTACATGGGGCTATTATAAAGTAGTTATATGGCGTTGTCATATGGGGCAGTATTATAGTAGTTATATTCTGTACTTAGCAGGGGGCAGTATTATAGTTTTATATTCTTGGTACATAGTGGGCAGTATTATGTAGTTATATTCTGTACATAGTGGTCATTATTATATATTATATTCATTGTACAAGGGGGCAGTATTATAGTAGTTATATTCTTGTACATAGGGGGCAGTATTATAGTAAGTTATATTCCTTGTCATAGGGGGGCAGTATTATAGTAGTTTATATTCTTGTACTTGGGAAGCAGTATTATAGTAGTATTTCTGTACATAGGGGGTGCGTATTATAGTAGTTATATTCTTGTACATAGGGGGCAATACTAATAGCATTAGTATTCTGGTACATCGGGGGGCAGTATTATGTAATTGGCTTGTATATGGGAGAAGTATTGTAAGCAGGTTTATTTTGTCTATAGAAAGCAGGATTGAATGTTTTATTCTAAATGTGTTATTGGTAGCATTATCTACTCTTTTTCTTTGAAAATTCTACTTATGGATGGCACAGGGGAAAGGTATTTAAGGCTTATCGGTCATGTGTTGGCATCATTTACTGAATCGACGGTCACATTCCTTGCACATTAGATTCACTTACTAGCAAAAATTGTTCTTGTTTTGCATTAGTGCCATCTACCAACAATTGTCTGTTTATAAAAACCCCACACACATTATCTGACCACGTGCACCGCGTCTCTGTGGTGTGTTGGACTCGCCGCCTAAATGGAGCCACTTTTATAGTTTTTTCCAGGGCCATTTTAAATTCCCAGTCCGCCCCTGCCCTTAGATGATGTTTGGTTCAACAGGTAATCAAGGACAAATAAGCAAAGATAGAAAAATTAAAGGGTATATGAATCAGCGGAAAGACATTCCAATAAGAAAGGGGAAAGTAAAAAAAAACTCATAAGAATACGCTCAGGTGATTCCGATCACTGAGACCCATATGTTCCACAGTATCGTACTTCATAATATATCTAGCCTCTTGTTGTAAAAGACCAAGTGACCGATATCCACACCATTGAGTGAGGTTCCATTTTTTTACTGTAACATCACATAATTCCCAGCAGGTCTTGCCCTTACATGGGACTCAAACTTGGGCATCCGTTACCTGAAGAGATAGTATTAGAATGCCCTGTAATAAAAGTATATAGCTTTCTAATAGTCTTCTCCATGTAGTATCTATCACAGAGGCACATGATAATGTACACCACAAGTGTGGTTCTAAACCTAATAATAGATAAAGTGTTATGGGAAATACCACCAACTTGAATAAGCTTAGCCTGAGAGTTGAATTTACAAAAATTACAGTGGTGACAATCGTGATTACCCAGTATGGTCATCTTCTTTAACCAATTATCCCTGGATTTAAAGAATCTACTGCTCACTGACTGATCCCTGATAGTTGTACTACCTCTAAATTTAGGGGTCTTCTGGAGATTTAAAAAAAAAAAAGTGCTATATAAATGAGTCATATGAAAAGCTGGAGATCCAAAATTAAAATATGGGAAAAATTAAGATTATCCTATGCTGCCAGAATGTCGCTCATAATGATGGTATTACTTCCACAGGCCTTATATCTGTTTAGGAACTCCCCAGTGAAGATCCCGGAAAGGATCTTTAGAACCATGGATAAAATTTGTGCGGATCTTTTTTTGGTTGGAAGGGAAGCAAGAATCAGTAATAGATATCTGAAGTGCCCAAAAATAAAGGAGGGTTGGCCCTCCCAGACTGGAGATTGTACTTCATGGCTGCCCAAGTCACGGTGATCTTAAATAACACACCAGAAGAAGTAATAAAAGACCTTGTAAGTTATTTTGAGTTTGAAGATAAGAAATTAAGTATAGTAGAGCTTATGGAGACAGGTCCTTCTCAGGAAATTAAATTAGTTAGGGTGATTGACACATCAATGTTTTGTTGGTAGAAGATGAAAAATATATTAAAGGTTAAGGATAGGATAGAACTAACCCCTATATGGGACAATATGGTACTTAATGGGGGTAAACTGCGGGGGTATAAAGAATGGATAGATAAAGGGATTAGGTATTTGGATCAGATATTCAAAGAAGGCTCTATGTGGACTTTTGAATCTAATAAGGAGATAGAGATATTTTTTTGGTATATATGATTATGGGGGATATGTAGGAAAATGTTTTGCAACTACACGAATATTTTTGATGAAAAGGTTAGGGTGATTGTGAGGAAGAAAAGGCTATCTGATATTTACGGTTTATTGTTGCAGGTAAACACTGAAAGGGTGGAATTTAAGTGTATTAGGAATTGGAAATTAGATATAGGTTCCCATCCGGAAGGAGATGAAGTTTGGGATTATATTTTTAGCACTAGTTAGTTTCCAATAATGGATCTCATAAGATATCACAGTATTTTATAGTCCATAGACTTCACAACACACCAAAATGGTTGCACAAGACTCGATATAGGGAGAACAATATGTGTGTAAAATGTGGAGAAGAAGGAGCGGAATGGATACATTTGTTTTGGAGATGTCCAAAGCTTCATAGGTACTGGGAAGGAGTCGTTGATACCTTGAGTAAGGTATTTAAGATTACGTTGCAAATTGATGTATGGGTGGGGGTATTAGGTTATATTAAAAAATAAGAAGATAAGGAAAAAGGAAAGGAAGACTCTGTCACAAATTCTACTTTGTGCTAGGAAGACTATACTTAAAACTATGGATATCTGAAAGATCACCAACAATGTGAGAAAAGAAGTGAACGAGGAAGGAAGTTTGGAAAAATGCTGAGGTAGGGTTAAAGGAAGTGAGGAAACTTTCTATAATAAATGGCATAAGTGGGTGGAATTCTGTGAGAAAGATATGGGATAAGGAGGTTTTTTTTCTATTCTTTGAACCCCAGGGGGTAAGAGGGAAGGGAAAATGGGGGCGGATCTAGGGGGGTAAAATTGTATATACATATGTAAAATTTCTATGTATGTATACATATATGCTTACATGCTTGTATGTTTTAACGAATTCTTCTTTAATACATATATGCTTACATGCTTGTATGTTTTAACGAATTCTTCTTTATAATGATTTGCAGCCTGTGTCATTGTGTAATCTAAGCAGAATGTTTTGGTTTGAATTTTATATATGAAATTAAAAAAGACATTTGAAACAAAAAAAAGAGAACAAATAAATAAATAAATAAAGATTTATGCGTATTATTGTACAGGGAAAAAAAAACATGACTTTTTCAGATGCCAGATGCCTAATGCCATGAAGCTGGAACAAAGACTAACCAGTATATTTATTTCATAATGAACAGATTCCCAAATGTAGACAGCACTGTTTTGATGTGCATTGCAGCTCTTCAGCATAATGTAGAGAACACTCTTTCTTTGTTCCTTTTCTAAATGTATGCTTCCAGCTTTACATTACCCTTAGTCTTAGCAATGTAATGCCCGACACATTGCAAAAGACATGTACCTTATATACTGGAGTATAAGCGGAGATTTTCAGCACAATTTATGTGCTGATAAAGCCCTACTCGGCTTATACTCGGATATATATAAAAAATATAAACATAGTACTCACCCTCCAGTGCGGTCCCCCAGCATTTTCTTCTCCTCGTAGCAGGTCTTCAGTTTCCAGGCCGGCAGATGCACTTCTTTGCGCTCTGCCGGCACAGAACTATGACGTGGCAGTGTCACTGCCTGCTGACGTCATAGTTATGTGCCTGCAGATCGCATAAACTTGAATCTGCAAACACGGTTGGGAGACCTGTTGCGGGAGAAGAGGACGCTGCAAGACAGCCTTGTAGGGCGAGTGCTACGTTTATTATTTTTTTTAAGGGGGCCCTCTGCTGCATGTCAAATGTTCGGGGGCCCTCTGCTGCATGTCAAATGTCCGGGGGCCCGCTGCCGGACATGAGACATCTATGGGGGCCCGCTGCCGGACATGAGACATCTATGGGGGCACGCTGCCGGACATGAGTCCCACCATAGGCTTATACTCGAGTCAATATGTTCTCACAGTTTTTTTGTGGTAAAATTAGGTGCCTTGGCTTATACTTGGGTTGACTTATACTTAAGTATATACAGTATTCTGTGGTGGATATACTATTTTAATTGGAAGTAATAAAGTTATGTTTTTTTTAACTACTGTGCTGAGAAATGTTTCATTTTTCAGTGGAACTACTATCTTGTAGTCTAAACCAGTCCATCCCAAAAGCATAGTGGTATCAAATCACAGCATAGTGAACACATGCATTGTATATTTCTTACATTTTTGTATTAATGAGGTTTAAAGAAAAAAATTTACATGTTGAATTGTAACAACCAGTTAAGTTATTTTATTTCTTTTAAATATTTTTATTTCAGATTGATTCTATTTTTCGTATTATACAAATCATACAAAGCTTACATATCTGTTACACTTATACATCAGAGAAAAGAAGAAAGAAAAGAAAAAGGAATGAAGAGAAAGAAAAACCAATAATCATTACATAATGCTATTCAATATTCACGCCTTAAATAATATGTAACTTAGTAGGGGGACCGCCTTATTTTTCCCATTCCCTAGTTTAACTACCCGCTTTATCCCTTTAACAAACTTGTTAATCTTCTATTTTGCTGCCCAATACTCTGCCACTTTTTGGTCCATTCCGCCCCCTCACCACATCTGGGCGGTGTAACCCCGTATTCTGACAAACAGATTCTGTCCTTCCCAGATTCCATTAACTCTGAAGAATACATCTTGAATTTGAACTTCAGAAATTCATAAGACTTCAAATTTCTAATCTGCAAATAACTGGGACACTGCCCTGGTCACATAACATATCCTGCTTTACACCCATAAAAATTCAGTATACTCGTTTAAACCAAGTTGGAATGGGGTTCAATAATAACTGTATTGGCGGATATTGCTACCTGTCCACTTCCCATCCGTCTAATCAAAGTGATATGCTCTTGCCAAAACCTACACTACCTCTTTGAACACTTTCACACAAGAACAGTACTTTTGGCTGGTTGGGTTACAGGCCCATCCTCACCAAAAGCAGGAATCTGCTCGATGATGAGTGCGACACAGTCTGTCGCTTGGATCATATAGGCCATGCTCTTGTTTGCAATTCAAAAAACAACCCTTCTAGAGATTCATACATATAAAGTTTTCAATGCCTGCCTCACTCATACAACCAATCAGATAGCGGGAAGGTTTAAATCCATTTCCTCTTCCCATCCCATGCAACCATATACCCAGTTTTCCTCCCCTACCATCCCAATCAATCCCCTATCGCAGTGGCAGATAACCCCCCCCTGCTAATTTATCATTATTTTTCTATAAACCTAACAAATTTTTGTGATGGACTCTGTATGTAAGGATTTATCCATACACCATGTATGTAAACCTCTCTGATTGCCGGTAACTTACGCTAGTCACAAGATGAATATTTCTCTTGACTGTCTGTTGACTATGCTGTATACCACGCGGTCATTCTTTTTACTTATGCCTGTAGCTCGGGACAGGCTCAGGGTTTGGGCCATGGGTTTAGGGAGGTGTTGTGGTCTGGGGCCTTATCATTTGCCCCTACCCTCCCTTTGGGTTGTTGTATAGAGGATTTTCCTTTTTAATGTTGTAGTGGTTCTTGGTTTGGGGGTGTATATACACATATGTTTGTTCATATTTAAGTGGAATAAAGATTAATCATTTTGGTATAGCACATGGTTGTTTTCGTATTATTGCTTAACTTTTTTCATGTGTTCCAGTTCTCATCATCATGTGGATTTCCTCCTTAATGATTTTTTGTAACATTAAATACGTGCAGTGGCTTGTTGGCCCTTTCTTTTATAGTGAGCACCTAAAGACTGCCCTTCTTGTCCTCTTTATCTCGATCAACTTCTTATGTGTGGTAAAAACTGAACATAGTACTATATCTACAAAGGGCAAATTAGTGCCCCACAAAATAAAGTACATATAAATGTCATATTTTTGCATCATTCATCGGCACTAAGTCATTGTGCGTATATTTGGTGTCTGATGAAATTCCCCACTGCTATCAAATTCTCTTATAAAGTAATGCATATAGAAGCAAAAAAAAAAAAATGCATTTAAAGCGTAATAAACTTTTAAAACAAAATAGCAATACAAGCATTCCCCCGACTTAATGCACAACCCGACTTACAAACCTACCCCCTACCTACACGACAGACTTTTCGACAGCATGTAGACCCGTTGTTCTGATGAATCCTCTACTGATATGCGTACTTTAGTCCCCAGGCTGCAATGATCTGTAAATGTTAGCTTTATGTCTGTAATGAAGCTTTATAAATATCCATTGATAGTCCTTCCCCATTACAGAAAAACATTTTGAAAAACCAATTGTCACAGGGACAGATTTTTTTTTACGTGGCTGGATGTTCATTTTGTCGTCACACTTATAACATCTAACAGTCTACGATTACTAGCAAATTCCAACTTGGTAGGGCAACAACGCGGAAAACCAAACCTAGTAAAGTACTGCGACGTGTTCTTAGCGCATACTGGAGTAATTACCAGGTGACAATCAGGGTACCTCAATGTCCACGCAAATTTAATTTCCAGCATTAACGCGCCATAGGGAGATTACATAACAGACATACTCACCGAGGTTATCCATAACCTATTGTTTCTATATACCATTACTGGAATCAATGTGTTTCCTCATCCCAAGGGAACTGAGACCACGAGGTGGTTGCGTCCCGGTTTGTCACATCAAAACAAGCTCCCTCCATCAAAAGTATTCCTCAAGTTTGCTGTACAATGCCCTCTATCTGAAAAACAAAGTAGTCAGTATGTTACACAATTTTCCCTAAGGGTAATCTGTAAAATCCCTGAAGTTTCTGCACATTCTAAGTTTTTTCCTCTTACACCAGGCAAGGAAGCACATGACTGTTAGAATCTGCTCAGTTAGCAACAATGACACTCGTCTTATTTGCTTTGCCTTTAACATTGGGGCTATTACAAGCGTGTAATGAAAGCAAAAGTGGAGGATTTGTGAACCTATTAGTGTAACATTCTCATACAACCTGCAGATATGTCCACATTTGAGAATATTCTTTTATTCAATATCGATTAGTCGAAGAACAACCACCATCATATAAAGTTAACATCAACGATAACATCTGGAATGAATAAGTGTACTGCATTCCCACAAAAACGCATAGGAATATAAATAAAAGAACATGGCTGTAATTACAATCGAATATTGAGGTTAATAAGTCCTAGCAAAGAGCTGAACTTCTATTGGGGGTGTTTTTTTTTTTTTTTTTCAATGCATTGCTAGAACAAAGGTCAAAAAGTTAAATTAACCTAAAAGCCTAATAATAAACAAGCAATAAAGTAACTGTAACTCTTGAAATCATTCAAAATGCATTATCGTAAGAGGTGGATGTATATTTCTGAGGATATTTAAGGCAAATGTGTACTTCAATCCAATCCTACCAGTTTTTGAACTAGTGATCACTGTCGCTATTTAACCTACACGTGTGAATATGCAAGTAATGCATGAAGTTTATTTAAATAAACCCACCAGGGTGTCATTTATTTACATAAAACCCTGTGAGTTTCAAATATTCTTTTTCTAACGGTTGACTTCAAAAATAGCAAAGTAATTGCGCGTGAATAACAATTGTCTGTTTAATCCTGTTGCTTGTAAGCAGCGTCCCTGAAGTATTTTAAGGCATTGTATATTAATCTTCTGCACAGCACAACGAATAATCTTTTTTTTAACCCTAAATACAAACTGGTATTGACGATATAAACTGATAGTTTAACACTCTAAAAAGAACGGAAAAACATCTCATAAAGAGTCAATTTGTCAACTCAATGTAAGTAAGTGGCTGCACTAGATAGGGGATAATACTGTAGTGCCTCGTGTTTCCTGGTTCGCGCGTAATCGCGGACATACTCTGCGGTGACTCACTCTTGTAGGTGGATGTTCACATAAAGATCGCATGACTGTGCACCATTCCACAACCAGCTCTCAGGGTGATATGTTCAAGTCAACAGAGGGGATTCGCATATCCAAGGAACTTAGCCGATGGACAAGGATAGACTGTTGTTACTTCTAAAAATGTCATTCCTGATTCAAGCCACATCTGTCTATAGATCATAACTGAAAACGGAAAGTATGTACTAGAAACACCCAGCAAGATTTAATATCGTACAATTAGAAATGGTCAACACCACACTACTATTTTAATGCTATATCAGGACACTAACGGAGGAACACAACTGCCATCATTAATTAATAATAATTGTCAACAGGTTCTTGTATTATGTCTTTAACAGCAGGGAAGTGTCCAACCGCTGCTTGAAACCCGAAAAGTCATAATCCTTATGGTGTAATTTTGACCAAATATTAAATATTTCCCTGATGAGTCTATTTTTGTAGACAAGAAAGCCATTTTTTTGTGTTTTTTTTTTTTTTTTTTTTTTTGCTTTTTTTTTTACATAATAAAGCATCTAACTATTTACAAGATTAATGTCAAAGGCTTGTTTTTGCGGACACGTGGCAGTGTTTGATTGCCACCATTTTTGGTACACATAACTCATCTGATTTATTTTTATTAAATCTTTCAAGGACGAAAGAAAAACCATAGTTACATTCAGTGGGCACGGGAGTTGCAGCCCCGTTAAAGTTTTCATTCACCCTTTGGTTTCAAATTGCAGCCATTTTTTTGCTCATTAATGACACGCTGGTTTTATATCCACACATACCACTTAGAAATTACCCACAAAGGTCATCTTCGTCTCACATCACACTCACAGAATCTTCTTTTTCATAATCTGGGAGTTCTTCATTTTTTTTTTTTTTTTTTTTTTTAAAAACTTTATGCAAGCTTCCATATGTACGGAGGAGAGGCTTGCATTGGCACACTATGCCATAGAGCCTCCGACGGTAGAGGGCTGCATTGATACGTTGACTTTTTGTAGACCTTCTCCCTTCTCCCTATCTGCATTGTCTGCAAGCTCACAGCCACATTTATCTTGGGTTTTAGATTTACGCTCGTCTCACCAACCGTCTTTTCCCATTCATGTTGTCACTGGATGGCCGGTCAGGTAGAGTTTTGGGTAATCTCAAACGTCAACCTATTAGGAAATATTGTGGGCTTATTACAACTGTGGGCTTGATTACAAACTCCAGTGTTGTGGAAATACTTTTGTAACCTGGCCACATTCTGTGCCTTGCCACAATTCACACTGCTCTATAGCTACCCTGGGGTCAGTTTCCTCCTTAGACCCCTCATGATTCTGCATACGCTTTGAGATGGCATCTGTGAGCTGTGAATTCCCTTATATAGACAGGTGTGCCTTTCCGTAATCAAGTCCAAATCATTTATTTCAACAACATCTAGACTCCAATTGAATGACAAAGAACCCATCTCAAAGGAGTAGCAGATGTCAAATGGACATGGCATGTGATTGTAAATTTGAGTGTCACATCACTGATGCTTTCATTTTGTTCTTGTTTATTAAACTGAGCAAAATTTTCTACATTTTCTATTTTTCTTTTTCTGTCCAAGGATTGGGAAACAGCATGTACTTTAATGCAGCAAACAGAAAAATAACGGTTTTGATCTTACCAATTGGCTGCAATGAAGCAAAGAGTGACAATTGTAAAGACTTTTAAATTTTGTTGGCCTTCACGATTGCTGTAAAGCTTTTTCATTTTTTTTTACTACTTTGCCCCATATACATTTTGTGCATTATTGTTGGAATCATTTTTGCTTTCATGGACATTTGTTTTCACAGACGCTATAAACTTGGGGTATGTTGTTTAAGTGTTTCCCTTTATTTTAATTGTATCAATCTTAGTTGTGTGGGTATTCATTTTTTTCACCCCTGCTTGTTCTATGTATCATAATCGTCCTTTTTTAATATTTAAATTGATTCTGTAGGGGTTTTGTTTTATCATTGATGTGGGACTTTGGGAGTCCTGGGTTAACCTCCTCAAAGAAGGAACTGGTCCGCACATAACATATGTTGTGTGCACTTTTAAAGAGTTTTTTAAAGACTTGTTTTCCGTTTGTTACGTTGATACCCCCGGACCATTAATATCTTTATTTATATAGTGCACCATCATTTTTCCGTATGCGCTTGTACAAATCATAGAGAGCGCGTGGCGGTGGCGTCTGGGCGATATATTACAGTGTGTCAACAGTCATAAACAATAGGATTGAGGGCCCTGGTTTGCAAGAGCTTACAGTCTACGAGGTGAGATCTTACAGTCTATAGGGAATTTATAGTGATCATTTTTCGGTCCTGACACATGTCTTTGTTCTTTGTGTTTTTTATGCAACAAATTATATTTTAGCATTATATAAAATGATGAAATAGGTTACAAGTCATTCTTTAAAAATAGAGTTGTGAAGTTCCTTTTTAAGGTCATTGCTGAAATTTATCTTTGCAATTCATAACATGGTCATTTCATAGGTGTGCATTAGACGTCCAACACCTAAAGTGGATTACGAGTGCGTTTGGCGTGGGGGTTGGGGACACATAGAAATTTTACATCATCGTGAAACTATACAGACCAAAATACAAAGAAAATCCTGTAAGTGAAGTGGCCACAACTTGGCATGCAATTATTTGAGGCTGGACCAAACTGTAAAGTGATGATGTGATATGCAGCCATGTAGATATACTATATCTAAAAAGAAATGAACATAAGCAAGCTTTTTTTTTTTTGTTCAAAAACTTTTATTACTTTGGTGCGGGTGATGCAGGGGGATCCATTCACGGCTCTTGAAGCGTCTTTCTCTCAAGCAAATTAAATCCACAACCTAAATAACGCCCATTGCAGTGGTTTCAACTGCCTCCTCTTTACATACATGTAACATTGCAATAAATAGTCCAGACCCCTAAATGCCCAAGAGCACGTATTAAGCATATTAAAAATGATCCCCCATACAGGGGGACTGTCCATTTGTACCCACCGTGTATGCGGCTGTTCTCGGTGGGCCGGTTGGTCCTGGGCCGTCTGGGGCCGGTCCGGAAGCTGATCCGGCCCGCCCGCACTTCCTCCTACAATTTTGGATTAACTTATAGTACCGTCTCGTATGATCGTACGATGCAGTGGACGGTGAGGGAGGGGCGGTTGATTGTACGGCGAGGCGCGCAGCGCATGTACTCCGCTGCTTGGTGTACGAGGCGCGAGCAGTGCTTCACTATCCAGCGGCCTCTATAACCAAAGCTAGGGGAGACCAGAAAGAAACCTGCGTCGAGAGTGAGTATTAATGTTTTGTTTTGTTTTTTAATTATAGAAAGGGGAATTAAGTTACATGTCGGTGGTGGCAGGGGGGATTTATTCTGTGTCTGGGGTGGGGGTGGCAGTATTGGTGCGTGCATCGGCTGGCAGGGGCTTCATCTTTAGTCTGGGGCCGGCAGGGGAATTAACTTATATGGCGGTAGCATTATTCATATCTGGGGCTGGCAGGGGGCATTAATTATATGGCGGAAGGCATTATTCTATATCTGGGGCTTGCGGGGGGGGGGGGCATTTATTTATTGTGTCCTGGGGTGGGGGCAGTATTGTATATCGGTGGGGCTGGCAGGGGCATTAATTATGTCTGGGGGCAGCAGGGAGCATTAATTAATATGGGGGGGGCATTATTGTATAGCTGGGGAGTGCCCGGCATTATTATATGTCTGGGGCGGGCTGGGGCCATTCCATTCTATTGGTGGGGTAGGCTGGGCCATTTATTCCTATGGGTGTGTGGTGGTAGGCTGGGCCCTTCATTCTATGTGTGGTAGGCAGGGGGCATTCATTATATGTCTGGGTAGGCCTAGGGACAGTCATTCTAGGTCGCTGGGGTGGCTGGGGCATACATTCTATGTCGTGGTAGGGGCTGGGGGCATACATTCTATGTCTGGGGTAGGCTGGGCATACATTCTATGTGGGGGGAAGGGCTGGGGCCATTCATTCTATTGTGGGATAGGCTGGGGCCATTCATTCTATGTCTAGGGTAGGCTGGGGCCATTCATTCTAGTGTTGGGGTAGTCTGGGGCATTCATTCTTGTCTAGGGTAGGCTGGGGTCCCATTCATTCTAATTCTATGGTAGGCGGGGCCATTCATTGTAATGTGTTGGGTAAGGCTGGGGCCATTCCTTCTGTCTGGGGCGGGCAGTGGCCACTCATTCTAGTGTGGGGAGACGGGGCCATTCATTCTAGTTGGGGTAGGCTGGGCACATTCATTCTCATGTGTGGGTAGGCAGGGGGCATTCATTATATGTCTGGTTAGTGTGCGTGGGGGCCAGTCATTCTATGTCTGGGTTAGGCTGGTGGCATAAATTCTATGTCTGGGGTAGGCTGGGCCATTCATTCTATTTATGGGGTAGGCTGGGGGTAAGGATAGAAAGAAAGAAATAAATATCCTTAGTATTACAGTAAATGGTTACATTAATGTGGCACTCTTTGGGTGGTATACTAATTTTCAGGGGGCACTATAAAGCTCTATTACATTATGTGGTAGAACGAATAAGGGAAATGGGACAGTGTCAGAACATAAATGTTGTGTGGTAACTCGCAGGAATGCCTGTGTACCTGGAGGAACAGACAATGCTGATGGGGGAATAATGGATGAAGATGATTGAGAACAATCCGAGGACATACCTGATGTCATGGGATTCAAGAGTGAGCATCGCATTTGTTTTTCCTGTAGCTCAGTTGTTTTTTCATGTTTACTTCTGTGTATATATGTATTATAGTAGTTATATTCCTGTAACAATAGGGGGCAGCATTATAGTATGTAATATTCCTGACATAGAGGGCAGTATTAATAGTAGTTATAGGTTCTTGTGAGATAGGGGCAGTATTTATAGTTAGTGTATTATTCCGTACATAGGGGGCAGTATTATAGTAAGTTAGATTCCTTACTAGGGGGCTTATAAATGTAGTTTATATCCCTGTACATAGGGGGCAGTATATATAGTTATATGCTTGTACATAGAGGGCAGTATTATAGTAGTTATATTCCTGTACTTAGGGTTGTGGAGCGATTATTATAGTAGTTATATTCCTGTACATAGGGGGCAGTATTAGAGTAGTTATGTTCCTGGACATATGGGGCAGTATTATAGTGTTTAATTTCTTGTACATGGGCAGTATTAAGTATTATATTCCTGTACTAGGGGGCCGTATTATGTAGTATGCGTGTGCCTGTACATGGGGCTATTATAAAGTAGTTATATGGCGTTGTCATATGGGGCAGTATTATAGTAGTTATATTCTGTACTTAGCAGGGGGCAGTATTATAGTTTTATATTCTTGGTACATAGTGGGCAGTATTATGTAGTTATATTCTGTACATAGTGGTCATTATTATATATTATATTCATTGTACAAGGGGGCAGTATTATAGTAGTTATATTCTTGTACATAGGGGGCAGTATTATAGTAAGTTATATTCCTTGTCATAGGGGGGCAGTATTATAGTAGTTTATATTCTTGTACTTGGGAAGCAGTATTATAGTAGTATTTCTGTACATAGGGGGTGCGTATTATAGTAGTTATATTCTTGTACATAGGGGGCAATACTAATAGCATTAGTATTCTGGTACATCGGGGGGCAGTATTATGTAATTGGCTTGTATATGGGAGAAGTATTGTAAGCAGGTTTATTTTGTCTATAGAAAGCAGGATTGAATGTTTTATTCTAAATGTGTTATTGGTAGCATTATCTACTCTTTTTCTTTGAAAATTCTACTTATGGATGGCACAGGGGAAAGGTATTTAAGGCTTATCGGTCATGTGTTGGCATCATTTACTGAATCGACGGTCACATTCCTTGCACATTAGATTCACTTACTAGCAAAAATTGTTCTTGTTTTGCATTAGTGCCATCTACCAACAATTGTCTGTTTATAAAAACCCCACACACATTATCTGACCACGTGCACCGCGTCTCTGTGGTGTGTTGGACTCGCCGCCTAAATGGAGCCACTTTTATAGTTTTTTCCAGGGCCATTTTAAATTCCCAGTCCGCCCCTGCCCTTAGATGATGTTTGGTTCAACAGGTAATCAAGGACAAATAAGCAAAGATAGAAAAATTAAAGGGTATATGAATCAGCGGAAAGACATTCCAATAAGAAAGGGGAAAGTAAAAAAAAAGACGCATAAGAATACACTCGTCGGGTCATTCCGATCACTGAGAACCCATATGTTCCACAGTGATCGTACTTCATAATTATCTACCTCTGTTGTAAAAGACCATAGTGACCGATATCCACAGCCATTGAGTAGGTTCCATTTTTTACTGTAACATCACTAATTCCCCAAGGTCCTTGCCCTTACATGGGACTCAAACTTGGGCCTCCGTTCCCTGAAGAGATAGTATTAGAAATTCCCTGTAATCAAAGTATATACTTTCTAATAGTCTTCTGCTTTCGCTGTGTATATCTATCACAGAGTCACATGATAATGTACACCACATTGTGGTTGTGCAAACCTAATAATAGATAAATTGTTATGGGAAGTACCACCAACTTGAAATAAGCTTACCTGAGAGTTGAAATTACAAAAATACAAGTGGTGACAATCGTGATTACCCAGTATGGGTCCATCTCTTTAAACCAATTATCCTGGATTTAAAAAGATCTACTGGCTCACTGACTGATCCCTGATAGTTTGTACCTACCTCTAAATTTAGGGGTCTTCTGGAGATTGAAAAAAAAAAAATTGCTATATAATGAGTCATATAAAGCTGGCGATCCAAATTCAAATATGGGACACTTAAGATGATCCTATGCTGCCGAATGTCGCTTATAATGATGGATTACTTTTCCAGCCGGCCTTATATCTGTAGGAAACTCCCCAGTGAAGAATCCCGGAAAGGATCTTTAGAACTATGGATATAATTTGTTCGATCTTTTTTTGGTTGAAGGGAAGCAAGAAATCAGTAATAGAATTCGAAGTCCCAAATAAAGGAGGGTTTGGCCCCTCCCGACTGGAGATTGTACTCATGGCCTGCCCAAGGGTCACGGTGATCTTAAATACACACCCAGAAGAAGTAATAAAGACCTTTGTAAGTTTTTTGAGTTTGAAGATAGAAATTAGTATAGTAGATCTTATGGAGACAGGTCCTTCTCAGGAAATTAAATTAGTTAGGGTGATTGACACATCAATTGTTTGTTTGGTAGAAGATGAAAAATATATTAAAGGTTAATGATAGGATAGAACTCACCCCTAGATGGGACAAATATGTGCTTAATGGGGGTAAACTGCGCGGGTATAAATAATGGATAGGTAAACGGGATTAGTATTTGATCCGATATTCAAGAAGGCTCTATTGTGCTTTTGATCTCTGAAACAGAATAAGATATAGAGATATTTTTTTGGTATATATGATTATGGTGGATATGTAGGAAAACGTTTTGCAACTACAAAACTATACCCAAATATTTTGATGAAGGTTAGGTTGAATTGTGAGGAATAAAAAGCTATCTGTTTTACGGTTTATTGTTGCATGTCACACTGAAAGGGTGGAATTTAAGTGTATTAGGACTTGGAAATTAGATATAGGTTCCTCCGGAAGAGATGAAGTTTGGGATTATATGTTATAGCACTAGTTAGTTTTCCAATAATGGATCTACATAAGATATCACAGTATTTTATTATCCATAGACTTCGACAGCACAACCAAAGGTTTCACAGACTCGATATAAGGGAGAAATATGTGTTTAAAATGTGGAGAAAAAAGGAGCGGAATGATACATTTTTTTGGAGGTAATCCAAAGCTTCAAAGATAATTGGGAGAAGTCGTTGATACCTTGAGTAAGGTATTTGTTCTTTAGATTACGTTGCAAATTGATGTATTGGTGGGGGTATTAGGGTTATATTAAAAATAAGAAGATAAGGAAAAAGGAAAGGAACTCCTTGTCACAACTTCTACTTGTGCTAGTAAGACTATACTTAAAACTATGGATTATCTTAAAGATCACACACTGTGAGAAAAGAATGAAATCGAGAAGGAATTGGAAAAATGCGAGGTAGGGGTTTAAAGGAATGAGGAAACTTTCTATAATAAATTGGCATAGAGTGGGCGGAATTCGTGAGAAAGATTATGGGATAAGTGAGGTTTTTTTTCTATTCTTTGAACCCCAGGGGGTAAGAGGGAAGGGAACATGGGGGCGGATCTAGGGGGGTAAAATTGTATATACATATGTAACATTTCTATGTATGTATACTATTTCTTACATCTGTATGTTTTAAACGAATTCTTCGTTATACTGATTTGCAGAAGCCTGTGTCATTGTGGTAATCTAAGCGATGTTTTGGTTTGAGTTATATATGAAATTAAAAAAGACATGAAACAAAAAAAAGAGAACAAATAAATAAATAGTAAAAGATTTATGCGTATTATTGTACAGGCAAAAAAAACAAAACATACTTTTTCAGATTCCGATGACCTAATGCCATGAAGCTGGAACAAAGAACTAACCATATATTAGTTATTCACAACGAACATATTCCCAATTAGACTGCACTGTTTTTGATGTGGCCATTGTGCATCTCTTCAGCATAATGTAGAGGACCTTTTAGAGTAAATGTTATGAAGCTTTGTGACTAGGTCCGCGAAGACTTTGTATAATAACGGCCACTGGCACTCTATTGGAGACATACAGCCATTTGAATGCTCTACGGGGGATTCTCAGAAATACGCAATATATTTTCACGTGTTGTGCCATGTAAAACATTGGTATAAACATGCTTATAGACAACCTAGTGACATGAAAGGTATATTGCTCATGTTTTAAAGATGTCCCACACATGCCAATGTCAAACTTTCCCTAGGCTGACAGTGCTAGGAAATTCATCACTCATGAGGCTTCCACCAGATCCATTTAAAGCACTTGCTACATTTAACTGATTTAACATGGGATATTAGACGCTTTCTGGCCAAAATTAAAAACACCAGTAAAATGCTTTGATTAACAACACCTAAAGATTTTCGACACTTAAAATGGTTGAAATCACTTATTTTTAAAAAGGCTATTTTAAATGTTCATATATAAAACTTACAATTAATAAGTTGACAGCTTTGTGGCGTCTCTCGAGATAGAGGATCAAACAGCAGCAATTACAGCTATAACGGGAAACCTCTTCTTGGGGCCCATACTTTCTATATTACCCTCGAAAAAAACACAGGGTACTATGTTAAGATCTTTCATCAATTAAACTTGTAGAAAATGTTTAAAATAGAAATAAAGTGAAACAGAGGAACTTGGTCTCTACTTCATTTAATAGGACATCTTTCTTTGTTCCTTTTTATTTCTAAATGTACTGCTTCCAGTCTTTACATTGCCCTTAGGTCGTAGCAATGTAATGCCAACAAAAGACACATTGCAAAAGACATGTACCTTATATGAGGGTATACAAGCGGAGATTTTCAGCACAGTTTAGGTCGCTGATAAGAGCCCTACTCGGTTATACTCGGTGATAAATATCAAAAAATATAAACATAGTACTCACCCTCCAGTGCCGGTCCCCCAGATTTCTTCTCCTACGTAGCCAGCGTCTTCATGTTCTTACAGGACGCCAAGATGCACCTCTTTGCGCTCTGCGGCACAGAACTAGCGTGGCAGTAGTCGCTGCATGCTTGACTCATAGTTTTGGCCTAAGATCCCATAGCTTGAATCTGTCAAACATGGTGTGGAGACTTTTCGGAGATAAGGACGCTGCAGACAGCCTCGGAGCTTTGAGTGCCGCATTTATTTTATTTTTTATAAGCGGCGCCCTCTGCTGCATGTCAAACTTCCGGTCTATGCTGCGCATGATACTCTGGCTCGCTGAGGCTGGACATGAGACATCTTGGGGGCGCGCTGCCGCCATGAGAACATCTCTGGCAGTGCGGCGAACATCATGGGCGCGCGCCGGACATGAGACATCTATGGGGGCGGCGCCTAATGGACCTGCCAAGAGGCCCTCGGATGAGGACAGCTAGTTGGGGCGCGCGTCTGGACATTGAGAGCATCTGATATGGGGCGCGGCTGCGAGACATGAGAACGTGATGGGGCGGCTGGTGCCGGGACATGAGGACATCATGGGGCGCGCTTCCAGGCTATGAACATGGTGCGCTGCGACATGAGAGACTATGGGGGCACTCTGCCGGACATGAGACAGCTATGGGGGGCGTGCATGACTGAGAATCACTGGGGAGCACGTCACTGAGAAATCGGGGGCGCGCTGCGGATGGAGCATGGCTTAGGGGACATCGGACATAATCTATGGGGCCGCTGCCGGACATTGAGGAGCGATCTATGGGGGACGCGCCGGCCTGCCCACGGACATGAGACATCTATGGGGGCGCGCTGCAGGACATGAGACATCTATGGGGCGACTTGCGGAGTCATGAGACATCTAGTGGGGAAGCCGGGGAGGGACAGTTGGGCGGGCGGGCTTGAGGGCTGCTATGGGGTTGCAATGATGCCGCGGTTAATTTTGAGTAATTGGGAGGGGCAGCTCTGCTGGATATTTGTATTAATTGTGGAGGGGCATATCGCGGACAATTTTATTACAATTGGAGGAGGCTACTTGCTGGACATTTTATTGATGAGTAGCGGCTGCATATCCCACCATAGGCTTATACTCGAGTCAATATGTTCTCACAGTTTTTTGTGGTAAAATTAGGTGCCTTGGCTTATACTTGGGTCAACTTATACTATTTTAATTGGAAGTAATAAAGTTATGTTTTTTTTTAAAAACTGTGCTGAGAAATGTTTCATTTTTCAGTGGAACTACTATCTTGTAGTCTAAACCAGTCCATCCCAAAAGCATAGTGGTATCAAATCACAGCATAGTGAACACATGCATTGTATATTTCTTACATTTTTGTATTAATGAGGTTTAAAGAAAAAAATTTACATGTTGAATTGTAACAACCAGTTAAGTTATTTTATAGGGACATTTACTGATAACATACATAATAGTTCTTATTCTTTGCCAAATAATAAATGAAAAACAGTCACATGCATTTACATAAAAATATTTACATAAAAATAAAAGACCTCTTTAAAAATATAAGAAGGAGAATAAAACAAATTATATTTAAAAATAATGTGGCTATAGGAACAAAAGTAAGCTAATATAAAAAAGAGTAGGCCTCTCATCAAGGAATATCCCTCTGTACAAAAATCTATGCATTTTCTTTCCGTTCTAATATTTGTGACTTTTATACTATGTACACATACAAGGTTGGTAAATCGAGTATATACCTGTGTTTCTGTTTCACAAATTTTAGATCTTGTCTTGACTCTCCCTTGGGCATTGATGAGAGAAGAGAATCCACTTTCATAACCAAATCACTTGAAATACTTGAAAAACATAATAAAATATACTTTTAATTCGAAAATGAGAACAATAATATTCTTACTTGAAGTTGGAAATAAGAAACTAATTCACATGTATAATAAATCCTATCCGACAATATTACTTATGTAATGCACACCTTATATATTTGTATTGTCTTGCTTATTTAAAAAGACAAAACTTACTAGAAGAAGTACAGTCTCCTGCTTACAGTATGTCTTTTTTATGTTGCAGGTCCTATACGTTCTCACATTTTGAACATAGAATTGTATACTACACATATGTTCCAGTTTTAGATCCAATAAACATTTTTATTGTATATCTGGTGTACAGTGTGAGTTGGTACTAGGTGTTTTCGTTTCAATCCCTTTTTGTATATTTGTATTGTCTTGCTTCTCTAAAAAGACAAAACTTACTAGAAGACTATTTTACTACCACTTCGGGCTACAAAAGAAGTACAGTTTCCTGCTTACAGTACGTCACAGATTCAATAGAACCCATCAAAACGATACTCAAAAAGTTTTTATTTCTTATCCCTCAAATTTTCCCTAAGGTTTATTGATGAGCGAACCAGTCAAAATTTGTGTTTGGAGGGACAAGAAGAAATAAATATCCTTAGATTACAGTAAATGTTACATTAATGGGGCACTTTTGGGTGGTATACTAATATTTCAGGGGGACTATAAAGCTCTATTACATTATGTGAGTAGAAGAAGAAGGGACAATGGGAAAGTGCAGAACATAAATGTCTGTGGTAAACTCGCAGGAATGCTGGGTACTGGAGAAGCAGACAATGTGAGTGGGGAACTAATGGAGAAGAGATGAGAACAATCCGGGAGGACGATACCTGATGTCATCGATGTCAAGGTGGGCATCTGCATGTTGTTTTTCTGTAGCTTCAGTAATGTTTTTTTATGTTTACTTCTGTGTATATATAGTATTATAGTAGTTATTTCCTGTAACATAGGGGGCAGCATTATAGTATGTATATTCCTGACTAGAGGGCAGTATTATAGTAGTGATAGTTCTTGTGAATAGGGGGCAGTATTTATAGTTAGTATATTCCTGTACATAGGGGGCAGTATTATAGTAAGTTATTATTCTTACTAGCGGGCAGCTTTAATCGTAGTAGTATCCCTTACATAGGGGGCAGTATTAATAAGTTATAGTGCTTGTACTAGAGGGCAGTATTATAGTAGTTTATTCCTGTCCATGGGTGGAGCGTTATTATAGTAGTTATATTCTGTACATAGGGGGCAGATATTAGAGTAGTTATGTTCCTGTGACGATATGGGGCAGTATTATATTGTTTATTCTTGTACATGGGCGAAGTATTATAGTAGTTATATTCCTGCTAGGGGCCTATTTAGTATGGGGCTGTACATGGTATTATAAGTAGTATAGTGTCATATGCTTTGTGTTATCTGTCTTAGCAGGGGGCAGATATAGTTTATATTCTTGGTACATAGGGGGATGGATGACATAGTGATATTAATATTCATACGGAGATTTAGTATTATCATTCTGTACATAGGGGGCAGTATTATATAAGTTATATTCCTTGTCATAGGGGGAAGTATATAGAGTTATATTCTTGTCTGGAAGCGATAGTGATTTACTAGGGGGCGATATAGTAGTTATACTGTACATAGGGGATATGAAGCATTATATTCTGGTCACGGAGTATGTATGTTGTAGGAGGATGTAACAGTTTATTTTGTACTTAGAAAGAGGATGATGTTTATTCTAAATGTGTTATTGGTAGATATCTACTCTTTTTCTGAATCTACTATGTGATGGCACAGGGAAAGGTATTAAGGCTTATCGGTATGTGTTTGGCACATTTACTGAGTCGACGGTCACATTCCTTGCACATTAGATTCAATTATGCAAAAATGTTCTGTGTTTTGCATTAAGTGCCATGTACCAACAATTGTCTGTTTATAAACCCCACCCACATATCTGACACAGTGCACCCAGTTCTGTGGTTGTTGACTCGCCGCCTAAATGGAGCACTTTTATAGTTTTTATCAGGGCCATTTAAATTCCCAGTCCGCCCCTGCCCTTAGATGATTGTTTGGTTTCACGGTAATAAGGACAAATAAGCAAAGATAGAAAAATTAAAGGGTATATGAATCAGCGAAAGAGGCATTCCAAAAGAAAGGGGAAAGTAAAAAAAACAGACGATAAGAATACGACTCAGTCGGTCATTCCGCTCACTCGAGAACCCATATGTTCCACAGGATCGTACTTCATAATTATCTAGCTCTCTGTGTAAGAAGCCAAGTGACCGATATCCACACCATTGAGTGAGGTTCCATTTTTTACTGGAAATCACATAAATTACCCAGTCCTTGCCCTTACATGGGACTCAAACTTGGGCATCCGTTACCTGAAGAGATAGTATTAGAATTCCCTGTAGTCAAAGTATATAGCTTTCTAATAGTCTTCTCTCACTGTGTATATCTATCACAGAGGTCACATGATAATGTACACACAAGTTGTGGTTTGAAACCTAATAATAGATAAATGTTATGGAGAAGTACCACCAACTTGAATAAGCTTAGCATGAGAGTTGAATATTACAAAAATACAGTGGTGACAATCGTGATTACCCAGTATGGTCATCTCTTAAACCAATTATCCCTGGATTTAAAGAAATCTACTGGCTCACTGGACTGATCCCTGATAGTTGTACTATCTCTAAAGGATTTCAAAGGTCTACTACAAGTAAGGTCCTTCAATGGTCTCCCCTGTAGCATCCTCAATTTCATGAAGGCTGCCTGAATTTTTTTCTTATTCAGACTAAGCAAATGAAAAAGCAAACTTCTTTTCATGATCTCTATCTCCTAGAGGATTATGATCCAAAATGGGGATATTAAAAGCCCTAACATATGCTTTTTCAATAACATTAGGTGGATAGCCTCATTCCGTTATTCTAGTATTCAACTCCCCTGCCTGATTTTTAAAAACTCCTCACTGTTATTGAGTCTCTTTAAGTGTAAAATCCAACTGAAGGTGGTGTATATTATCATGTGCCCCTGTGGTAGATGCTACATTAGGATCATTATCAGAAAGCTATTTACCCGTATTAGAGAACATTTTAATTCCATCTCTTCAGGCCCAAAATTGATTGCCCATGAAAGGGAAAAACATGCCAGAACTGTTACTGTTTGCTGGTTTGAAAATAGTGGAACCTTCCCACAATGGGGGAGATCGGTCACTTGTTCTGCTACGACAGAAGGCTAGATATATTAAAAAGTCTCAATGATCAGAAAGACCTGAGCGCATTCTTATGAGAGTTTTTCTGACTCCCCTTTTCTTATTAGAATGCTTCTTTCCGCTGATTCAAATACCTTTTCATTTTTCTATCTTTCCTTATTTCTCCTCTATTACCTGTATTAAACAAACAATAATCTCTGAGGATCATTCAATATTGCTAAGTGTGTGCTCTTTTAAATTTAGGGGTCTTCTGGAGATTTAAAAAAAAAAAAAAAGTGTTTTATAAATGAGTCATATGATCCAAAATTAAAATAAGGAAAAATTAAGGGATTAGCCATGTGCCAGAATGTCGCTCATAAATGATGAGTATTAATTCAACAGGCCTTATATCTGTTTAGGAACTTCCCCAGTGGAAGATCCGGAAAGGTATCTTTAGAACCATGGATAGAATTTGTGAAGAGCTTTTTTTGGTTGGAGGGGAAGCAAGAATCAGTAATAGAATCTGAAGTGCCCAAAAATAAAGGAGGTGCCCTCCCAGACTGGAGATGTACTTAACGCCTTGCAAGCGATCCTGAGGAAGCCTGCTTGCACAGGGTTACGCGTGGGGATCTTTTCTCCAGCCCCTCCCGGACTGCAACCATGCAATTTAGGTAATTAGTTTCATTATCTTCCTCATGGCAAGGACTTGTATTCATATGTCGACATATTTATTAGGGCTATTTCTTTTATGTGGTTAGTTCTGCTGCCAAAATCGGTTTTATGGCCTGATATGTACCTACATTCACCTATCATTTTGTATTGAGATCAGGGTGGTTGCGACCACAGCACATTCAGTGCCTTTTAAGTGTTTTTATGTATTTTTTGATTAAAAAGGATTGATAAATTTATATACATCATGTCTTGCTTCTGTGATTTATACCTGAGTAAGGAATTAAGATTACGTTGCAAATTGATGTATGGTGGAGGTTATTAGGTTATATTAAAAATAAGAAGTAAGAAAAAGGAAAGGAAGACTCGTCCAAATTCTACTTTGTGTAGGAAGACTAACTTAAACTATGGAGATCTGCAGATCACCAACAAGGTGAGAAAAGAAGGGAAAGGAAGGAAGTTTGGAAAATGCTGAGGTAGGGGTAAAGGAAGTGAGGAAATTTCTATAATAAATGGCATAAGTGGTGGAATCCTGTGGAAAAGATTGGGATAGGGGTTTTTTTTCTTCTCTTCTTTGAGCCCCCAGGGGGTAAGAGGGAAGGGAAAATGGGGGCGGCTTAGGGGGGTAAAATTGTATATACATATGTAAAATTCTATGTATGTATACATATATGCTTACCAGCTTGTATGTTTTAACAAATTCTTCTTTATAATGATTTGCCGTGTCATTGTGTAATCTAAGCAGAATGTTTTGCGTTTGAATTTAGATATGAAATTAAAAAAGCATTTGAAACAACAAAAAAGAGAAAAAATAAATAAATAAATAAAGATTTATGCGTATTATTGTACAGGGAAAAAAACAGGACTTTTTCAGCTGCCAGATGCTAATGCCTGAAGCTGGAACCAAAGACTAACCAGAAATATATTTATTTCACTAACGAACAGATTCCAAATGAGACAGCACTGGTTTTTGATGTGCATTGCAGCTCTTCAGCATAATGGAGAGAAACCGTTTTAGTAGAGGGAGAAGCTTGTGACTAGGTCAGGGAAGACTTTCTAATAAGGCCACCTGGCCAGCCATTTTTTGAGGACATACAAGCCATTGATGCTCTACTGGGGGATTATCACGAAATACGAAAATATATTTTCAAGTGTTGTTGCATGTAAACATTGTCTAAACATAGCTATAGACAACCTAGGACATGAAAGGGTACTGCCCTAATGTTTGTAAACATGGGCAGCATGTCAAAACTTTCCCTAGGCTGATCAGTGCTAGGAAAATTCATAACCTCATGAGGTCACACAGCTCCATTTAAAGCAAGTGCTACATTTTAACTGATTTTATAACTGGGGAATTAGACAGTTATGCCAAAATTAAAAAACACCAGTAAAATGCTTGATAACAACCCTAAAGATTTTCACATAAAAATGGATGAAATCACTTATTTTTAAAAAAAGCTATTAAAATGTTCATGATGAAAACTTACAATTAATAAGTGTGAATCTTTGAGTTTTCTCGAAGATAGAGGATCAACAGCAGCAAGTAAATCTATAAAGGGAACCTCTTCTGGGCTCTACCTTGTCTGTCACCCTAGAAAAAACAAACAGGGTTTACTATTTAAGTCTTTCATCAAATTAAATGTAAAAATGTTGAAAATAAAAATAAAACAGGAGAGCACTTGGTCTCCTACTCATTAATATACCCTACTCTTTTCTTTGTTCCCTTTTCTAAATGATGCTTCAGCTTACATGCCCTTAGTCTTAGCAATTCCTGCCCGACACATGCAACAAGACATGACCTTATATACTGGAGTATAAGCGGAGATTTTCAGCACAATTTATGTGTCTGATAAAGCCTATCGGCTTATACTCGGATATATAGTAAAAATAAACTAGTCGCACCCTCGGCTTGCGGTCCCCCAGCAATTTTCTTCTCCTCAGTAGCAGGTCTTCATTTCCAGGCCGGTAGATGCCACTTCTTTGCGCTCTGCCGCACAGAACTACGAGTGGCAGTTGTCGGCTGGCTGTGAGCGTCATAGTCTGTGCATGTCAGATCACCAAACTTGAATCTGTCAACACAGGTTGGGAGACCGTTGCGGGAGAAGAGTGACGCTTCAAAGACACCTCTAGGCGAGTGCGCATTATTTATTTTTTTTTAAGGGGGCCCTTGCTTGCATGTCAATGTCCGGGGGCCCTCTGCGCCGCACATGAGACATCTATGGGGGCCAGTCTGCCGGGACATGAGATCTATGGGGCCGCGCTGGCCGGGACATGAGACACTATAGGGGGCGCTGCCGGACATGAGACATCTATGGGCCCGCTGGCCGGACATGAGTACATCATGGGGGCGCCGTGCCGGAATGAGACATCTTGGGGGCTCGTCCGGACAATAGACATTCTATGGGTCCGCTGCGGAACCTGAGAAACTATGGAGGGGCCGTGCCGACGAACACATGTCGTGCAGACATGGTCTATGGGGCTGCGAGATACATGGGCGCTGCCGACATGAGAATCATGTGGGGCGCGCTGCCGGACAGGCTTAGACATGGGCTGGATGGGGGGCCGCTGCGTACATGAGACATCTATGGGGGCCGCTGCGGACATGAAACTTAATGGGTGGCGCGCTGCCGGAACATGAAATCTATGGGCGGCCGCTGCCGGAACTGAAGACATCTGCTTGGGGGCACGCTGCACCGGACTGAGACATCTATGTGGGCATCGCTGCCGACATGAACATTATGGGGGCACTGCGGTTTGAGGTACCTGCGATATTTTATCTTGGAGGGGCACTCTCTGGACATTTTTAATTGGATGGATGGGATTATTAGGGCTGCATATCCCACCAAGGCTTCATAGTAAGCCTTGTATATGAGCTAATCAAGTCGGAGAGGCTCCAATATAATGTTCTCACAGTTTTTTGTTGTAAAATTAGGTGGCCTGGCTTATAACTTGGGTTGTATATGTACGTATCTTGGTTATACTATGTTTTACATTGGAAGTAATATAAAGTTTTTTTTTTTTAAACTACTTGGGCGAGAAATTTTTTCATGCAGTGGAACACGACTTGTGTCTAAACCAGGTCCATCCCAAAGACAAGTGGTATCAATCACGCATAGTGAACAATGCATTGTATATTTCTTACATTTTTGTATTTGAGGTAAAAATTAATGAGTAAAAATAAGTATTTATAGGGACATTATGTACATACATGTAACTCGTGAGCCACCCAGTATAACGAGCCTTATTTACACAAACGGTAAACCTCAATTGTACGAGATAGCATTTCCTTTGCAATTTCTGAAATACTATTACTCAGTTAATAATAGTTCTTATTCTTGCCAAAATAATAAAATTTGGAAAAAACAGTCACAATGGCATTATAACTATTTACATTAATAAAAGACCTCTTTTAAAAATATAAGAACGGAGATAAACAAATTATTATTTAAAAAAATGTGGCCTATAGGAACAAAATAACGCTAATATAAAAAAGAGTAGGCTCTTCATCAAGTGGATATCCCTCTGTACCAAAACACAACAAATCTATGCATTTTTTCCTTCCGTTCTAATATTGTGTGCTTTTATTACTATGTATTCCACATACAAGGTTTGGTAAATCGATATATACTGGGTTTCTGTTTCACAAATTTTAGATCTGTGTCTCTGACTCTCCCTTGGGCATTGGAGAGAAGAAATCCACTTTCATAACCCAAATCACTTGAAATACTCACAAAAACATAATAAAAATTACTTTTAATTTGAAAATGAGAACAATAAATATTCTTACTTGAAGTTGGAAATAAGAAACTAATTCACATTATATAAATCCTATCGACAATATTACTTTGTAATGCAACTTATATATGTGTATGTCTGGATTATTTAAAAAGACAAAATTCACTAGAAGGACCTTTTATTACCACTTCGGGCTAAAAAAGAAGTACAGTTTCTTGCTTACAGCATGTCTTTTTATGTTGTAGTCCTATACGTTCTCACATTTTGAAACATAGAAAGTAACTAAAAGTTCCAGTTTTAGGATCCAATAAACATTTTATTGTATTATCTGGTGTACAGTGTGAGTGGGTACTAGGAGTTTTCCATTTCAATCCCTTTTTGTATATATTTGTATTGTCGCTCTAAAAAGACAAAACGTACTAGAAGGCTATTTTACTAAACACTTCGGGATACAAAAGAAGTTACAGTTTCCTGCTAAAGTATGTCACAGATTCAATAGAACCCATCAAACGATACTCAAAAAGTTTTTATTTCTTATACCTCGGGTTTTCCCTAAGGTTTATTGATGAGCGAACCAGTCAAAATTTGTGTTTGGAGGGACAAAGAATTTTAAAATTGGGTTCGAGTAACCTCCACCAGTAACACCCACGGTCAGTACCTCCCGCAGTGACACTTCTGATTAATGTTAATTGTTTAAATGCCACTAACAAGGAGTTTTACTCTCTTGTTGTGTGGACCTTTTCTATGCTAATTCTGTGTGGTATGGGATATTCTGTGGTGAACTTCAATATTCTATATAAACTGCTCTCCAGACGCTGAAAAATTGCATAGTGAGGGATAGGTTCCAGTCGGGTTCCTCATTTAGGGTAACAGTCCTTTTTATTTCTGATAATAGGCTGTAAAAGGGATTATACACAGATCAGTTTTTATCTCCCCCAACTTGGCATCTGATTATTACTTTGCTGGATACATTGCTGGATTTTCTGGAACCACACGCACCTATGACTTCAGGACACATTGACCTTTGGACTAATGACTGACACAAGAAATACAGTCTTATCCTCAAATTTCTGTAATCCCGCACTACATGTGGAGGTGGTAAGAAATCAATTTCTTACATATATAGATATATAAAAACAAACCCAAAATAGATTTATTGTATATTAGTTTAAAAAGATCAAAGTTGAGTTTTAGACCGCTAAATCTGCTAATACCCGCGGATTGCACTTTTGTCGGCTTTTATAAATTTTCGGGATTTGCGCCGCCAGCGGACCTGAGCTGGGAAGCGACAGGTGCAGGAAATCAAGCACACTATCTTTGTGAATCGCAGCAGATTGCATGATCATCGTACAACAAACAAAAAAAGTGGGGATTGTGACAGGACTGGGTAAGTAAATGTGCCCCGATGTGTTTTAGCCCACAAGTACTTTAAGCGTATACTTAGGGAAGTATCAGTACCAGGGGCGTAACTCAGAGACCTTGGGCCCCATAGCAGATTTTGCATGGGGCCCCCCTTGCTTTTCAAAAATATATACATATTTGTACCAACATGATTATAAAATCACATGCATTTACGCACTCATATATACACACATTTATATATTATACACACACTGGGGCACATTTACAAAGCACAGTGCAGTGTGTACTATGTGCAGTGTCCTGTGAATAGTGCAGGGGGCATAAGATTCAGGATTTCTGGCGCACGTTCTTCATGAATCTGGCGCCCACTGCACTGCCCTGACAGAATGGACCACTTTTTTTTTGCAACACAATTCTTTTGAACTCTGTATGACTGAGCACCCCTTCCGTGCAGAAATTTGTGTCGCATGAAGACTAATGCACCGCACCACAAAAAGGGTCGCATGCAACTCAAATGTGGTGCACACTTCTTAAATACCTGTGCAAACAGTTTGCACTGAAAGAATGTGCAAAGTACGACAGAAAAGTGGCGCACAGCCCATAGATAATGGGGGTCATTTACTAAGGGCCCGATTCGCGGTTTCCCGACGTGTTACCCGAATATTTCCGATTTGCGCTGATTGTAACTGAATTTGCCCGGGTTTTTTGGCGCATCCATCGGAATTTGGCTCACTCGGCCCGGTATGTGCACCGACGGAATCGGGGGGACGGGGCCGAACGAAAACCCGATGTATTCGGGAAAAACTCCGCTTAAAAAAAAAATGTGTCGCGAAAATCACTCACCTTCATCCTGATAGGCCCGGTGTATATTTCGAGGCATTCCAGCTGACTTTCAGCGCAGCAGCGCCACCTGGTGAACGTCGGAGGAACTTCCTTTTGATGAAATCCCTGCCGGACCCGAATCCAGTGCATGAGAACGCGCCGCTGGATCGCGAACGGACGCGGGTAAGTAAATGTGCCCCATTTCAGTGTGTGTACAGATATAAAGGGTGTATATTTGATGCATACAATGCATGTTATTTTATAATCATGTCTGTAAAAATATGTATATATTTTTGAAGGGGAAGGGGGGCCCCATGCAGAAATCACATACATACCGGCATATATACACACATACACGTGCATACCGGCATATATACACACATACACGTGCATACCGGCATATATACACACATACACGTGCATACCGGCATATATACACACATACACGTGCATACCGGCATATATACACACATACACGTGCATACCGGCATATACACTCACCGGCCACTTTATTAGGTACACCTGTCCAACTGCTCGTTAACACTTAATTTCTAATCAGCCAATCACATGGCGGCAACTCCGTGCATTTAGGCATGTAGACATGGTCAAGACAATCTCCTGCAGTTCAAACCGAGCATCAGTATGGGGAAGAAAGGTGATTTGAGTGCCTTTGAACGTGGCATGGTTGTTGGTGCCAGAAGGGCTGGTCTGAGTATTTCAGAAACTGCTGATCTACTGGGATTTTCACGCACAACCATCTCTAGGGTTTACAGAGAATGGTCCGAAAAAGAAAAAACATCCAGTGAGCGGCAGTTCTGTGGGCGGAAATGCCTTGTTGATGCCAGAGGTCAGAGGAGAATGGGCAGACTGGTTCGAGCTGATAGAAAGGCAACAGTGACTCAAATCGCCACCCGTTACAACCAAGGTAGGCAGAAGAGCATCTCTGAATGCACAGTACGTCGAACTTTGAGGCAGATGGGCTACAGCAGCAGAAGACCACACCGGGTGCCACTCCTTTCAGCTAAGAACAGGAAACTGAGGCTACAATTTGCACAAGCTCATCGAAATTGGACAGTAGAAGATTGGAAAAACGTTGCCTGGTCTGATGAGTCTCGATTTCTGCTGCGACATTCGGATGGTAGGGTCAGAATTTGGCGTCAACAACATGAAAGCATGGATCCATCCTGCCTTGTATCAACGGTTCAGGCTGGTGGTGGTGGTGTCATGGTGTGGGGAATATTTTCTTGGCACTCTTTGGGCCCCTTGGTACCAATTGAGCATCGTTGCAACGCCACAGCCTACCTGAGTATTGTTGCTGACCATGTCCATCCCTTTATGACCACAATGTACCCAACATCTGATGGCTACTTTCAGCAGGATAATGCGCCATGTCATAAAGCTGGAATCATCTCAGACTGGTTTCTTGAACATGACAATGAGTTCACTGTACTCAAATGGCCTCCACAGTCACCAGATCTCAATCCAATAGAGCATCTTTGTGATGTGGTGGAACAGGAGATTCGCATCATGGATTTGCAGCCGACAAATCTGCGGCAACTGTGTGATGCCATCATGTCAATATGGACCAAAATCTCTGAGGAATGCTTCCAGCACCTTGTTGAATCTATGCCACGAAGAATTGAGGCAGTTCTAGCATGGTGTACCTAATAAAGTGGCCGGTGAGTGTACATACAGGCATATATACATACATACAGACATATATACACACATACACATACATACAGGCATATATACACATATATACATATAGATCACACAAAATACAGATTTACAAAAAGTTACTTGGTGTTTTGATTGGCCGGGCAGGGGATAGACGGCTGGTTTGGATGGGCGGGAGTTTGGGGATCCATAGCGACCATCGGCAGCTGTGTTGGAGTAGGGAGGATTCCGGATAGCTCTTTCATCAGGTTGTTGAGAGGGCGGGCCGCGGGCTGATGGAATTTTTTAAGAGCGCTGGCAGCTCTGTCGACGGCGAGGGAGGGCAGGATTCAGTTCAAGTGGCGGGAGAAGTTTGTGGGCGGGCGAGAGAGTGGACTTGGTCCGTAAAGGTGGGCGGGCATGATCAGCACAGCAGGCGGGGCCCCATTACAGTGTGGGGAGCGGGCGCCTGTTATTGGCTGTATCGGTCGTCAGGGATAGAGGGCCCGGGATAACGGCACTCACTGATAAATTCTCCGCCGTCCATCCCGGGCCCCTGAGATGCCCGGGCCCCGTAGAAACCGCTATGGCTGCTACGGCGGTTGTTACGTTACTGATCAGTACAAGTAAAGCAAAGTACTTGCAAAGTTGCTCATGTTTTCACATAGAAAATGTCAGTACTTTTAAATTTCTTTGTCAGGAAAACTTCCTTACTGGGAAGAAAATATATGGTACATTCTATTTTTGTACTAGCTTAAGACTGTTTCAGGGTCCATCCATCCTATAAATTGTAAAATCTCATCATTTGTTTTCTTATAACTACTTTTTGACCACTTTAGTTGGAACTCTCAACATAAAATGGCTTTCTTCAAGTATTCACAAAGAGTTCTCGCATTTTTTGGTACACTAATTAGAACTGTTTGCTATTGTTTTTGAGAGACGGTGAGACATTTCTTGTCTTCTTAATCAGTCATCTGCTTTCTACCCTTATAAAAAAATGCCATTTATAAATCGCAGATAAAACATCACTTTTAGTGTATAATGATTTATCATTTATAACTACCGTACTTTTTACTGTACTGTAAGACGCAAGAAATAGTCTCTGTAAAATGTCTTATAGTCCGAAGGTCAGCAGGATCCAGCATTGCCAGACCCTCCTGACCGCTGTCCTGTAATCCAGTGAAGCACTGATTAAGCATTTTGCCATAGAGCATAGAGCATAGACCTCTTCAATTCTCCCTGGCAGCTCTCAATCAACTTCTGGACCAAATCCTGACTGATAGCAGTCCATTCTTGCACAATCAATGCTTGCATTTTTTCACAATTTGTTGGTTTTTGTTTGCCCACCCGTCTCTTGGTGATTGACTACAAGTTCTCAATGGGATTAAGATCTGGGGAGTTTCCAGGCCATGGACCCAAAATCTCTATGTTTTGTTCCCTGAGCCATTTAGTAATCACCTTTGCTTTATGGCAAGGAAATTATATTATTTCTAGAGGTTATAATGTGCAAATATGAACCTGTCTCCAGAAAAATTAACCCTAATGGAAACGGGTAGGTGTCTTGTAGTCAAGCATGATAAACCAGCGGAGATTTCCTTTAAAGGGAGACGACAACTTTGTCCAGGCATTATAAGTTGCTGGCAGAATGTTGTAGAGAAATTTTTGTAAAGTGATTTCAAAACCACAATTGAACTATGCCATTAATAAGAAATTCCTACTTTAATCTATATGCTATTAAGGCTGTTAGTGCGCCAATTTTGTGTCTGTAGCACTGAGCACTTCTATTCCTGCAGGGATTCCTACGCTCTCCATTCGATAGGTAGGAGATCTGTTTGTGAGAAGCTTAGGATGACACTAGAAGAAGTGATTTAGGTGCATAGCAGTGCTCCAGGAGCAAAGTACTGGGTGCACCAACTACCTCAATAGCATACATATAAAAAAAAGACTATTTTGGGAATGGCATGATGAACAAGAATTAAAGGGGTATTCTCGCCTGGGCGATTACATTCAGTTTCACTAATCTTCCATTTATAAACATTTCTTCAATTGGATGTTATTAAAAAAAATGTTCCTGTGTGAAGATAATTTCCCATAAATGTAGTCATTCTGTCCCTTAGAAACGAGATGGCTTTTAATAACATCCAATTGAAGAAATGTTTATATATGGCAGATTTATCAAACTGAATGTGAATGCCCAGACGAGAATACCCCTTTAAGGTATCTTGTAAATCATAGCGCATCTCTCTTTTTTTGATTTGTTTTAGACATTAGTGAAAAATAGGAATTTGTAGGAAAAAAAATTGGTTTCATAATTTCTTTCCTGCTGTAATTTCAGATACTTTAAAAAATATCATAGAATAATCTCCTCACTCTCACTTTTACAATGTTTGCTTTCACCTGATACACAGATCTGCCAAAGAATAGAGAGGAGAGTTGGCATGACAACTTGCCAACCAATTCTGTTTTCGTGCCAAAACAGCTTATATTGATAACCTGGATGCACAAGGCACTGTTCATTATGACACATATGTACAGACTGGAAAGGTTGCAGAAAACTTAAGTAGCTTAAAACATTTATGTAAATCAATATTTTTTATGGGTATTTATTGACTCCGACAGCAGGTGAAAGATTTTTTTGAGCTTTTTTTTGAGGTTTTACACATTTTTTTTAAATATATTTTTATATTATAAAAGTAATGGCAGTAACTTAATAGTGGATTGGATTTATTAAAATTTTTCTTACCGTTTTGATGGTGCTGCAATTTTTTTCACAAGTTTTTTTATCTCTGCTTCTCTGCGAGTGAGTGTATGTAATTTTTCCAAATAATGGAAGTCTTCTTCATGAAATGTATCTACTCAATTAACATTGTTCAGTACCTAAAAGTCATATACAAGAAAGAACAAAGTAAAGAACAACCACGAAATGGTTAACAATACACAGGACAGTTTGCCCGAGGTAACTTACGTCGGTCATCTCAAAATTATAGTATATATATCTATAGGTCAGTGAAGAGGCAGCACTACTGTATGGTGAAAGGGTGAAGCTTTATTCCATAAAAGCGCGTTTCGGTGTACCCGTACACCTTTATTTAGCTTGATAAAGGTGTGAATGGTACACCGACAAGGTCGCTTTTATGGAAATAAAGCTTCACCCCTTTCACACTAAAAGGAGTGCTGCCTCTTCACTGAACCTAATTATAGATCCTGCCAAGGCTGTGCTGCTCGGATCACTATATATATATATATATATAACTCACCGGCCACTTTAATAGGTACAAAGACCCTGTCCACTGCGCGTACACTCTAATTTCTAATCAGCCAATCACTGGGGCAACTCAGCTGCATTTAGAATGTAGAAATGGTCAAGGCACAGACATCTCCTGCAGTTCAAACCGAGCATCAGTATTGGGAGAGAAAGGGATTTGATTGCCTTTGAACGTGGCATGTTTGTTGGTTGCCAGAAGGGCTGGTGAGTATTCAGAAAACTGCTGACTACTGGGATTTTCAACGCACAACCATCTCTGGGTTTGCAGAGAATGGTCCGAAAAAGAAAAAAACAATCATAGCGACAGTTTCTGTGGCGGTAAAACCTTGTTGATGCCAGAGGTCAGAGTGTGAGAATGGGTTCCGAAGTGATAGAAAGGGCACACAGTGACTCAAACGACACCCGTTACACAAGGTAGGCAGAAGAGCATCTCTGTACGCACATTACATTCGAACTTTAGGCAATGGGCTACAGCAGCACAGAAGACCACACCCGAGTGCCACTCTTTAGTTAAGAACAGGAAACCGGAGCTACAATTTGCACAAGCTCATCGCAATTGGACAGTAGAGATGGAAAAAACCGTGACTGGTCGATGAGTCTCGATTTCTGCTGCGAACATTAGATGGTGAGGTCAGAATTTGGCGTCAACAACATGAAGCAGATCCATTCTGCCTTGGTATTCAACGTGTCAGCTGTTGGGGTAGAGCCAGTGTCGGTGTGACATGGGTGTAAGGAAATATGTGTTCTTGGACTCACTTATTGGGGAACCCGCTAAGTGTCAAGATTGTTCTTATTGCACGCCACAGCCTACCTGAGTAATTGTTGTGACCATGTCCTCCCTTTGAGGACCACAATGTCCTCAACATATATGGCTACTGTTCAGCAGGATAATGCGACTGTCATAAAACTGGAATCTCTCAGACTGGTTTCTTGAACATGACATGAGGCACTATACTCCAAATGGCCTGCCACAGTCACCAGATCTCAATCCAATAGAGCACTTTGGGAGTGGTGGTGGAACGGTAGATTCCGCAATCATGATGTGAGCCGACAAAATCTCGCGCAACTGTGTGATGCCATCATGTCAATATGCGACCAAAATCTGCAGGAATATCACCGCACCTTGGTTGAATCTATGCCACAGAAGAATTGAGTGCATTTCTGAAGGCAAAGGGGGTCCAAACCCGTTACTAGCATGGTTGTGTACCTAACAAAGTTGGCCTATGGTGAGTTGATTATAGTTGATTATATATAGATATATAAATATATATAGATCTATAATATTTGCTATTAATATATATATATAGATATCTCCATATATATGATGGAAAAATAACAAACAGCACTCAAGACGTCTCGAGTAGGTGGGGGCAAGCAACACAGGAACTGGGCTGAGTCCCACCAGCTAGGATTTGAAGAAAACGTGCAGCACCCGTTTGGTGGTGGGCAAAAAAAATAATGTGTTCTTATTCCATTCACATATTACACATAGCGACGTTTCCGCTTCCCTAAGAGAGCCTTTTTCAAGCCCTTGACAAAGGTCTTGAAAAAGGCTCTCTTGAGCTTGAAACGCGCCCCTATTGTTAATAATGTGTATGGATAAAGAACCACATTTATTTTTCACCACAAAAGGGCTGCTGCACGTTTTCTTCAAATCCCATATATAATATTTCTATATATATATATATTTATTTTTTTTAATTCGAAAAAATTCTTTTTTGAAAAATAAAAAAAACATGTACAACCTTTCCAATTCGCCAGTTCCCTCCCCCGCATAAACATCTCACTACTGAAGACCAGTCCAGCCGATGCGTGACCACTCTCGTGCACGTCGGCGTCTCCCAGATCATGAAGTGGGCAACGGCTGACAACCTAGTTTGAACTGACCGGCGAGCACAGAGCTGTGCATTTGCTGGATGGACCTGGCTTCAGCTTAGCGAGACTGAGACGGGAGCGCGCGAAGGTGAATACTGGCTTTATTGTTGTATTCTCTACTGTGGGGGTGGGGAACTGGGGTGTCAGAACTGGTTACAGGGGTGAGAAAGGGGGGGGTTGACCGTATACACAGGGTAGGGGAGAGGTTGCGTATACACGGAGAGGGGCTGGCTGGCTTGGCTAAACAGGAGAGGGGCTGGATGGGCTATATATACGGAGAGGGATGGAGGATGAGATAAAGGAGAGGGGATGGGGCAAGGCTTGGGTTAAGACAGAAGCGGGCGGGATGAGCTGGGTAGATACAGGAGATGGGCTTGGCTAGCTGGTTATATACAGGAGAGGGCTGCTAGCTGGTTATAGACAGGAGGAGAGGGGCTTGGCCAGCGGGGTATATAAAGGAGAGGGGCTGGGCTAGGCTGGTATATCCAGGAGCGGGGCTGGCTGCTGGTTATATAACAGGAGAGGGGGGCTGGCTTAGATGGTTATATTACAGGAGAGGGGGCCTGGCTAGCTGGTTATATATATACAGGGAGGGGAAGCTGGCTAGATGGTTTATATACAGGAGGAGGGGCTGGCTAGCTGGTTATATACAGGAGAGGGGCTGGGCTAAGCTGGTTATATACAGGAGCGGGTGGCTAGCTGGTATATACTGGGGAGGGGTCTGGCTAGCTGGTTATAGTGGGGATGGGGCTGGCTAGCTGGTTATATACTGGGGGAGGGGATGGCTAGCTGGTTATATACAGGAGAGGGATGGCTAGATGGTATATCAGGAGACTGGGGCTGGGCTAGCTGGTTATATACAGGAGGAGGGATCTGAGGAGAGGGTGATATACGGGGGAGGGGATGGTATCTGTTTAGAGAATGGGGAGGGGCGGCCGGCTATCTGGTTATCTCTGGGGAGGGGCTGGCGATCTGGGTAATACGGGAGGTTAATGGATTTATCAAAAATGACGGATCGCACTCTGGGCTGGCTGTTATCCAAAATGTGAGAAGACTTATTGGTGCATGGAGGAAAAGCGGTTACAAAAGTTGGAATAAAATCTGACGCGTTCTGACCTTTTCGGCATTAGTCGTAAGATAAACAGGTGTGGGACACGAGAGACATTGCCTAATCCGAGGAAACGGAAATGATTAAATTAGTTGTCAGGGGAGTGTTGTCTCTGACGTGTTTCCACAACATTAACACTTTGTGTAATTACAATAAAAAAATCATATTACGTTAATAAACATCTTAATATACAAAGAAACCTAGGCAACTAGATGCATTAGGACAAATGGGCTGAACACTGACTCTAATAGTTATTAACCAAAAGGGCATTTCGTACATTAAAAACCCTAGGGTATATGCAGCTTGAGTAAGAATCCAAAAATCCCTCCGATCAGAAGTTTTTCTTATGCGATCGCCACCTCATAAGATTCATTTTAAACAATTTATAGACCACAGAATAAAAAACTGATTAAGTTTCTGTCATGGTGTTGTATGTGAAGTGTATGGCAGCATTTAGAGGGATTGTTATATTCATATGGTTTTGATGCCATGAGGTGGTTCTCTAATACGTCTTTTAGCGTTTCTGCTGGTGCAGCTCTATAATCCTTGGTTACAAATTGTGAAGTGATGCAATTATGACATTCCTGTATGACATAATAAAAACGTATGGTTATTATGTGGTTATTTTATCTAAGTTGTCTTGCAGTTCTGTGCATATTTGCAGCTCATAAATGTCGTGGCCCACATTTAAAGAAACTTTGGTGTGAACCAAGGTTTGGTGCTAGGATTTTATTAATGTACACTAGGGGACAAAACATATGCCTATTGTAGGGCTTTCTGGTGGAATAGGGAGGAAACCCCCTGAGAAGTTGTCGCAATAAGTCATCCTGATAAAATAGGAATATAGGTATTATGATATTTTTTATGGCTTTGTGATTATACAATATAGTGTTAACAAAAAGCGGGTTAATATTTTGTGTTGAGGAAAGGCCGAGAAGGTCTACGATGTCAGTAAGTGAGATTTTCCCTGTTCGATTTTTCATGCCAATACTTTTGGATCTTTCTAATTCCATTTGTGTAACCTCTTCTTCTCAGTCTTTGTTCTATCATATTGACCTTCTGTTTGATGAAAGATGAATCTTTGAGCAATTTCTTTAGCTCTAAGTATTTCTCCACTGGGATGCTTCTTATGGTGTGTACGGGGTGAATGAGGAACTGTGAAGATATGGTGTTACGGGGCCATGTTGTTTCGATGGTGGAGACTGTAAAAATATGATCTGAATTGTGTAATGTATCCAGTTTTAAGTCAAAAAGGAATGCTATTTTTATGCCACTGGTAAGTAAAAAATAAATTTTTAGTGGATTGTTGTTAAGGTCTTCGTGATGAGTAGACACGGCCGCTACACCCAAGTCCCATATAATGATGACGTCAGCGGATTTTTTGTAGCGGCCGTCCCCGTGTATCTGATTGTATGAAATTATGTGTAAATTATTATTACAGTGACAGAAACAACTATGCCCAACTCACATCCAATCCCACCAAAACAATTATGTCACACAACTTCGTTATTACTGGGAAGAGGGAGTTACGGGCTAGGGAAGACACCATCCTCTCCTTCAACTTATACCAAACATTTTACCCTGCTCTTTGCCTCGACTCCCCCTCTTAACCAACTTAGCGGAATATCTATATGTGCAACCATCCCCAACACAAATTCCATTGTGTACCAAAGATACATAAGGAAAAGTTTCCCTCCACCAATGACCGTGCCAAGTGTGCCGGGGCATCGGCTCTGCAATGGAACGTATGGAGCATGGGTGGACTCACTATTACAGCCACTTGTAACACGCTGCCAGGGTATTTGAAGGACAGCAAACATATAATACAAGTCATTACAGAAGACTAATTGGCAACCTCTACTCATGGTAGCCTGTGACCATAGAGGCTGAATACCAGCATTCCCTATCCTGTGGCCATTATAGCTTGTCTTATCACCTGGATAAATACATCTAACTATTACATCGATCTCAAATTGATTATTTTGAAAAGTAAGCTACTTACTTAGTAGCAATTTCTTCCAAACCGGTTTGATGGTTTTCCTTTTACAAAAAAACCGGGGCAGGAAGGGGGCGAAATTTTCCCCATCGCTGGCCAACTGTACATGCGTGGTGGGAGATATGTATATGTTCCGATTGCAAACCCATTTGGTTGCCAAGATGGTCAGAGACGGCCGCTACATCGATGACGTCAATCAGTATATGGACGTGGTGTAGCGGCCGTGGTCATGGAATTAATGAAATCTTAAACAACAATACCACTCTTAAATGTATTTTTTATTACCAGTGGCCATTCAACATACCATTACCTTTTGGACTTTAACAATGGATACATTAAACAATTCAGATCATATTTTTACATCACACCTATCGAAAAAACACAGCCCGAAACACCAACTTTCACAGCTCCTCAGTGTCAACCCGTCGTACCACACCATAAGAAGCATCCAGTAGGAGAAAAACTTAGAGCTAAAAGAAATTGCTCCACAGACTTCAGCATTTTTCAAACAGAAGTCAATATGATTTTTTTTTTTTTTAGAAAACAACGACCTGAGGAAAAAAAAAAAAAGAGGTAGCACCAAATGGAATTTAGAAAGACAAAAGTATTGGCATGAATCGAACTAGGGAAATCTATTAGGGACAGTAGTAGACCTTCCCATTTAGCCTCAAAACAAAATATTAAACCGACTTTGTTACCACATATAGTGTAAGAGAACAAAGCCATAAAAAATATCATTAATACCATATTCCTATGTTAATCAGGATGTGAAGTTATTGCGGACAACTTCTACAGGGGGGGGTGTCTCCTATTCCACCAGAAAAGCCCCTAAATAGGCAGTATTTTGTCCCCTAGTGACATTAATTAAAAAAATTCCTAGCACCAAACCTTGGTTCACACCAAAGGTTTCTTTAAATGTGGTTGCCACCACATTTATGAGCTGCCAAATATGAACAGAACAGACAAGACAACTTTAGATAAAAAAATAAACACAGAAAATAACCATATGTGACTTTATTTAATTGTAATCGAGGAGAATGTCATATATTGCATCACTTGCACAATTGTAACAAGAGATATAGGCTGCACCCGGCAGACAGAACGCTTAAAAGAACGTATTAGAGGAACTACCTCAAGGCCTCACCAATATTGAATATAACAACCCTTCCTAATGCTGATTGCCAGACACTCTACAAACCCGAAGAAGAAACTTATCCAGTTTATTTCTGTGGTCTAGAAAGGGTTAAAGGAATCGTGGGGTGGCGATCTCAGAAGAAAACTCTGAATCGGAGGGATTTGGATTCTTACCCAAGGACTGCATTGTATACCCTAGAGGTTTTTTAATTACGAAATGACCTTTTGCGTTTTTAACCATTAGTCAGTTTTCAGCCCTTTGTCCTAATGCACTAGGTTGCTATGTTTCTTTGTTATTAAGATGTTTATTAAGTAAATATGATGTTGGTTTTATTGTAAATATACACTAAGTGTTAATGTTGTGAGACACGTCAGAGACCCACACTCACCTGACAACTAATTAATCATTTCCGGTTCCCGGATTACAACGTATTTCGTTGATCCACACATGTTATCTACGGATAAGACCGAAAAGGTTCTCAGAAAAACGCGGTCAGATTTGATTTTATTCCAATTTTGTTAACCGCTGTTGCCATTTGACACAATAAAGTCTTCTCACATTTTGGATACACTGCAAGCCCAGAGTGAGATCCTCATTTTTATCCATTTACAATTGCTTACGTGAGGAAAAGAGGCTTCCGGAGGGTTCACGCACCGGGAGTAGAGCAGGTCTGTGAACATGTGTGATCATAGATCACTATATTTGGACTGCATATACTGGGGGAGGGGCGCTGGCTATATGGTTAGATCTGGAGCGGGGCCTGGCGGCTGTATACGGGGAGGGCTGGCTGGCTGTATTACTGGGTGGATGGGCTGGTGGTTATTTACTGGGGAAGGGATGGGTGGCTGTGACTGGAGAGAAAAGGCTGGATTATATAATGGGGCTGGCGGACTATTTAATGGGGAGGGGCTGGCTGGCTGTGTACTGGGGAGGGCGGGTGGTTGTATATGGGGGTAGGGGCTGGCTGTGGATATATATAGGGAGTTGGTTGGTGCCTGTATCTGGTAGGCTGGCTGGATAATAGGGAAGGGGGGCCTGGCTATATAATTGTATATTAAAGATATGACGCGCTCCCGCAGAATTATATTTTAAAAAATATGGTGCCTTATGGCACTGCTCAGCCAAAAAAGTCTTGACCATGTATATTATATAAATATATATTATATATATATATAATATATATATATATTCCTCCTGCAGTGTGATGATGGATCATACACTGGAGAGTCACAGAAAACGTATCACTTGAACATGGAAAACGGACCAGTTATTAATGATATTTTCCCACCAATATAAACTATTTGCTCCTAAAACTATTTCACATTCCCCAGGGCGGCTCCGAGTAATAGTCAGAGGAATGTGCCATTTTGATGGCGTTGTAGTCTGATAAATTGGCGCCGATAGCGGCCGAGAGGCCCAAGAAACGGTGGGGACTTTCAAGGCGTTCACCATTACCCCGCTGCTGACCACCAAATCAATGCTTCATCAGATAGGAAGGGCTAATGGACTCCAACCGTCACGCAGGGTGCGGACAAGCAACTAGGGGACGTGACAGGCTGCATTTATGCCACTGAGTCGTTGCAGCAGGTTTTTTAGTTAGAGAAGAATGTGTGCTGACACTTTATTCCAGCTTAGTAGTAATAGTGAAGAGGGGGGAAAACAGGATTGCAGAGTCGGAGTCGGTGACAATTTGGTAGAGCTGGAGTCGGAGTCACCTTTGGCCTCATTTAGACAAACAGGTGCTGTGGTTGTACCTACGGCTGGGCGAGCATCAGTCGGGGGCCCTCCCCCACGGTTAGCTGGATGGGGGTAAGGATCGAAAGAGAGCAAGAGATAGCCCTAGGGTAGGTCGCATAGCACACTACCCAACCCACTCTCGACGCTCTACCCCAACAGCCGCCATTCCCCTGACATTCCGACCTTAATCTCGAACGTTACGCATACCCATCTCAGATAGACCTCAAGCCTGATTTTTCTTCTCCAGGTCCTCTCGTCTCCTCTTTGGCATTCTACGCACAAACCCCCCAGCTGTTTGGCTCCGTTATGTTTGGCCGCAAACTATAGGACACAGTCATACAACCACGTATGCCCATCCGCACACATTATGTTCTGTGTGAATCAGCATTTAGGGAAATTGAAGGAGTCCCAGTCTGGGAATTGGAAGCTGCACTTTCACCAACCTCCACAGATCTGCATTCCCCCTCACTGATCATACTGCATAACTCTAAACCAATATGTTACATTTTAACAACATGAATTTGTAATTGTTCACCAAAGTAGTTACAATAAATTATCTGAAGTAAATGTATATGTGGATCGTTGAAAAGGATGTTGTATAAACAAGCACAGATTGCTAAGTATTTTAATAAAAATGTTTTTGCAAAATGTGAATGGTTTGCTTGAACTATGCTAATTCCGATTAGCTTAAAATAAATCCACTGGAGTAGACGCAGAAGCTGTTTTATAGAATGACAAGCAAGCAGGAGATCTGGAAAACCCAATGAGGAATTCATACAGAAACGGATATTGGAAAGTTGTTATAACTTTTTATAATACAAAACAAAAACAATTTGCTTGATATGGGCCAACCCCCTTTAAAGTATTTCTTATTACTAATGAAACTGGCTGTACCAGCTTGGATTCCTCCTCATATTGTTCAATGGGAGCAGCGTTTCTTTCACATGAATACGTATGATGGTGCTGAAAAAAAAAACTGGCTAAACCCCCTTCCTCAGAACATCATTTTAACCATGCCTGTGTGTAACATTTTATTTTGATCATAATGGAATGAAGAGCTCATTTAGTGGCTTTAAATGTCATGTATTTAAATGCAGTAATGGATTATGATCTATTATAAAATTACAGGTATAAACCCTTGTCATTTTGCAAAAGTGTCTAGAAACAGGAAAAGCATGATGGGAAGAACAGCATGGTCAATGCAGAACATCACTGTTCTTGCTCAAGTGAACAGTGGTGACAGAAGTTGCACTGGGTTAAGTTCTAATCATGTTTCGAATGATAATTGAATAAGTGAAGATTTCTAAATTTGGATAGTGTTAATTGTGACATTTTTTGCTTGTAATTTAACTATCTTTTGTCGAACAACCCAAGATTTACAGGCTGACACTACTAAACCCATTAAGATAACATAATTAAACACTTATATGCCAGCGATGGAGAACCTATGGCACGAGTGCCAGAGAGGGCACGCAGAGCCTCACTGCTGGCACGCGGGTCCTTTGAATTTAACTCAGCTTTAAGCAGTAGTCGGAGACGCGCTCCGCTTACTGCTAAAAGCCATGCAGGAAGGGCGCTGACGCTGCCTGCTCGGTCTGATCACTACAGCGCACGGACAGTAAGCGTCAAAGTGCTGGCAGAAGTAATGATGTAATTACGCTGACACGCGCTGGGCACCTTCCTTTTGTGTGCAGAAGCGGAGGAACGAGGAGTATGAGGTAAGTTTATTTTGTTTATTCGGGGCCATAATTATCCCAGCCGGAGGGATGATTTCTGCTCGCTTCCGCCCCTCCCCTCACTCCGCCCCCAAAAACTACCAGCACAAACTGCGCATGCAACCACAAACCCTCCCCCGCCCGGACCCAGCCGCTATCGCAAACCCACTATTGCGAACCAACCAGGACCGAATACCCAAAAACCCACCACGGCCCACCACAAAACCTCGCCCGCTACCGCAACCCACTCCCTCCCGCTTTACCCCCTTTCACACCCTCTCTCCAATCTGCTCCTCCTTCTCCCCTTTCCTGTACTTCCCCTGCAGCAGCTAAGACACACTGGCTGGAAAGAAAATACCTCTAAAGGATTCAACAGGTCTACTACAAGTAGGGTCATTCAAGGTCATCCTTGTAGTCATCATCCAATTTTCTATGAATGGACTGCCTGAATTTCTATTTCAGTACTTTACTCACATTGTAAAAATCAATTCTCCTATCTCCCAAGTTAGTAAGCACGCCTTCGTTCCCATTGGAATTAAAAATAGGCTCCGAAAGCCAAGAAGCGTGCAGCAAAAAATTTTCTCCCCAACCATTATTTAGCTCTTCCCAAGATAAGAGAAAGATAATTTTAAAAAACACACCCCAACCCAATTCTGATTTTTCCCCCCCCCTCTATTCTTTTATTTAACATCCATTTAAGGTGGTGTATATAAGCAGGTAGCATCGGGTAGGAATAACACATTTTGCTAAATTCCCCCCTCCCAATCCAAACCAAATTTTCCTATTCATTATCATCCCCCACCTCCTCCCCCCCCCCGCCCATCCTTGTTTCCCCCCCGAACGACCCCCCCACTCCCCCCTCTTATTCCCTCTCACCTGTTTTCTCTTCTTCCTTTCCTTCCCTACGGAAGGAAGATGCCAAATTGAGGATCACCCCATGAAGATTCCCCACCAGCCCTTTTCTGTACGAACGCAGGCCGACTACGATAAATACCCCCCCCCAACTCCGGTCGCCCACTGCCCACTCCAATCACCACCTCCCCTGGAAATCATGGCCTCATTAACCCACACTTTCCCCGATCTTCCAGACCTGCAGCAAATCCACCCCACCGCATGCCCTACACTCTGGCCACCGCCCTATGCCCAATGCTTACACAACCCGCCACCCCCCCCACCCTTCGGACAACAACCACTGACAGCTGAACTATTGGCCCAAGCGATGCACATCTGGACAACCATAATAGCAAGCTGAATATATGTATTTCTATGTTTGTATTATTGTATATACATATGATATTATGTTATTATGCTGAAGTGTTCGTTTAGAGACGCATGGTTTTTGTTTTTTTCATGTGGGTGGTCATGGGAGATCATTTGCCTTGCGTTAGTTAGTTATGTAGTAGTTTAGGGCTTGTACTGCGGAATACCCAAGTTGGCAAAAAAACCCCTGGTTGAAGATGAAGCTGGCGAAAAAACAACCCAACATGGGAAAGCTGTCTTAGTCGGGATTGCATTCTTAAGTTATTTTTTGTACATGCGCCCACTTTTGTTCCTTCAATTGTCTACAACCCATTTCTTTGTTAGCGACCTATTCTTGGACTTTTGATAACTTTCTTATTACTCTTTGATGTGAGGAATCTGGCATGTTTTTCCTGCGTACAAAGTGTCCCGCGTTGGCCATTGTGTTGTCTAGGCACTGCTGGCCTCTTCTCAAGATTGAAACAAGTATAGGATGTCTTTGAATGCAAATAAAAAAGACTTCCCTTAATGTGGAGTGGATTTGGATATACTTGCCTCATTGGGACCACTGCTCTCAGTTTATTGATTCTAATCACCTAAACCGTCAGTTTTCAGTTGTAAAGTGCCGTTACTGGCATTTGCGATAAGTATTAGGTTTTGGGTTGAAGTTGGCGGCACTCGGTTTCCTAAAAGGTCGCAGCACGCATTATGCTACATTCCCGAAGGTAGCTTTTATTCCCCACCCAAGCCGTCTATGGAGGAAGGCCTAGTGGGTAAGGAGTAGTAGAGGGAGATAAGAATAGATAGAATAGTATATATCCCCACACACAGCGGATATATATATAGCACATATAATATATATAGAGGATATAGAATATATATATATAGATATATATATTATATGAGGATTATATAGATCAGCGAATACTCATGGTCCTAAACAGGAGAAAGGGGTACGTCCAAGTTAAGGCCGTAGTAGATAATGGATGGACAATCCAAAAGGTAGATCAGTGGTCTCAACATTTTAAATATTTTTATATTATAAAAGTAATGGCAGTAACTTAATAGTGGATTGCATTTATTAAAATTTTTCTTACCGTTTTGATGGTGCAGCAATTTTTTTCACAAGGTTTTTTATCTTCTCTGCTGATGTAGTGTAGTGTCATCAGCATAAAGATGATACTGGAAACCAAATCTGCTGATGGTTTGTCCAATGGGGGCAGTATAGAGAGAGAAGAGAAGAGGACCTAGGACTGAGCTCTGAGGAACCCCGACACTGAGAGGAAGATCAGAAGAGAAAGATCCAGAAAAGGAGACACTGAAAGTGTGGTCAGAGAGATAGGAAGAAAACCAAGAAAGTGTAGTATACTTTAGGCCAATGGAGTGAAGCATCCTAAGGAGGAGCTGGTGGTCCACAGTATCAAACACTGCCAATAGATCCAGGAGAATGAGGAGAGAATAGTCACCTTTGGATTTTCCAATTGTGATTGCAACTGTGATTAAATCACAGCTTGCATGCCTGCTTTTAGGCGTACATGCGGTAAAAAATGTGTCCCTATGTATTGTGAAAAGATTGCTAGATAGAAGATAGATAGGAAAGATGATAGATAAAGAGATAGATAGATAGAAAGATAGATGAGACAGAAGCTAAATAGGAAAGATGGATAGATAGATAGGTTCAGTGAAGAGGCAGCACTCCTTGTAGTGGTGAAAGGGGTGAAGCTTTATTCCATAAAAAGCGACGTTTCGGTGTACCGTTACACCTTTATCAAGCATGATATTTTTATATTATAAAAGTAATGGCAGTAACTTAATAGTGGATTGGATTTATTAAAATTTTTCTTACCGTTTTGATGGTGCTGCAATTTTTTTCACAAGGTTTTTTATCTTCTCTGCTGATGTAGTGTATGTAATTTTTTCCAATAAATGGAAGTCTTCTTCATGAAAGTCATCTGAATTAACATTGTTCAGTATCTAAAAGTCAATATCAAGAAACAAAGTTAAATAACTAACCAAGAATTGTTAACAATACACAGGACAGTTGCCAGGTAACTTAAACTTCAGGGTCAATCTCAAAATATTATATATATATATATATGTTCAGTGGCAGCACTACTTGTAGTGGTGAAGCTTTATTCCATAAAAAGCGACGTTTCGGTGTACCGTTACACCTTTATTTAGCTTGATAAAGTGTGATGGTACCCGCAAGGTCGCTTTTATGGAATAAAGCTTACCACCTTTCACAACTAAAAGGAGTGCTGCCTCTCACTGAACCTTATATTATAGATCCTGCCAAGGCTGTGCTGCTCTGGATCATCTATATATATATATATATGATACACTCACCGGCCACTTTATAGGTACAAAGACCCTGTCCACTGCGTCGTACCACTCTAATTTCTAATCAGCCAATCACTGGGGCAACTCTGCATTTAGACAGTAGAATGAGTCAAGACAAGGACAATCTCCTGCAGTTCAAACCGAGCATCAGTATGGGGAGAAAGGGATTTGATGCCTTTGAACGTGGCATGTTGTTGGTTGCCAGAAGGGTCTGAGTGAGTATTCAGAACAACTGCTGACTACTGGGAATTTTCCAACGCACAACCATCTCTAGGGTTTGCAGGAGAATGGGTCCGAAAAAGAAAAAAACAATCATAGCGCCAGTTTCTGTGGCGGTAAAATGCCTTTGTTGATGCCAGAGGTCAGAGTGGAGAAGGGTTCGAGTGATAGAAAGGGCACACAGTGAACTCAAACGCACACCCGTTACACAAGGTAGGCAGAAGAGCATCTGTAAGCACATACATTCGAACTTTGAGGCAGATGGGCTACAGCGCACAGAAGACCACACGAGTGCCACTACTTTAGTTAAGAACAGGGAAAACCGGAGCTACAATTTGCACAAGCTCCATCGAATGGACAGTAGAAGATGGAAAAACGTTGCTGGTCTGATGAGTCTCGATTTCTGCTGGCGAAATTAGAGGGAGGTCAGAATTTGGGTCAACAACAGAAGCATGATCCATCTGCCTTGGTAATCAACGTTCAGGCTGGTCTGGGTGCGTTGTGCGGTTGTGGCATGGTGGAGGAGGAAATATGGTTTTTGGATCAATAGTTGAGGGCATCCGGCTAGGACAAGATTGGCTTTGCACGCCACAGCCTACCTGAGTATTGTTGCTCGACCATGTCCTCCTTATGAGGACACAATGTACCCAACATACTATGGCTACTGTTCAGCAGGATATGAGCGCATGTCATAAAGCTGGAAATCACTCTCAGATGGTTTCTTGAACATGACACAATGAGGTCACTATACTCAAATGGCCCCACAGTCACCAGATCTCAATTCCAATAGAGCACTTTGGGATGTGTGGTGGAACGGTAGATTCCGCACATCTATGATGTGAGCCGGACAAAATCTTCGGCGGCAAACTGCTGTGATCCATCATGTCAATATGCGACAAATATCTGCGGAATATCACGCACCTTGTTGAATCTATTGCCACGAAGAAGAATTGAGTAGCAGTTTCGAAGGCAAAGGGGGTCCATAACCCGTTAATACATGGTTTGTTTGACCAACTAAAGTGGCCGTGGTGAGTTGTATTGAGTGATTATTAATATAATATATATATATTAATTAATAATATTTTATTATATATATATATATAAGATACTCCTATATATGATGGAAAATAACAAACAGCACTCAAGACGTCTCGAGTAGGTGGGGTGCAAGCAACACAGGAATGGGCCTGAGTCCACCAGCTAGGATTGAAGAAAACGTGCAGCACACCCGTTTGGTGGTGGGCAAAAAAAATAAATGTGGTTCTTTATTCCATTCACATATTACCATGCGACGTTTCCGCTCTAAGAGAGCCTTTTTCAAAGTCCCTTGACAAAGTCTTGAAAAAAGGCTCTCTTGACTGAAACGCGACCCTATTTTAATAATGTTATGGATAAATAACCACATTTATTTTTCACCACAAAAGGGCTGCTGCACGTTTTCTTCCAATCCCATATATATATATCTATCTTATATATTATATATATTTATTTTTTTTAATTCGAAAAAATTCTTTTTTGGAAAAATAAAAAAAACATGTACGATACCTTTCCAATTTCGACCTCCCCTCCCCCGCATAAAATCTCCACTACTTGAAGACAGTTCCGCCGATGCGTGACGCACTCTCGTGCAGTCGGCGTCTCCCAGATCATGAGTGGGCAAGCGGCTGACACACCTAGTTTGTAACTGACGGCGAGCACAGAGCTGTCATTGCTGGTGGACTGCTGTCAACTAGCGGAGACTGCGAGGGAGCGGCGGAAGGTGAATATGGCATTATATTTTGATATTATTATGTGGGGGTGGGAACTGGGTGTCAGAGACTGGTTCCAGGGGTAGGATGGGGGCGGGTTGACCGGTATACACAGGAGTAGGTGGGATGGTTGCGTATACGGAGAGGGGCTGGCTGGCTTGGCTAAACAGGAGAGGGGCTGGATGGGCTATATATACGGAGAGGGATGGAGGATGAGATAAAGGAGAGGGGATGGGGCAAGGCTTGGGTTAAGACAGAAGCGGGCGGGATGAGCTGGGTAGATACAGGAGATGGGCTTGGCTAGCTGGTTATATACAGGAGAGGGCTGCTAGCTGGTTATAGACAGGAGGAGAGGGGCTTGGCCAGCGGGGTATATAAAGGAGAGGGGCTGGGCTAGGCTGGTATATCCAGGAGCGGGGCTGGCTGCTGGTTATATAACAGGAGAGGGGGGCTGGCTTAGATGGTTATATTACAGGAGAGGGGGCCTGGCTAGCTGGTTATATATATACAGGGAGGGGAAGCTGGCTAGATGGTTTATATACAGGAGGAGGGGCTGGCTAGCTGGTTATATACAGGAGAGGGGCTGGGCTAAGCTGGTTATATACAGGAGCGGGTGGCTAGCTGGTATATACTGGGGAGGGGTCTGGCTAGCTGGTTATAGTGGGGATGGGGCTGGCTAGCTGGTTATATACTGGGGGAGGGGATGGCTAGCTGGTTATATACAGGAGAGGGATGGCTAGATGGTATATCAGGAGACTGGGGCTGGGCTAGCTGGTTATATACAGGAGGAGGGATCTGAGGAGAGGGTGATATACGGGGGAGGGGATGGTATCTGTTTAGAGAATGGGGAGGGGCGGCCGGCTATCTGGTTATCTCTGGGGAGGGGCTGGCGATCTGGGTAATACGGGAGGTTAATGGATTTATCAAAAATGACGGATCGCACTCTGGGCTGGCTGTTATCCAAAATGTGAGAAGACTTATTGGTGCATGGAGGAAAAGCGGTTACAAAAGTTGGAATAAAATCTGACGCGTTCTGACCTTTTCGGCATTAGTCGTAAGATAAACAGGTGTGGGACACGAGAGACATTGCCTAATCCGAGGAAACGGAAATGATTAAATTAGTTGTCAGGGGAGTGTTGTCTCTGACGTGTTTCCACAACATTAACACTTTGTGTAATTACAATAAAAAAATCATATTACGTTAATAAACATCTTAATATACAAAGAAACCTAGGCAACTAGATGCATTAGGACAAATGGGCTGAACACTGACTCTAATAGTTATTAACCAAAAGGGCATTTCGTACATTAAAAACCCTAGGGTATATGCAGCTTGAGTAAGAATCCAAAAATCCCTCCGATCAGAAGTTTTTCTTATGCGATCGCCACCTCATAAGATTCATTTTAAACAATTTATAGACCACAGAATAAAAAACTGATTAAGTTTCTGTCATGGTGTTGTATGTGAAGTGTATGGCAGCATTTAGAGGGATTGTTATATTCATATGGTTTTGATGCCATGAGGTGGTTCTCTAATACGTCTTTTAGCGTTTCTGCTGGTGCAGCTCTATAATCCTTGGTTACAAATTGTGAAGTGATGCAATTATGACATTCCTGTATGACATAATAAAAACGTATGGTTATTATGTGGTTATTTTATCTAAGTTGTCTTGCAGTTCTGTGCATATTTGCAGCTCATAAATGTCGTGGCCCACATTTAAAGAAACTTTGGTGTGAACCAAGGTTTGGTGCTAGGATTTTATTAATGTACACTAGGGGACAAAACATATGCCTATTGTAGGGCTTTCTGGTGGAATAGGGAGGAAACCCCCTGAGAAGTTGTCGCAATAAGTCATCCTGATAAAATAGGAATATAGGTATTATGATATTTTTTATGGCTTTGTGATTATACAATATAGTGTTAACAAAAAGCGGGTTAATATTTTGTGTTGAGGAAAGGCCGAGAAGGTCTACGATGTCAGTAAGTGAGATTTTCCCTGTTCGATTTTTCATGCCAATACTTTTGGATCTTTCTAATTCCATTTGTGTAACCTCTTCTTCTCAGTCTTTGTTCTATCATATTGACCTTCTGTTTGATGAAAGATGAATCTTTGAGCAATTTCTTTAGCTCTAAGTATTTCTCCACTGGGATGCTTCTTATGGTGTGTACGGGGTGAATGAGGAACTGTGAAGATATGGTGTTACGGGGCCATGTTGTTTCGATGGTGGAGACTGTAAAAATATGATCTGAATTGTGTAATGTATCCAGTTTTAAGTCAAAAAGGAATGCTATTTTTATGCCACTGGTAAGTAAAAAATAAATTTTTAGTGGATTGTTGTTAAGGTCTTCGTGATGAGTAGACACGGCCGCTACACCCAAGTCCCATATAATGATGACGTCAGCGGATTTTTTGTAGCGGCCGTCCCCGTGTATCTGATTGTATGAAATTATGTGTAAATTATTATTACAGTGACAGAAACAACTATGCCCAACTCACATCCAATCCCACCAAAACAATTATGTCACACAACTTCGTTATTACTGGGAAGAGGGAGTTACGGGCTAGGGAAGACACCATCCTCTCCTTCAACTTATACCAAACATTTTACCCTGCTCTTTGCCTCGACTCCCCCTCTTAACCAACTTAGCGGAATATCTATATGTGCAACCATCCCCAACACAAATTCCATTGTGTACCAAAGATACATAAGGAAAAGTTTCCCTCCACCAATGACCGTGCCAAGTGTGCCGGGGCATCGGCTCTGCAATGGAACGTATGGAGCATGGGTGGACTCACTATTACAGCCACTTGTAACACGCTGCCAGGGTATTTGAAGGACAGCAAACATATAATACAAGTCATTACAGAAGACTAATTGGCAACCTCTACTCATGGTAGCCTGTGACCATAGAGGCTGAATACCAGCATTCCCTATCCTGTGGCCATTATAGCTTGTCTTATCACCTGGATAAATACATCTAACTATTACATCGATCTCAAATTGATTATTTTGAAAAGTAAGCTACTTACTTAGTAGCAATTTCTTCCAAACCGGTTTGATGGTTTTCCTTTTACAAAAAAACCGGGGCAGGAAGGGGGCGAAATTTTCCCCATCGCTGGCCAACTGTACATGCGTGGTGGGAGATATGTATATGTTCCGATTGCAAACCCATTTGGTTGCCAAGATGGTCAGAGACGGCCGCTACATCGATGACGTCAATCAGTATATGGACGTGGTGTAGCGGCCGTGGTCATGGAATTAATGAAATCTTAAACAACAATACCACTCTTAAATGTATTTTTTATTACCAGTGGCCATTCAACATACCATTACCTTTTGGACTTTAACAATGGATACATTAAACAATTCAGATCATATTTTTACATCACACCTATCGAAAAAACACAGCCCGAAACACCAACTTTCACAGCTCCTCAGTGTCAACCCGTCGTACCACACCATAAGAAGCATCCAGTAGGAGAAAAACTTAGAGCTAAAAGAAATTGCTCCACAGACTTCAGCATTTTTCAAACAGAAGTCAATATGATTTTTTTTTTTTTTAGAAAACAACGACCTGAGGAAAAAAAAAAAAAGAGGTAGCACCAAATGGAATTTAGAAAGACAAAAGTATTGGCATGAATCGAACTAGGGAAATCTATTAGGGACAGTAGTAGACCTTCCCATTTAGCCTCAAAACAAAATATTAAACCGACTTTGTTACCACATATAGTGTAAGAGAACAAAGCCATAAAAAATATCATTAATACCATATTCCTATGTTAATCAGGATGTGAAGTTATTGCGGACAACTTCTACAGGGGGGGGTGTCTCCTATTCCACCAGAAAAGCCCCTAAATAGGCAGTATTTTGTCCCCTAGTGACATTAATTAAAAAAATTCCTAGCACCAAACCTTGGTTCACACCAAAGGTTTCTTTAAATGTGGTTGCCACCACATTTATGAGCTGCCAAATATGAACAGAACAGACAAGACAACTTTAGATAAAAAAATAAACACAGAAAATAACCATATGTGACTTTATTTAATTGTAATCGAGGAGAATGTCATATATTGCATCACTTGCACAATTGTAACAAGAGATATAGGCTGCACCCGGCAGACAGAACGCTTAAAAGAACGTATTAGAGGAACTACCTCAAGGCCTCACCAATATTGAATATAACAACCCTTCCTAATGCTGATTGCCAGACACTCTACAAACCCGAAGAAGAAACTTATCCAGTTTATTTCTGTGGTCTAGAAAGGGTTAAAGGAATCGTGGGGTGGCGATCTCAGAAGAAAACTCTGAATCGGAGGGATTTGGATTCTTACCCAAGGACTGCATTGTATACCCTAGAGGTTTTTTAATTACGAAATGACCTTTTGCGTTTTTAACCATTAGTCAGTTTTCAGCCCTTTGTCCTAATGCACTAGGTTGCTATGTTTCTTTGTTATTAAGATGTTTATTAAGTAAATATGATGTTGGTTTTATTGTAAATATACACTAAGTGTTAATGTTGTGAGACACGTCAGAGACCCACACTCACCTGACAACTAATTAATCATTTCCGGTTCCCGGATTACAACGTATTTCGTTGATCCACACATGTTATCTACGGATAAGACCGAAAAGGTTCTCAGAAAAACGCGGTCAGATTTGATTTTATTCCAATTTTGTTAACCGCTGTTGCCATTTGACACAATAAAGTCTTCTCACATTTTGGATACACTGCAAGCCCAGAGTGAGATCCTCATTTTTATCCATTTACAATTGCTTACGTGAGGAAAAGAGGCTTCCGGAGGGTTCACGCACCGGGAGTAGAGCAGGTCTGTGAACATGTGTGATCATAGATCACTATATTTGGACTGCATATACTGGTGAGGGGCTGGCTATCTGGTTATATACTGGAGAGGGGATGGCTGGCTGTATACTGGGGAGGGGCTGGTTGGCTGTATACTGGGGATGGGCTGGCTGGTTATTTACTGGGAAGGGATGGGCTGGCTGTGTACTGGAGAGAAACGGGCTGGCTATATATTGGTAGGCTGGCTGGCTATATACTGGCAGGGGGGCTGGCTATATAATGTATAAAGATATTGTACGGCTCCCACAGAATTATATTTAAAAATATGGTGCTTATGGCTCTCTCAGCCAAAAAGATTCTTGACCCCTGTATATTATATAAATATATATATATATTCCTCCTGCAGTGTGATGATGTTATCATTACACTGCAGAGTCACAGAAAATGTATCACTTGTAACATGGAAACTGACCAGTTATAATGAATATTTTCCCACAAAATATAAACTATTTTGCTCCTAAAACTATTTCACATTCCCCCAGGGCTACGGAGTCAGAGAATGTGACCATTTTGATGGAGTTGGAGTCATGATAAATTGGGCCGATAGGGCCCAAGAACGGTGGGGACTTCTCAGATGCATTCACCATTACCCAGCCTGCTGCACCAATCAATGCTTCCATCAGATATGGAAGGGCTAATTGGACTCAAACCGTCAGCAGGGTGCGGACAGCAACTAGGAACTTGACAGGCTGCATTTAGTGCCACTGGTCGTGCAGCCAGGTTTTTTAGTTGAGAAGAATGTGTGCTACACTTATTTACATGCTTAGTAGTGAATAGTGAAGAGGAAAACAGGATTGCAGAGTCGGAGTAGGTGACCAATTTGGTAGAGCTGGAGTCGGAGTCAAACTTTGGCCTCATTTAGACAAACAGGTGCTGTGTTCTGTACCTTACGGAGGGGGCGAGAATACGTCAGGGGGAAGGGGCTGGTGCAGGTTGGTGATGCTCACTAGAGAAGGCAGGTCGGCGGTCGCAAAACTTAGGACACAGGTCATGACAACAAGTATGATCCACCGCACACTTATGTCTGTGTGAATCAGACATTTAGGGAAATGAAGAGTCCCAGTGGAATGGAAGTGACTTTCCAACTCCACAGATCTGCATTCCCCCTCTTATCATACTGCATATTAACTAAACAATATGTACATTTCAACAACATGACTTTGGAATTTTTCCACAAAGTTACAATAAATTATCTGAAGTAAATGTATATGTGGATCGTGAAAGGAGTTGTATAAAAAGGCACAGTATTTTCTATATTTTATAATAAAAGTTTGAAAATGTGAATGAATGCTTTGCTTGAACTATGCTTAATTCCAATTAGCTAAAATAATCCACTGGAAGTAGACGCAGATGAAGCTTTTTTTAGAATGACAGCAAGCAGAGATCTGGAAAACCATGAGGAATTAATACAGAAAGTATATTGGAAAGTTGTATAACTTTTTATAATAAAAACAAAAACAATTTGCTGATATGGGCCAACCCCTTAAAGTATTCTTATTCCTAGAAATGGCTGTACCAGCTTGGATTCCCAATCATATGTCACTGGGAGCAGGTTTATTTCACATGAATACAGTATGATGTGGTGCTAAAAAACTGGCTAAACCCCCTCCTCAGAAAATAATTTAAACATGCCTGTTTTGTAACATTTTATTTTGATCTAATTAAGGAATGAAGAGCTCTATTTAGTGGCTTAAATTGCAGATTATTAAAGCATAATGTGATTATGATCTATATAAAATTACAGGTATAAACCTTGTCATTTTGAAAAGTGTCTAGAACAGGAAAGCATGATGGGAAAGAACAGCAAATGTCAATGCACGCAACATCACTGTTTATGCTCAAGTGAACAGTGGTGACAGAAGGCCAAGTTGCACTGGGTTCAAGTTCTACTCATGTTTCGAATGATAATTGAATAAATGTTAATATTTCTATTTGTATATTTGTTAATTGTGACATTTTTTGTAGATTTAAATTCTTTGTTCAACTAACCCAGCTTTACAGGTGACACCAACCATAAGATAACATAATACACACTATATGCCAGCGATGGCGAACTATGGCACGCGTGCCAGAGAGGGCACGCAGAGCCCTCACTGCTGGCACGCGGGTCCTTTGAATTTAACTCAGCTAAGCAGTATCGGCGACCGCGCTCCGATCTGCTAAAAGCCCATGACAGAGCAGGGCGCTGACGCTGGCCTGCTCTGTCTGATCACTACAGCGCACAGGACAGTAAGCGTTCCCAGTGCTGCGCGTATGATGTCATACGCTGCCAGCGCTGGGCACCTTATCTGTGTGGCAGAAGCCGGAGGAACGCGGAGTTGAGGTAAGTTTTTTTTTTATTCGGGGCATATAAATCCCAGCAGGAGGGATGATTTCTGCTGCTTCTCGCCTCCCTAAACTCCGCCCGCCACAAAACTACCAGCACAAACTGCGCTGCAACCAACAAACTCCCCCCCGCCCGACCCCAGCCGACTATCGCAAACCCCACTTTCGACACCATGCCCGTACCACAAACACCACACGCCCAAACCTCGCCCGCTACCGCAACCGACTCGCAACCCCCCCCCCCCCGGCCGCGACTCTGCCACATGCTGCAATTCGCCCGCCCGAACACCGGCCGCTATCGCTACATCCCCCCCCCCCAACTCGCAGTCACTGCACCCTCCCATCACCCCCTCCCCTGGAACTCATGCTATAAACCATGCCGATCTCCAGATGCCGCATAAAATCCCCCCCCGCACCCCGCGCCCTAACTCTGGCCACCCGCCCTCTGCCCCATCTACCAACCGCCCACCCCCCCCCCCCTCTGGAACACCAGACAGCTGCTGAACTTTTGCACGGCTGCTCACCTTGGACAACCAATAGCAAGTAAATATGTATTAATTGTTATGTATGTATGATAGTCATACAGATCATACATATAATTTAGTCAAGGTATATGCGGGTGAGGGCTATTTTTTGGGTATTTATTATTTCATGTCGTGTACTGGAGGAAGTTGGAAAAAAAATGGTTGTGAAGTGGCGAAAAAAAAAAATTGAACGCTGTCTTGTGGGATAGATTTTAAAGATTTTTTCTTAATGAGCCATGTTTCATTGCTCCATTTTTTGAGGACTATGTGACCTTTGATAACTTTTTATTACTCTTTTTGTGATGTAAAAATGTGTTAAAAGTGGCGTTTCATGTGGTATAGGACGCTGCCCTCTTCCTCAATGTATGAAACAAGTATAGGAGTTTTGAAATGCAAATAAAACGCAATGGGAGGGAAGCGACCTCTGATTGGGATGCATCATTTTATTGATTCTAAACTAAACCGTCATTCAGGTTATTAAATTGCCGTACTGGACTTTGCGAGAATAATTAGGTTTGGGTTGCAGTTTGGGCACTCGGTCTTAAAAGGTTCGCCTCACTGTATATGCTATCATTCCACGAAGGTAGCTTTTATTCCCACCCATTTCCTGGTGGGATGTCCTATTTTTGTTAATGATTAATTATATATATATATATATATATATATTATATACACACACACAATATATATAAAGATATATATATATATATATATCTAGATATTAATATATATATATAATAATTATATATATATATATATAATATATATATAGTCCTAAACAGGCAGAAAGGAGGCTACTGTACAGTTAAGGCCTCTCGTATTATACGGTACTCTGGATGGACAATTCAAAATGGTTTAGATCAGTGGTTCTCAACCTTTCTAATGCGTGATCCCCGCATACAGTTCCCCAGTTCGTATGAACCAAACCATGTACAAGAATATTGTATTTGCACCAAACGCGTAAAATCGAGGCTCCGAGGCTTAGGCGACCCCTGTGTTTTGGCGTTCGACCCCTGCGGGGGGTCGCGACCCATAGGTTGAGAACCCCTGGTTTTAGGTCATACATAAAATAGGTCACATGTGTTAAAATGCACACACTCAGTATGTTACCCATAAAATATAAAACTATAACAAAAACTACCACAATATTTCTTAGTTATTACAAACCAAATTTATATGCAACACATAAAGTAAGAACTGAATGCATTTAGTTTAACCCATACCAATATGCATGTGCATGTACATGTGCATGTTCACATTTCAGAATATGTTAAACATGTATACAGGCAAAAGGAAAGCCAAGCCTACAGCGTCCTGTATAAGTTTATAGGATTATATGCGATTATTCCACCTGAAATTTACATGGTCAGAAATTCCTCCTCTAATTCACTCATTGAGTGGATGACAAAGAATTATTCACACGCAATACTAATATCATGCAGCTGCCTGGAGTATTCTGCAGATAAAATGTAAAAGTTTTATTGGTAAAGTGTGTCCCTATGTTCGTATTACGTTGCTCCATTAAAGATGGCATAAGCCAGTGGAGAAATCACTTCTTAGATAGCACAATAAATAAAATAAACTGGTTTATCTCACTGCAGGAAATTGCCAAAGGAATTTAAAACAAGATTGGAAAAAGAAAGTTAAAGAAAATAAATTTCAATATCTCTGTGATAATGTGAAAAATAATAGCATTAAATTTAGCCGAAGCGTTAAACTATCCATTAAAGAGTTATATAATTATCTTCAGAGCACAGTGTAATAATTGCCTGTAAGCTTTTATTTAGTGTAATGGCATCTCACAGCAGCACAAGATAGCCCATTAAACCACAGCACTTAACTCTCTTAACTGCATACACTTATTGAGCCCATATTCTTCCAATATTACAAGAACAACAACTTTCACTCCATCTGTGGATTAAATGAGCTAGAGCAAAGCACACTGCATTAAAAATACACGCAGCCGAGTTAAACACAGTATTGTTAGATTTCCTTGCACCATATAGACATTATAGCTATTAATGTGACAGAATAAATAACAATTGTAGGAGGTAAATATAATAAAAAAGGTTCTGAGTGATGGCATTAGAAACACATGGAAATTGTCAGTTTGCCATACTCACAATTGGCGCTTCCAGTCTCCCTATCCTCACAATTGGCCTTCCACGTCTGCCCTATCCTCACAATTGCTTCCACTGCCCTATCCCACAATTGGCCTTCCACGTCTGCCTATCCTCACAATTGGCCTCCAAGTCTGTATCCTACAATTGGCCTTCCACGTCTGCCCTATCCTCACAATTGGCCTTCCACGTCTGCCCTATCCTCACAATTGGCCTTCCACGTCTGCCCTATCCTCACAATTGGCCTTCCACGTCTGCCCTATCCTCACAATTGGCCTTCCACGTCTCCCTATCGTCACAATTGGCCTTCCACGTCTACCTATCCTCGCAATTGGCCTCCACGTCTACCCTCGCATTTACAATTGGCCTCCAAGTCTACCCTCGATTACAATTGGCCTCCAATGTCTACCCTCTCATTACTATTGGCCTGCATTTCACCCTCATAATCTTGGCTCCAAGTCTACCCTCTCATTACTCTTGGCCTCAATGTCTACCCTCGCATTTACAATTGGCCTCCAATGTCTACCCTCTCATACAATTGGCCTCCAATGTCTACCTCTCATTAACAATTGGCTCCATGTCTACCCTCTCATTACAATTGGCCTCCAATGTCTACCCTCTCATTACAATTGGCCTCCAATGTCTACCCTCTCATTACAATTGGCCTCCAATGTCTACCCTCTCATTACAATTGGCCTCCCATGTCTACCCTCTCATTACAATTGGCCTCCAATGTCTACCCTCTCATTACAATTGGCCTCCAATGTCTACCCTCTCGTTACAATTGGCCTCCAATGTCTACCCTCTCGTTACAATTGGCCTCCAATGTCTACCCTCTCGTTACAATTGGCCTCCAATGTCTACCCTCTCGTTACATTGGCCTGCATGTCTACCCTCTCATTACAATTGGCCTCCAATGTCTACCCTCTCATTACACTTGGCCTGCAATGTCTACCCTCTCATTACACTTGGCCTTCAATGTCTACACTCTCATTCAAATTGGCCTCCAATGTCTACCCTTTCATTCAAATTGGCCTCCAATGTCTGCCCTCTCCTTACAATTGTCCTCCCATGCCTGCCCCCTCCTCACAATCTGTGCCACAAATGGGCATGTGCAAGACAAATGTGCCATGGACCCTTCTTAAATACCTGTGCAAGCAGTTTGCACCTAGAAGAATGTGCACAGTTCCACAGAAAACTGGTGCACGGCCATTAGCAAATGTGCCCCAATGGGTATCTACAGCCTCCGAGGTAACAACAAAGTTCATCCGCCTCCTACCACCTCTTTATCAGGTGCTGCACCTGCATTACTACTGTGTGGTGCTGTCCTCATTGCCCATCAACTGCAAGGAAAAGTGTAAGCATATTAATCTGCATGAGTCTGTTTTCAAGGAGTGTAACTTTCTGTGAAAGCTTCTATGAACCTTGTACAGGCATTCATGTGACCTCTAGGTGGTCTGAATAATACAGTCATATTTAACTTGTGGATAAATGTAATTTATAAGAAATGATATAGATGTAATGTATAGCTTAAGGAGTTGGATAACACAAGAAGACTTCTCCTGGGCTATACATGGTCAACCTATGTGTACAAAAGAAGAACAGCCTTCTATATAAAAATACATTTGTAATATCCACAAACAATAACAGAAATGATTAATTGTTTTTCATAACAATCTTTTTCATTGTTCTCATCAATTAATTAATCTTACCCTTCCATTACTGATCACAGCCATCTGTCCAGGCAATAGTTTTAGAACTTCACGACAGTACAATTCCTGAGTACGAAGTATGTCTACTCCCATGGTATTATACTTTTTTTCAAAAGCATCATCATCCATTTCCTAAAAAAAGGCAAGAAGATGGATTACGTTGTCAGGTAAACCTCCTTAACAAACCATGAATAACTCACTGAAAGTAAAACTGCCAGAGTATGGAAAGTATGGAAATAAACCACTTCTTACCACACTTTAACCTCTTCAGGAATAAGCCATTTTAGGGCTTTAGGACCTAAATCTGCCCTGTGTCATTATAAGAGGTTTGTAAGGCTTTAACATATCCAGGGTATTTTGTCTTGTCACACATTGTACTTCATATTAATAGAAAAATTTGATGATATCTTTTGTGTTTAGCTATGGAAAACCCCCCAGAAATTTGGCAAAAATTTCTAAAAATTAAAACATTTTTGGCTTTCCAGGCAGATTAGTCATAGAATCCAAATAATTTCATAACGAACATTTACTAAATGTCTGCTTTATATTGGGATGGATTTTTATGCATTTCTTTTTTTCTAGGTTGTTAAGAGGTTCAGAATTTTGAATGCAATTTTTCAAATTTTTACGAAAATTGCCAAAAATCATACTTAGAAATACCTGCTCAGCTTTAAGTGACCTTGAAAGGCCTTTATAACAGTAAAACCCCATAAATTATGCCATTTTAGAAACTACATACCTCAATGTATGAAAAATCAACTTTAAGTGTCTTAGCCCTTTAGATGTTTTGCAGGGGTTAAAACAAAATGGAGGAGGTGTAATTTACAAACTGTAATTTTTTTAGACAATACATTAATTTTGGTCAGAAATTAAACCGCCACAATAGGGCACATTTACTTACCCATCCATTGTCTGAAGATAATGCACTGTGCTGCGATTCACCAAGATTATGTGCCCAATATCCTGCATGTGTCGCTTCCCTGCTCAGATTCACCTTCTTCTATCTGGTGCACGTAAGTGCATTGTCTTGAAACAAAATTTGAAAGTTAAATTCCGTGCTCAGTCAGACTCAGTTGGATCGCCCGACAGCACACCCCCGAATTCTGTCGCATGAAAGCCAGCGCAGCTGCGCCCAAAAAACCATTTTGAGCGGCACAATGCCAACAGTCTGACGAAAATGCGATCCATGGCCCTCAGTAAATAAGCCCCAATGTAGTAAATGACAAAAAACTAGTACGAGGATCCCCCAAATGTGTTGGTAAACTGCTGTATGGGCACACTGCCAGGCATAGAATGGAAGCAGAGCCATTCAGAGCAGATTTGCATTGTCACATTTTACAGGCTATAAAATGTTTTTTTTTTTTTTTGGAATTTGGACATATGGGATTATTTTTTTGCAGATGAGATCCACTCTTTATGTGCATCATTTAGGGGTGGGGTGGGGTTCAATAGCTAATAATGAGATTTTATTAACTCTTTTTTTGGTGATGGTTAAAAAGAAAATCATTAATTTTTTAGCATTAAGTTTTTTAGCATTTTTTTTTACCAACCGTTCACTGTACCATAAAAAGGTGTTATCTTTATTCTATGGGTCACCACGATTATGGGGATATTTATTCAAATTTTTATGGTTAACTTGTTTTGCAGAACATAGAACTAATTTTGTGAGATATTCGCTTGTTTTTGCATCACTATGCATTAACCCCTTAACGACTTGGCCTTTTTTAGTTTTTTCACTTCCATTTTTCACTCACCAACTTCAAAAATCTATAACTTTTTTATTTTTCCACATAAAGAGCTGTGTTATGGCTTATTTTCTGCGTAACAAATTGCACGTCATAGTGGCGGTATTTAATATTCCATGGTGTGTACTGCGACTTTGGACGCTATTTTCCGTTACAGGGTTAAACGCAGTGAAAAACCGTTATTATATTTTGATAGATTGGGAATTTTCGGACGCAGCGATACCTAATGTGTTTATGATTTTTACTGTTTATTTATATTTATATCAGTTCTAGGGAATTTTTATTAGAATTTTTAGGTTTTTTTATTATAATTTTTTTAAAACTTTTTTTTATTTTTACTTTTACCATTTTTCAGACTGCCTAGGGTACTCTAACCCTAGGTATTCTGTTTCATCCTACCATATACTGCCATACTACTGTATAGCAGTATATGTGGATTTTACTCCCCATTCATTACAATGTGCAATTAGCACATTGTAATGCATAGGTTAAAACGAAGTAACCTCGGGTATTCGGAACACCCGAGGCTACCATGGCGACGGATCGCTGCTCCCCATGACGTCATCGGGGAGAGACGATCCGCGACAAGATGGCGGCGCCATTTTTTTGAACCCGCCGGCAGCATTGCTAGTACAGATCGCGGGTGTTACCGGCAAGCCTTTGCTGCAATATGCAGCAAAGACTTACCGGCTATGGAGAGGGCTCGGCCCGCGAGCCCTCTCCATGCACCGGGAAGGGGTTAATGGGATTAACATTTTGGTTCTTTTGTTTACAGAGCCGTTTTAGTGCTTGTTTTTGGGAAACAAGCGGAACTTTTTTTTTTGGTATCATGTTGGAGTAAATGTTACTTTTTATCGCTTATGAGGTCAGCAGTGAAAATTGTATACTTTGCAGGGTTTTTTTACGTATGGGTTCAGTGATGATTTTATTTTATTGTATGGGCTGTTACGGACGGGGTGATACCCAATACGACCAAACCCTTTTCATTTTTGCATTTTCATTTTTCACTCCCCACCTTCAAAAATCCATAACTTTTTTATTTTGCTACATAAAGAGCTGTGTAAAGGCATAATTGCACTTCATAGTGATATTAGTGACAGAGCGGGTATTTAAAATTCCATGCCATGTATTGGGAAGCAGGAAAAAGAATCCAAATATAGTGAAACTGGTGAAAAATGCATTTGCTCCATTTTCTTGTGGGCTTGAATATTACGTCTTTCACTGTGTGCCCCAAATTACATGTCTACTTTGTTCTTTGGGTCAGTACATCGACGGGGATACGAAATTTATAATGAAAAATTCTTCTGCGATGTTCTGACGCGAATAACTTTTTCATACTTCAGTGTATTCATTTCTGTATGGCCTTTTTATTGAATTTTACACATTTTGGCAAAAAAGTAATTTCGTCTTTGGGCGCTATCTGTGGGTTAAACGCCGGGCATAACCGTTATTATATTTTGAGACTCCTAGCCTGTTTATGATTTTTACTGTTTATTTATATCAGTTCTAGAGAAAGGGGGGTGATTTGAATTTTTATGTGTTTTTATTTATTTTCAAACTTTTTTTATTATTTTTTTTTACCATTTTTCAGACCGCCTGGGCCTAGGGTACTTTAACCCTAGTTTTTCTGATTGATGATACCATATACTGGTAAACTACAGTACAGCAGTATATAGGGATTTTTCAGATCATCTATTATTATATGCAAATCACAGATTGTAATAGATGGTGTATAATAAGACTTTTGCTCCCTGATGACATCACGGGGAGCAATGATGTTAGCCAACATGGCAGCGCTTTTCTGGAAGTGAACACAGGGTTATCACCTGCGATCGATGCTAGCAATATGCAGCAAACGCTCACCGGCTATGGGATTAAATCAACAAGCCGATTTTTCAGACGTTAAAAAAAAACATCAGTTTTTGACCATTTTTGGCTGTTTACCATGCAATTGGCTGCTTACAACCTGTTTATCTATTAAGATAATTGGGAAAAACGGATAAAAGGTCAAAAACTGATGGGTCTTCAAAAAACACATGCATTTTTAAAACGCTTGCATTTTTAAACTGTCTGAAAATGTATGCTTAAAAACAGACTAAAAAAGCCATGTGTGGAATCACCTTAAGACTGTGGAGTCTAACGCTGCACTGGTATATTAACCAACACTTTTTATACATCTCCTCTCCTTCAACGTCTTACAATTAAGAAACTAAACCTTAAAATCACATCAAAACTGAGTAAAATCCGGTCTTAACTGTAATATGGGAAGGTACCGAGGGCGCATTCACATGTTCCGCTAGTGTTCGTAATGCGCCGCTAGTGTACATGGGGCAGGGCTCGGGGCGATGGAATATGCATCTCCATAGAAACGCATGCGATCGGGTTATCAATCGCATGCCCAAGGCCCAAGTCCCGCTAGCATCGTGTTATGAACGCAATGCTAGCGGAACATGTGAACACGCCCTCAGGGTGCATACACACATTGGGGCTTATTTACTTAGGGTCTGCGCACACTTTCCAAAGTTTTCAGGGATTGCATGGCTTTGAGAGGTATTTGACAAGGGTCTGCACTAGCATTTTGTTGCACGTGATCGGATTTTGGCGCAGCTGTGCTGGTTTTCATGTGACAGAAATCGGGGAGCGGGCAGTGGGACGATCCGAATGATTCGGACTGAGTGCAGGGTTTAACTTTCCATCGGACCTGAGCAGGGAAGTGGCACATGCAGGATATCGGGCGCACGATCTAAGTGAATCGTGGCAGAGTGCATTTTTATCGGACAATGCACTTTCAGGGAACTTCGTCAGACAGGTAAGTAAATGAGCTGTTGAGCTGTTCTAGGGTCAGGTTAGTAAATGTGGCAGACAAATGGAGAGTAGCGATTATTACTTAAAATGCATTTTTCAGAGGGCTATATTTAATGGTATACTTAAAAAAAACATTGTGACTGATCCTGTACACTTTTGTGTGAATGATGCTTTAACGTAGCTGTAACGACTGAAAGGAGATGTATCATTGAATTAAATTCTAAAATAATATGTTCCAGTTTTAATCTATATGTAAATTCTAGAAATGACTTTATATCCAAGCTTTGATTGGCAAGTAGAAGTCCTTCAGAACCTTGATTAGCATTTGCATTGGGAAAGGGTCAGAGACCAGCAGCAATGCAGAATACACAATTTTTGTCTACTCATTCATGAAGTAATCTAGCTACTCATTTGTGAAATCAATTCCATACTTAGACTGTACAGCTGAAATTCTACATATCTTACAAGCAATACATTTATATTAGCTCTGGGCATATCTTAATGCATACATTACCATACTACATTCGCTGATAAGTGTGCACAAATGAAACTATGGTTATATAGCAGAGTAAATAACCCTCTGATTCTCACTTTCCCATTTATAAAACCACAGCCTATGGGGCGTGTTGTACTAAGGTAATATGGAAAGTTTTGCTAGATCTATATATCTCAGACATGGACACACTTGTAATCCAAGATATGAATTGTTCTAGACATACCTGGCAACATGGAGAGACAGTCTTTATACAATGGAAAAATCTGAGCTATCTTTAATGAATAAAAAGATGGAAGATCAAAAATCCTATTAGATTCAATGTAAACATAAATTAAAAAAAAGAGAAAGAAGAAGGTAAAATAACCCCTTTTGGCCCTAAGGACACAGCACCATTTTTCAAATCTACCCTATGATGCTCTGATTGCTGGTTCAAGTCCAAAACACACGCATGCACAGGCAGTTTACTGTGAGACCTGAATGAAGTCTGACTGTCGGGGACATCGGGGAACCCCGAGGCACTTGACAAACTTTGGGGCTGCCCTGAAGAGGATGGGTTCCCTCAGTAAACGACACGGGGGGGTCCGATGCTTAGAGGGAAGACCCTTACATGCCCCGGTCAAGCATGAGTGTAAGGGGTTAACACTAGCGATTGAAGCAAGCTCTGATCGCAAGTATTAGAGCACAGTGTCAGCTGTGATACATGTCCAGGTACGTGCGGGGGTTAAAGATAGGGTTTTTTTAAATACTATTGGCAACACTGAAATGAGTTGTATCAAGTTTACCTGCTATCCTTTATCCACAGGATAGGGGATAACAATCAGATTGGTGAGATTTTAACTGCTGGGACTACCACGATCATGAAAACGGACCCCCACAGATCACGAAAACAGGGGTTTTGTAAACGCAAATGTTATCATCTTAATTGGACAAATATCTCTTCAGCTGTTTCATTGGGTTTTGAAATGAATGCGCTCATTGCCACATGTGAATGCACCCTGAGAACAGGGCCCCTCGTTGAATTGGAGTGCCACTATTTTTCCTTGATGGCTCTGAATGTTATATCTTCAATAAAAATAAATAGTGTTTGTTTCTTCTTTCTATTCCAAACTGATATTTGGCACAAGGAACATCTTTCAACCTACCTTTCTACCACTACTTTAGAAAATAAAAGAATTAAACTGCTTGCTTTAATTAAATTGTATGTATGTCCGCAGCTAATGTCTACTCACCTAACACAGAACAATAAATGCATTCTTACCGAAGCCAAGAACTCTTTGATTTTCCGCCCTTTTGTCAGGGACTCCATAGTTTCTTCTCTTGAAAGCTTTGTAAAGAACGTCAGTATGTTATGGCTTTTCTGTGTAAGTAGAGCAGCCCAAATGGCACGAGATATCAATGTGTTTTCTTCAGTCATTTTGGAGGTGGGATTATTTATAATTCCAAGTCGAGCAATGCTGCTTTTTTTCTAACAAATAAAGGCAATTGCAAAAAAATAAAAATTATTATATCTAGTTTTAATAAGAACAGTGCAATGGGTACATTTACAATGTAAGTAAAAGATTAGACAGTCTTAAAAATATGTCAGATCTATCGTAATGGATGATGCTGGATGTATGGTAAATGTGTAGCACCTTTTGACTGTCTACTGTATGTTAATGTAAATGTTTGGCACAAATCTGGCAAACATTGTCACAATTTAATCCATAAAACTTTCACCCACTCTTTGTGTAATCTATCTTTTATGGCACAGAGTGAGAGTTCTACTAAAATCCCTTATACAATCTACTTCTCTGTATCTCTCACAATACACAACACTTCCTTAAGAGGATCTGTCACCAGAATTTTACCAGTAAAATTAAATAATACCTTCTGGTAAAGGGTTAAAAGTCCCCCCATATAAGCTAAAATTACCACTGAGGCACTGTATCTTATTGACAGCCGTTTTTATTATATGCAAATAAGTAGGTACGAGTCATTTTCTGAATAGAAGAGTCATGTCCCCACGGACTTATGCTAGGATGCGGGCGCTGCACCTTTCAACAAAGGCACAGTGGGGGGTGATTTTTTAGTATTTTTAGAGAAAAAGGGAAAAGAGTAGCATGCAAGTTTAAGGTATAATTTTTATTTCTTCTATTTAAAAAAATTATAAATTCTGCACACTTTGTAGTGTATCTTATTGGGTGTGTTATTATGCATGTCTGCCTAAATAGTCTGGTCATGGATACGCAGGTGCATGAGACGTTATCGCAGAGAGACCATGGACAGACAGACCATGGACACTTTTTATTACACAGACTATATCAATTACTTACTGAAAATAACCAACCCCTTTAAGTCCACCAGCGAGTTTGGTATCCACCTGTAGGATTTCCTGAACCAATACTCAAATCACAAAATGAACAGGCATGCTGAAGTCAATTCAGCGCACTGATTGATTTTCTTGGACCAAACTCACTTGTGGGCAACAGGCTTTAGAATGTTGTAAAATTAAAAACTGGAGTTCACTAGATTTTTATATCAATATGGTTTAAAGGGAACCTGTCACCACATTTGCACATATACAGCGAGTGACAGGTTCCTTAGAGCTCTATTAACTGATTTACACCCTTCTTTTAGCTGTTTTAGCTTGTTTTACTTACATCCACATAAATCACCTTTTATCTTATATTACCTGGCATCAGAGGTGGGCGCGTTCTGCTTGTCTGGCCTCTCCCATCTAATCCTTCCCATGCCTTATGCCTCCTTACTGGTCACAGTTCATGTCATGTGACCAGAGTGACATCATCTCAGGTACTTAAGCATCTTAATAATAGCAAACTGTACCCCATGCATGTATCTGACCACATGAAGTGGTCTTACGTAACAAAAGTTCTTACCTACCCCCAAGAGATTCACGTCCAGTGGAAACTTTCATTTCACTAATCAACAGGGATGTAAAACAGTTCCAACGTGACATCTACATGGGTAACCTACATGCCAAAAGTAACCTTACTAACACTGACAGACAAGCTCTTAGTTCACTTCCCACTCAGAAAAACATCATAATCAAGCCAGCTGACAAAGGCAGAGCAATAGTGGTACAGGACAAACAAAAATACATTGTTAATAACACAATTGGAGGACACTACAGTTTACCAACTTATAGACCATGACCCCACACCATCCATATCTAACATCATATAAGACACCATCCAGAGACACACTAGGCTAGACGTCCCCCTGGACGACCAATAGTCGCATCCACGGATTCTGTACTGTCACCCCTATCTATTTTTCTAGAAAAAATCCTTACACCACTAATTCATCGCACAAAATCATTCCTACTGGACACAATCACCTTCCTTGAACTTATCCACAATCTCCCAGAAACAACAACTACCATTCTAGTGACATTCGATGTAAACAGTCTCTATACTTCAATAGAACATGGTAAAGGTTTAGATGCCACTTTCAAATTACTCCAGGATACATCATCAACAAAAAACTACTTTCTATTCCAGGACAACTTCTACATACAACGCCGGGGAATGGCAATGGGTTCCAATGTGGCCCCCGCATATGCAAATGCCTACATGGCTAATTTTGAAGAACAGATGATCTACCCCCAATAAACTCTTTCAGGATCACTGTAAAATATGGAAACGCTACATAGACGATATATTCTGCATATGGGAGGGGCCACTGGAATCATTAGAGGAATTCTTCTCATTCCTCAATTCTATCTGGGTAGAGCTACAGTTCACCATGCATCACAGTACTGAGAAGGTTAGTTTCCTTGACACAATGGTTAAAAAAGACGCCACCGGTCACATTTGGACCGACCTTTATACCAAAACCATGGATAGAAACAAACTTCTTCATTACACGAGCTGCCACCCTACATCAACCAAGAACTCTCTCCCCATTTCAGAGTTTCAGCGAGTAAAACGTATTGTAAGCAAGACAGACTGCCTTACACCACATGCAGAAACGAATCAAAGAGAGAGGCTATCCAGACTCAATTCTCAATAAAAGTAGGACTCACTCTCCCAGACCCAGAAACTCACAACCACCCCGTATCCCATTTGTACATCAATACCATCCGTTTATTTACTGGATACACAAGTCTATTAGAAAACACTGGTCTATTTTACAAAAAGGCCACCCAGGTATCAAGGAATTTGAAAACCCTTTATCTTTGGGATTGGGGGGTCTCTTAAAGTAGGGAAGTAGATTGGTGAGGGCAGACATAGGATCCGACAAGAGAATTCCCAGACAGACATGCCTGAATACTAGAAAACAGGGCACTTTCCATGTCTCCATTGTGCTCAATGCACTACTGTCCAGAAAGGAGACTCTTTCACACACCCACATACGGGTAAGCAATACCAAATTCAAGGCTACCACACCTGTGACTCTACCTATGTTATCTAATAAAATGTCCTTGCAGTCTCGCCTACGTCGGGGAAACTACCCAGCACGTATGCGACAGCATCTCAAAACATAAATCCAACCTCCTGTTGCCTGTCCCCGCCCACTTTGCAAGCGCCGGACATTCAGTCAATCAACTGAAATTCCAGGTGATTGACAGAATGGACACCCCAAGGTCGAGGGGGTGATCGCATCACCCTACTGAAGAAAGAATCCTTCTGGATTCACACTCTACAGACTCTGGCCCCTGATGGTTTGAACAGAGAGTATCTCCAGGTTCCACCACTGTAGTAGTCGACAAACGGGCCTCCCCAACCGGAACATCGCCAGTAGGGGGCCCCACGCTCACCAGCAAAGAGCTCCCACGTCGTCCGGAACCACCTGCTTCCGGCCTGCGATTTTGACCAGGCCGTGGAACGTTGTCCGTGCCACCCGCCCGGGTACCTGGATTCCTCTCAGCGCGGGAGCGGCGGTTTCCTGCTCCTGATCCCGCGCTCCGCGCTGGAGGGTCCCTAGAGGGGCTCCCAACCCGTCGGCGGGTGCGGGGAGTAGCCTCTGGACTAAGGCGATCGGGAGGTTGCGATCTCCTCGAGCGCCGTACTCCCCCTTCCTGACCTCCCGTCTCCTGAGCTTTCGTCCCTGCTCTGCTGCCATCAGCCGCTTGCGCTCCTCCAACGCCCGGCGGCTCCAGCGCCTCCATCACTTGCTGGCGCAGCTCCGGACCACTTGCTGCTGCGAGCGCCCGAAGCTGTCCGCCACATCTGCCATCGGTGCTGTCACTCTGCTGTCACTCCTTTGCTTGTTAAACCTAAAATGGCTGATCCCCTCACTATTCTTCTCTAATTTAATACCTCCCCCTGACTACTCCCGCCACCAATTACACCTCCCCCTAGCAACGGCTTTCTCCCCCTGGACCGCGTCATGCCGGCCTCCCCCAACGCTGTGGGTACGTCCTCCTCTTTACTAGATGATTAACCACTCTGTATTTATGTTTTCAGTTTCTGCCTATGTGATGCAAACAACTATTTTGCACAGTGCTAATCTGATAGGACATCAGATGTCCTATGAGAGGCCTGGATGCCTTTCTGGAGAGCAAAAATATCACGGGTTATGGGGATAAAACATTTATTTAATTCTTAAAGGTTGGACTTGATGAACTTGCGTCTTTTTCCAGCCTTATATACTATGTCTACAAAGAAGTCCTTTCTGCATATTTGAACAAGATTATTTTCCTATGTTTTTTTACACCCTTTGTATTTACTGTATTTACACATCTGATCACATTGTACCATGTCTAATCTTTATACACTTAGTAATCATACTGTCTGTATTATTCACAGCATCTGAAGAAGGTCATTTTGACCGAAACGTCATTCTGTGGATTTGTACAAAAATAAAAAGCAATTATTATTCAAATTTGATTGAGTGAGATCTTCCATTATCTATGCATGAACAGGGCTGGTACCCTAGTTTGGCACCATCTACTACACAAGGAGTGCTGTGAAATTCCTGTTATTTCTTAATAATAGCAAACTGTACCCCATGCATGTATCTGACCACATGAAGTCACAGCTGCCTCCATGGACTTCTACTCATTTCCATACCCCATAGAGACTGCTGTAATTTCAAGTAATCACATACATGGTGTACAGTTTGCTATTCTTACACAATATCATCTGTACATCCCATCCCATCTGTACATGGAGCTTTATATGTCTGCAGTTAAATATTAGCAGACGGTCCCTTAGTACAAGGAGGCAAAGCAGGGATTTGAAGAGACACAGAGCTGTTAGTCAAAATAATGGGGCGTGGTTCACTGCCAGGCTGAGAGAGAGAAGAGTCACAGATTCCAGACATGAGTCACAAAGCTAAATTGCATATCAGAAAAATGTCTGTAATTAAGGTACAGAGCCTCACTGGTAATTAATTTTAGGTGATATGGGGAGGACTTGTAACCATTTATCAGCAGGCATTGTTACTCAGGGTGGTCAAAATCTGGTGACAGGTCCTCTTTAAAGAAGAGATGGGGGTTGTATTCATTGTCTTATTGGTTATCTGTTGTCAAGTAATATAAATTCACAACTGAAACAAAACTAAAAAGCCAGCTTCTTAGTTTTTTAATGGTGAAATTACACGCTGCATGCTATTAAGGACATGCCGAATAACAATGTATGGATGTTTAATACATTTTGTAAAGCCAGAAAGAAAGCCAGCTATCTGAGGAGTTTAAACAAATTGCCTTTAAAAAGTCATGTTCTGCTTAATATATACAGAACTAAAGGAGAAAGCATTCCTCCACGGTTAATCAAAGCTGACAATGTCTAGAGCAAATGATGCCACAAAGTTTTTGCCCTGTGGTCAAGTCTAGATAATAACACTGAAGTTTAGAAGCACTGGTCTTCTACGCTTATAATTTAGCGTGACAGATTGTTGCTATCGGGGTCATAACAAAGAATATATGTTACAGTGAACTTAGTATATCTTACAAAATAGCTGACAAAATGGCAGAAAGGTTACACTGCAGTCTTATTTTGCCTTTGTCTTCATAAAATACATCTTTCCGAGTTAGGTGTGACGTGTAACAATCCTAACCTCACACAACTTATTTGGGACAAATGCTTGGCAGAAAACTTGGCTTTTACTTAATCTAACAGGTTATGGAGTGTGATAGCAGATAGAAATGACAATCTATTCTGAATATATTAAACTGCTGCTTTTGGAAAACAATTTCAGGTGCAATAAAGGAAGTGATCCATAAGCGTGTGAAGGCTTCCAAATAGAAACGCTTCCATCGCATCAAGCCCACACACTATTAATGCTACCAATCTTCTCCTTAATTCAAAATCATCACAACTGTGAATGTTAATGGTATTTTAGGAAAAACTGTGTATAACAAAGAGAAGATTCATTAAAAGCAAGAGAAATACAGGTACCTTCTTTACTGAATAATTTAGTACCTAGCTACATCTCCAACAATTATTTTGCTAAAGGAAATTTTTGCTGTTAAGGAAATTCTAAAGTTTACCAATACACTTTGTATACAGAATTGGCAGAGATGTTGGGGCTTTTTTCATTAAAGATCTAGCAAACCAATGTCATTTTATCTTTATGAATATGTGAGCCGACATGCCAAAGACTTACTACTACCTAATACGAGACAACTATATCAGCCTTCACTATAGCCTAGCATTTTACACATTTTCATTACTTCAATCCATCCTCAATTTGGTCACTCACTTAAAGGGGTTTGCCCACAAATCCTCAAATTTCAATTCACTAGTGATGTTTACACAATAAAAATAAATTCTTAACTCCTTGCTTTACAACCTTACTCAGTGTTATGGTTGTAAATATTCTACCATGAATGATGGGCCCCTTGGATTGCCTTTCAATAAACTCCTGAATTCAGGGCTGTGACACAAGGGACCTTTTTTCTTTAACTGAAGAGTGTCACAGATTAGGTCCGAGATGAGGTGCCTTTCCCCTTTGTTTCTTGTATTTCTGTCTAACGTTTCCCCTTATAAGTTCTTTGTTGTCTCGTCATTTTTTTTTTTACCACTTGACTATAGTAAGCAGTCTGTCTCTTTCATACGCCCCTACTAGCATCTTTGGATCCAATTTTTGGCTGTACGAGCATGTCCTGGGGTGGAAAGATTGTGTCTACTAAAGTAAAAAAAAAAAAAATTGAGGAAAAAAAATATAAGTAATAATAAAAGATAAAGAAAACAAACAAACGTATTGCTACTTGGGTGTCACCCCCCCAGGAAACTCATTTCCAACTTATTTCCATTTTCTTTCTCCTGTCCTCCTATTCCCCACTCTCTCCTCATCTCCCTTTTTTTCTCCTATAGTTAAGGTTTGTTCAATTAAACATGTTGCTGCATTCTAAGATATTCTGCATATAGAGGATATCATCATCTGTATGGTAATCTTTGAATGGCAGTGCTTTGATTAATTTGCTCTGTTGTTATCCACTGTTTGATATGATGTTATATTATCCTATGATCTTCACGTTGTTCCTTTGTATCTGTGAACACTAAATGATTAATAAAGCTTTTGAATGAGAAAAAAAAATCTTTATTGTGTAAACATCACTAGGGGATTGAAAATTGATAATTTTCTTTCATGGGCAAACCCCTTTAATAGGAAGCTACATTAAATACGACATAAAAGAATTAAAATTATAAATTCACCTAAAATTTGAGGACGCATACCAGGGAGCTTATTACAAAATTGGTGGCAGCCCCCCGTGCACACAGAACTGTGTAACATTAAGCAATAGAAATTAGTATCACTGTACCATGTGTTTCACAGCTTTAGCAAGCAGTTGTCTCCCAGCTGGCTTGTCAAAGTCAGCAATAATCCAGATGGTGACTGCATAAATTACATCCTCATCTGAAAATAACAAATTCCACAGTCTAAGCATTTTAGTGCTGGCATCATTAACACTACACACACTTTACAAATAAGAGATTATTATTTAACATGCTCAAAATAAAAATACATTTACAGGCATAAAAGCTCCACATCAATTAAGCAAGAATTGTAGCAGCAATAAGGAAAGCAAAACATTTACAAGGTTTTAAATTACCATTATCAAGAAAATACACCCCAAAGAAATGATCATGTTCTAAGCAACATTACATATAATTAAAGCTTAAATATAATATTGTTCAGAGATTTACAAACATTGGAAGTATAAATGTAGTAAACCAATTCTCCTTTTTTTTTGTTACAAGGTTGTCTTGTTAACTTTTGAGAAGTAGAATAGTAGCCTGGGCTTCTACTAGTAGTAATAGTTTGGGCAGGTGAATGAGTAACACCAGCAAATAAGTTCTGCTCTTCAGTGACAGCTTCAGGTGGGAATATTTGCCTCTGGCTTCTATTTTATTTATAGTTACTGTATGTTTACATCTTATTTCAGTTATATCCTTGACAGAATAAATAAAAATGTGGACAGTGTTTGATGGCTGGTGGTCCAAAGACTTGGACTAACCTCTGTCCTGAGACTAGGGGTTTCATATTCCCTGTTTGAATGGAACTGATGATGCACACATGCTGTCACTCAATTCAAAGTCTATGATATTTAGGCAGGTAACCATGTACTTTTTCTGTCCCATATAGATTAAATGCAATGACTGTACTTGTATTATTTGTGTGCATTATGACTCTCAATACTGTTCCTCTACACATTCACATTCTCCATCTTTTTTTTCTCTCACCTGCTCTTTACAAACCCAGATTTCTCGGTTGCATGTTAGAATGTCCCCCTGACCGAAATATTTTAGGTAGATGAGAAGCTGTAGATGGAGGTAATGGAAGAAACTCAATTCCTTAAAGAATGTGCTATTGGACACCTTTGCAGACACATTGGGGGCTTTAAAGCCCATGCATGCTCAGAGGTAAAGATTTCCTTATGCTAAGCCTCCGCTAAGAAAACCTCCATTATGGTGAGATTATTGTCGCTAAATGTTAAAGGCCTTAATTCAAATAGTAAGCGCCACTTGTTATCGCAAGAATTGAAAAAGTTATCTCCAGACATAGCTTTCCTACAGGAGACCCACATTCCTGATTCAGGTTCCTGTAAATTTGCAAGACGTCAATATCCACAGGCCTATATGGCATCTTCCCAAACTAAAAAAAGCAGGAGTAGCAATCCTGATATCCCGCACATGCCCTTTCACAGTCTCCAGCTCCATATCCGATCCAGAGGGCAGGTACATTATTTTACAGGGATCCTTGGGTGGTCGCCCCATAGTGCTTTGTAACATCTATACGCCAAACTGAGGTCAGATCACATTCCTCTCCCAAATTCTGGTACGACTGACGCAGTATAGAGGGACGCCTGTAATACTAGGTGGTGACTTTAATGCCCCCTTTTCAGAACGTAGGGACAGAAGGTCGGTTGCAGGTCACCCGCCATCACGGCAGACGCAGCGATTAGCCTCTAGCTTTCGAAAACTGATTCAACAGCATGGAATGTACGACCTATGGAGAGTGGACAATCCAACGGCCAGGACATACTCTTTCTTTACCCCTCCCCACAATACATACACACGTATCGATTATTTCTTCGGTGACATCTCTATTCTCCGAACTTTAACCTCATCCTCAATAGATTCAATCACGTGGTCAGACCATGCACCCGTACTGCTTGAACTGAGCCTTACCTCACCTGCGCCTCACCCACTGCACTGGAGACTCAATGAAACATTGCTCTCCAACCCTGCTTTGCAAGCTGAATTGCGTCAGTGCCTACTATATTATTTCGCGGAAAACACCTCCTCTGTTTCCGCGCATACAATATTGTGGGAGGCGCACAAAGCGGTGATCCGAGGTGACTGCATTTCGGTCGCATCCCGGAAAAAACGGCTACTCCAAGCAGTACGGTTACAGTGCGAGAGGGAACTTCGCTCTCTGGAGTCACGACTTACAGCTAATCCTTCCTTTAGATTGCTAAGACAGGTTATAGACGCTAGAACTAGCCTCCGTGAGTGCCTACTAATTGACAGCGAGAAGCTCCTCCGTTACTCCCGCAGACGCTTTTATGAACACGGCAACAAGGCCCATACCCTATTGGCCAACCATCTACGGACCCAGACAGCTAATGCTAGTCCATATGGCATTACGGACCCCACCGGAACGCTCCAATACGACCCTGCAAGAGTAGCTAAAATCTTTGAAGACTTTTATAGCAGTTTGTACTCGCTCCCCCCAACTATCCCCAGGGAGCATACAGAGGCGACGGACTCATTACGCCAATATTTGTCCGACTGCAATCTTCCCTCCCTTTCCTCAGATGCATTGACTGACTTGAATCAGGACATAACTATTGAAGAGCTATCGGACGTGGTTAAAGCCTTACCCAATGGCAAAGCACCTGGCTCAGATGGCTTCACTTATACATATTATAAGACTTATGGGGACATACTATTCCCCCACATGGTTCAACTATACAATGCCTTCTTAAAAGGAACCCCCATACCTGACACTATGCTACGCTCATATATCACGGTTATCCCCAAACCGGGGAAAGATCCCCAGGTCTGCGCTAGCTACAGACCCATAGCCCTTCTTAACTCAGACCTGAAGATATTTACCAAACTGCTGGCGGATAGGCTAAATCAGTGGCTTCCCCAACTGGTGCATAAAGACCAGGTGGGCTTTGTTAGATTCCGCCAAGCGCGGGACAATACCCGAAGAGCAGCTGACCTCCTAGAAGTCATTAGACACAAGGGGGACCAGGCGCTTTTTCTTAGCCTTGATGCCGAAAAGGCATTTGACCGACTGGATTGGACCTTTATGTTGGCTACCCTTCAGCGTTTTGGGTTCCGTGGACCCTTCCTTCAAGCCCTTCATGCACTATACTCTAACCCCAGCGCAGTGGTGCGCCTTCCACATGCCCAATCATCACCTTTTCCCATTCGGAACGGGACACATCAGGGTTGTCCGCTCTCCCCCCTATTATATGTCCTTAGTATTGAACCATTAGCGGCATACATTAGGGCGAATCCTGATATATCGGGAATAAAGGTGCATAATACCCAATTTAAAGTTTCCCTGTTTGCGGACGATGTCTTACTCACTTTAACCAACTTGGCAGTAAGCTTGCCAAATCTTCACCAAACGCTTAAACAATACAGCACTCTCTCAGGCTATAAAGTCAATAGATCTAAAACAGAAGCCCTCCCAATCAACTTACCCCGGAGGGACCTTGAGGCTCTACAGTCAGCTTTCCCATACCTGTGGAAAAACACCTCCTTAAAATACCTAGGCATTAATTTAACTCCCTCATATAGCGATCTCTTTGGGGCCAACTTTACACCTTTAGCCCAGGAAATCCAATCCCTTTTAAACAAATGGAAGCCGATGCACGTTTCGTTCTTAGGACGCATTGCCGCAATAAAAATGTCGGTGTTGCCTAAAATACTCTATTTGTTTGAAACGTTGCCGGTGAGGGTACCAATGTCCTGGTTGACTAAAATACAAGCCAAATGTCTGGACTATGTTTGGAGTGGGCGGAGGCATCGTATTCCAAGATCAGTTATGACGGCGAGTGCCTCCAATGGCGGCCTAGCCTTCCCTGACATGAAACTATATTATCTTGCTGCTCATCTTAGACATATAACCTCTTGGACCACGCTCCCGGCATATAATAGATGGATGGAAATAGAGAAGTTATGGCTGGCACCCTTCCATCCGGCAACATTGATATGGGGCCCCCTATCAGAGGTAACCCCATCCTCTCTTCTAGGGCCCATGCAATTCACGAGGGAAATTTGGCTTAAATGTAGGGCTCGTTACCAACTGGCCACTTTACGCTCTCCATTGACCCCAGTCCTTTTCACACCACACAGGCCCGTAAATTTCAAATTAAAGACTTTATTGACGCTCACACGAGACACATTCTCCCATTCTTGACTCTAGTGGACAGACACCCTGAACTATCAGGAGGCCTTTTCTGCTATCAGCAAATTAGACGTTTCATAACAGCCACTTTAGACCCGGAGACAGCCCTGACACCCTCCTCCTTCGAAATGTTGTGTGCCAGTGGCCCGTCCACCAAGGGCTTAATCTCTGGCATTTACAGCATCCTCAATTCTCCACTGACCCAAGATTTCCAGACACACAAATACATGGACAGATGGGAGACCTGGTTAGGTAGAAAATTCACAAAGGAGAAATGGCAGATTATCTGGGCAAGGGCAAAGAAATCGTCAGTCAATACCCTATATAAGGAAAATCAAATTAAAATCCTTATGAATTGGTACCACACTCCAGATCTGCTTCACAAATTCAACCCTGCATTCCCTGATGCATGCTGGCGCTGCGATGTAACTGGAGGCACCCTGATGCATATTTTTTGGGATTGTCCGGTTATACAACCTTTTTGGAACTCAGTTAGGCGGTTAATCACGGAAGTGCTTGACCTAGACATCCCGCTAGACCCCGAAGTCTATTTGCTCAATTTACTACCTAAAGATGTACGGGGTCCAAGGGCCAAGCTGCTCCTTCATATCCTCACAGCTGCTAAGTGTCTAATTTCCCTATTCTGGAAAAAACATACCCCACCCACTACTTTGGATCTCCATGCCCGAATCAAGGATGTGCGACTAATGGAACACTTGACAGCCCAGGTTAATAACCAAATTGATGGGGTGGGGTTCAATAGCTAATAATGAGATTTTATTAACTCTTTTTTGGTGATGGTTAAAAAGAAAATCATTAATTTTAGGTTTTTTAGCATTTTTTTTTACCAACCGTTCACTGTACCATAAAAAGGTGTTATCTATATTCTATGGGTCACCACGATTATGGGGATATTTATAAAAATTTTAATGGTTAACTTGTTTTGCAGAACATAGAACTAATTTTTTGAGATATTCGCTTCTTTTTGCATCACCATGCATTAACCCCTTAACGACTTGGCCTTTTTTAGTTTTTTCACTTCCATTTTTCACTCACCAACTTCAAAAATCTATAACTTTTTTATTTTTCCACATAAAGAGCTGTGTTATGGCTTATTTTCTGCGTAACAAGTTGCACTTCATAGTGGCGGTATTAAATATTCCATGGTGTGTACTGGGAAGTGGGAAAAAAATTCCAAATGCAGTGAAAATGGTGAAAAACCACATTTGCGACATTTTCTTGTGGGCTTGGATTTTACAGCTTTCAGTCTGCGTCCCAAATGACATGTCTACTTTATTCTTTGGGTCGGCACGATCACGTGGATACTAAATTTGTATAGGTTTTAAAATGTTTTCATACATTTAAAAAAAATTAAAACCTCCTGTACAAAATATTTTTTTTTATTTTGCCATCTTCTGGTGCCAATAACTTTTTCATACTTTGGTGTACGGAGCTGCGGGTAGTGTAATTTTTTGTGAATTTTGATGGCGTTTTCATTGCTATAATTTTTGGGACTGTGCGACCTTTCGATCACTGTTTATTAATTTTTTTATATTTTTCAAAATGGCAAAAAAATGCCATTTTCGACTTTGGACGCTATTTTCCGTTACAGGGTTAAACGCAGTGAAAACCCGTTATTATATTTTGATAGATCAGGAATTTATGTGTTTTTTACTGTTTATTTATATTTATATCAGTTCTAGGGAATTTTTATTTGAATTTTTAGGTTTTTTTATTATAATTTTTTTTATAAACTTTTTTTTATTTTTACTTTTACTATTTTTCAGACTCACTATGGTACTCTAACCCTAGGTATTCTGATTCATCCTATCATATACTGCCATAATACTGTATGGCAGTATATGTGGATTTTACTCCCCATTCATTACAATGTGCAATTAGCACATTGTAATGCATAGGTTAAAATGAAGTAGCCTCGGGTATTCGGAACACCCGAGGCTACCATGGCGACGATCCGCGACAAGATGGCGGCGCCATCTTTTTGAACCCGCTGGCAGCATTGCTAGCACCGATCGCGGGTGTTACCGGCAAGCCTTTGCTGCATATTGCATATGGAGAGGGCTCGGTGTGTGCCGTACTAGTACGGCGTGCGTCGGGAAGGGGTTAATGGGCATAACATTTTGGTTCTTTTGTTTACAGAGCCGTTTTAGTGCTTATTTTTGGGAAACAAGCAGAACTTTTTTTTGGTATCATGTTGGAGTAAATGTTACTTTTTATCCCTTATGAGGTCAGCAGTGAAAATTGTATACTTTACAGGGTTTTTTTTACGGAAGGGGTGAGTGATGATTTTATTTTATTGTATGGGCTGTTACGGACAGGGTGATACCCAATATGTAGTGTTTTTTGGTGATTTTGACTTTATGTTGTATCGGGACTTTTTTTTTTTATATACTTTTTTAAACCCCTTAACGACCAAACCCTTTTGATTTTTGCATTTTCATATTTCACTCCCCACCTTCAAAAATCCATAACTTTTTTATTTTGCTGTGTAAAGGAATAATTGCACTTCATAGTGATATTAGTGACATAGTGGGTATTTAAAATTCCATGCCATGTATTGGGAAGCAGGAAAAAGAATCCAAATATAGTGAAACTGGTGAAAAATGCATTTGCTCCATTTTCTTGTGGGCTTGAATATTACGGCTTTCACTGTGTGCCCCAAATTACATGTCTACTTTGTTCTTTGGGTCAGTACGTCGACGCGCAAGCTTGCTCAGACAGTTTACACTGCTCTACAATAAAATAGTATTGTAGAGCAGTGTATTGGACTTAAACCAGTGATCAGAGCATCACTGGTTTAAGTTCAAGTATGTATAAGTAAAAAAATGCAAAAACAGTTAACACTACACATTATAATAAATAAAAAATAAATACATAAAATATAAGCCCCTAAAATGTCACTTTCCCATAAAAAAACTTAATAAAGTATAAAAAACATAAAAACACAAAAAAACCCTGCATATTTGGTATTGCCGCGTCTGTAACAATCTGCATAATAAAACAGAATTGTTACTGGACCCGCACGGTAAACGCCGGAGGAAAAAAACGCAAAAAACGTTCCGAAAAAAGATAATTAATACCCTATAAAAAATGCTCTAAAAAGTGATTTAAAAAATTTTATGCACTCTAAAATAAGCCCACTAAAAAGAACAACTGTTCTCACAAAAAATAAGCCCCTAACAAGATTAGTCAGCCAAAAAATAAAAAAGTTATGCATATAAAAAGATGGTGATGCTAAAATGAATAAGATTTTCTCCAAATTAGTTTTTATTCAGTACAATTGAATAAAATACACAGGGGGGCTGGCAGGCTATATACTGCAAGGGGCTGGCAGGCTATATACTGCAGGGGGCTGGCAGGCTATATACTGCAGGGGGCTCGCAGGCTATATACTGTAGGGGGCTGGCAGGCTATATACTGCCAGCCATATCGTGGCAGCGGTCCAGCGTTTTCATGAGGTGGCAGTCCAGGCACCCCCCTTCTGTCTCTCCGCCCCTCCCATGCTAGATGCCAGCGGCGACTGCAGTGTGTGCCAGGCTTGAACCTGCAGTCACCACCCCCTGGACGCCCCCCTTAATACGCCAGACCGCTGTGTGGCGGAGCTTTTCTGTATGTTCTGCTAGATCAATAATTTAGGAATAAATGGAAGGCCAGGGACAGTTTTTCATTAGTATAAACAGATCCTTTTTTTTAGCTGACAGGTGTTCTTTAAGAAGAATTTGTGTGTAAGTTGAAATTGTATATTTTCTGATTCTAGCTCCAGGCCTTTTTTGTCCCAGTGACAATTTGATTTTCTAAATTTTGTGCTGTCATGGGAACAAAGATTATCAAAAATCCTTCATTACAGATCTTACAGCTGATCATTGCAGCCTAGGACTAAAATAAAGCATCCAGAAAGCCTCACCAGAGGTCGCAGTGGACAATGAGGTCCGTCTGTAACTTAGGGTCATTTGTAAGTCGGGTGTCCTTACTTTTTTTCATTTGGGATCATGGTTAACTGGATTTTATGTGTAGTACTGACATCTCATTATTTATACATAAACATTTTAACAATCAGTGTATGGCTCCTGGTTACAAAAGGCACCTTCCCCCAAATGAGAGGCGTCTGATTGTTAAGGTTCTTAGTGTTTTATCCAATGCTGTGTTGTGTCTGCGATATCTGAATTTCTGTGTTGTCACTCCAACACTTCGGATCTGGTTTGCTGATGGAGCATGAATGTATATGTACTTTATTTTTTTATTTTTGTTTTGAAAGTAAAAGCTCTTTTTGAATACGTGCATTTCTGTGTTAAAAATAAAATAATAAGAGATGTATTTATAAATCAAACATGGCCTACGCGATGAGACGTTGATATTTTACTTCTGCGCTTTTGTTTTTAACCAATAGGGATATTTCCAGTTGAAGGCAAATCCAGGGGCATGGTTGTTACGTCTTCGTAAAGGAAGATCGGAAGATATTTACCATATAGTCTCGTAAGTATTTTTGTCCATACAGTATAACTTTATAATGTTTTCTGTGTAGACTAATTTACTATTACTGTTGACATTTAACCCCTTAGTGACCAGGCCTTAATTTTTTCACTCCCCACCTCCATAACTTTTTTTTTTTCAGAGCTGTCTTTAGGATCAAATTGTACTTTATAGTGTTAGTATTTATTATTCAATGATATAGACTATGAATTGTAAATAAAAATGTAGTATATGTAGTTACCACGATTACAACATTTTGATTACCCATTTGCGAAATGCCAACTTTTGCAACACGGTGATACCTTACCTGTTCATGGTTTTTTTTGGCTTATTTTTATATGATTTCAAGGGAAAGCGGGTGATTTTTTTTAACCTTTTTTTTCACTTTTATTTCATGTTTTCTCCCCCCTCCCCCCAAGATACTTTAACCCTAGTGGATCTGATCAATCCTACCATATACTGTATTTCGGCATATGGCAGTTGATACAGACTTGCAAAAATGAACCTAGTTTCTTATTAATTTGTATTAATTAAATTTAATAGTATTAATTATATGCTTTTTTTTTAAAAAAAAGGAAATATAAAGGAAAATAACTAGTAACCAGTCAGCATTACTTGGACAAAATAAAACTGTGCAGGGACTCGCCCCAATTGCTGACATCCACATGGCTTAAAGCTCATTAATTACTGTAATTAATATATCTAATGGATCATACAGAAATATGATCCAGAATGCTCTTGCTCATAGAAATGGTACAAAGACACACTTATAATGTAGATAGGTATACGCTTCACTAAGATTGCAAAATAACAAAAAAGAGGTCCTGCCTGACTGGAAACGTTTAAAAGACAAAACTAATTTAATTTTAATTAGATACCATTAAAACAAGTTGACTAGTCCTATGGAGTATGTAAACAATTATTCTTTTCAGGCATTGGCCAGCAGTGTTGGACTAGTACAGTGGTCCTATCTTCAGGACAGCCCTATTATGGGAATTGTATTGCACTGTCCCGATTGTGCGAGCCACAAGTGGTCTATAGTAAAGTGCTTTTAGTAGCTTCAATAGACCTAAATAAAGGCGCTAGTGGTTTACATTGGCCTAATTTAAATATAAATATTGCTAGTTACACCTAACGCGTTTCTGCATCCCATCATTTGCATTAGGATGCGTCCTCAGAGGTGCTTACTATTATAGGATGGAACTATTAGATATTTTGTAACATCCCTAGCATTCCCCCCCGCGGCATTGTAGCAGGCCGTCACGCGGCCGCTACATGCTGAGGGGTTATGAGTGATTAACTCCGCCCATTCCCAGGAACCGGCGGGGGGCGTATGTAAAACCCGGCTCCAAGTTGATCAAATACTAATTCAACTAACGGTCCGTCGCGTCCAGGATCAGGATTACCCACCTTATCTGGGTTCCTAGGTCTGTGTGACGCGCGGGACTCCTCTCACCAGTGTGTCGCATTACACCGCGTCACGGGGATGCGTCACATGGTGTCACATGATCGGTGGATCATGTGTCAAGTTGCTATAGCCTGATCCTGGACGCGACGGACCGTTAGTTGAATCAGTATCTGATCAACTTGGAGCCGGGTTTTACATACGCCCCCCACCGATTCCTGGGAATGGGCGGAGTTAACCACTTATAACCCCCAGCATGTAGCGGCCGCGTGACGGCCTGCTACAATGCCGCGGGGGGAATGCTAGGGATATTACAAAATATCTAATAGTTCCATCATATAATAGTAAGCACCTCTGAGGACGCATCCTAATGCAAATGATGGGATGCAGAAACGCGTTAGGTGTAACTAGCAATATTTATATTTAAATTAGCGCCTTTATTTAGGTCTATTGAAGCTACTAAAAGCACTTTACTATAGACCACTTGTGGCTCGCACAATCGGGACAGTGCAATACAATTCCCATAATAGGGCTGTCCTGAAGATAGGACCACTGTACTAGTCCAATACTGCTGGCCAATGCCTGAAAAGAATAATTGTTTACATACTCCACAGGACTAGTCCTACTTGTTTTAATGGTATCTAATAAAAATTAAATTAGTTTTGTCTTTTAAACGTTTCCAGTCAGGCAGGACCTCTTGCTCATAGAAATGCAAGTATTTATAAAAACAGACAAATGTACATGTACTCAGATCCAGAAATAGATCACATTTCCTGACGTACTTGTTTGTCCAAATGTTGCCACATTTTTCATAAATCCAGCTATTGACAAGTTCCCATAGGGCCCTATTAACTAAATGACACCCTTCTTTTAGCTAAAAAATGTTTCTCTCACATTCCCCTTAAATCAACTTTGTTATCTTTCCTGGCATCAGAGGCCCTGCCCTGCTTGGCAAGCCCCTCTCATGTGCTCCTCCCCACTTCATGTGTTGTGATTTCATGTGATCAAATACAAACATGGGTTGACTTTACAAAGGTTACTGGGTAAAGGACCTTAGGTGACATCACCCTGGTCACATGACATGAAGTGCTATAGGATGAGGCACATGAAGTGGGGAGGAGCACATGGGAGGACTGGCCAAGCAGGACACGCCCCCTCTAAAGCCAGGTAGGATAACCTAAAGTTGGCTATGATGTCGGCAAACTCTGCTTATACTCGAGTATATATAGTATACTTTGCATGTTTGCATTTGGTGATGTTGGCACTGACCTTTCACAAGAGACATACTAGGTTTAAAATTGTTATCCATAAGATGTTGTAATGTGTATATGTTTATTATATGTATATTTACAAGTTCTCAATATTTATAACACTATTTTTGGTTATAATTTGACTGATCGGTAGAGCTGAATAAGGTATCTGAAAACAACACACAGCACTGTTATTTGTAAAACGGCAGCTATTTTACTGCATTTCAGGTTTAAGCAGATTCAGAGCAGGATTGTAAATATTTAATGCCAGGATAATAGACAGGAATTTGGCAGACAGTCAATACACACTTTTGATCTATAGTCTGGAAATTGACACCGATATTACCTTTGTCCTTTCATTTACATACCTTTTTGTCATAAACTGCCTTGATGAAATGAATTCTGCAAAAGATCACCTTAAAATGATATTTTAAACTATATATTAAAAATTAACAGTGATCATTGCTTGCTACTTTTGGATTAAAATTTCCTTTCGTCTTTTGTGCATTTACTTAGGATTTTCCATGATGAATTAAAAATTTGAGTTTTTTTTAAATAACAGTTTACAGTTTAGGAACTTTGTCCCTGTTTCGCCATTACTGCTCCAGGGTATTGTTAATAATGTTAACTGTTAAAAAAAAAAACAGACCGGTGAATGTTCAACAGAGACCTTTACAGGCTATAGCTGGTCGCACCCCCTTCACGCCTCCTTCATACCCTCTTGGTGTGGAGGTGGTCTGGAGGGAAAAATAATCATAATTACTGGTGGTTCCCAAGTAATTGCTATTATCTCAGGCCTTTAATGTACAGGTCCTGATAAATGTTCCTCATAGTTTACATTACTTTGACAAAATTACATTTACTTCACTATTACTGTATTACACTGCTGAATTAAAGTCCTGCAGCAATTTACAATTTATACTCATTAGACTGCTTGCTTCCCCCATGCCACTTTGAGCTTGATAAGATTTAGAGTCGAATAGTTGGGGGCAAGGAGGAGTTTGGGAGGATGTGTGAACAACACCTTCCCCATGAAATTTCTACAGTCTCCGCCAAGAAATGGCAGAGACTACCCCTGATTTTATACCAGATAATACTTGGTCTAACCTAGTCAAACATGGGGAAATCAGGAGCCAACGGTGGACAAACCCTTCAAATTTACTAAGAGGTCAGAGTCTCTTGGTAAATTCTTGTACAGTATGCCGGCCAGTGGGACTATGAAAGCAGGCATTTAAAAAGCCAGTCTTAGTAATTTTCCTCCCCTTTATGGGCAGTTAGGCTAGGATGTTCATTACCAAGGCATATGGGCAACTTATGTAAAAGAGCAGCTAACCCCTTTAAGGACTTTTAGTTTCTCAATACATGTACTGTAATATAGACATCTAGTAACAGTATCTTAAAGTCATGGAATGTTTACAATCCTTTAATTATATTTCATGCAAATTTCAATCCACCAGTTAGTATTTGTATCTTGGGGTGGTGCCTCTGATCCATAAATGCATACTGTCAGCATAATGTTAGTAAATGAAGTTCTTTTTTCATATACTTGCTAGAATCAGTGATACGTTCAGTAAATAAATCTATTTTCTCTAAATCATATTTTACAGACACAAAACATTGTTATATTTTTTCCCAACACAAAATACAATTTACTGCACTAGGAACATATTTCTTACACATTGAACTCTTGAAACTTGCCAGGCTTGTCTCCACGGTCAGACTAATGATCTTCCTAGCAGCTGTACAGTTTGTGTGCAAATTCAGAGGTACTGCCATCCACATCATATCATGCTAAGAAAACCCATTTCACAAATGTCAGTCTCAACAAGCTGGGTCTTGATTAGAATGGAGAGAACTGATCCTCTCCTTGTTTGTAGCTTCTTAAGAGAAGGGCTATCAATCCACTTGCAGTAATTAGGTGATTCATTTCTGTACTTCCAGGCCATCCTAAAATAGTCTGTATGGCTTGGAAAGATTACACTTGAAGGGACCGCTCTCAGCTTGGTAGATGTAATTTGCTGGAAATGTTTGTTTTTTGCTAGATAACGTAATTTTGAAATCCCCTTTGCTGACAAGAGTAATGATGCTGATACTAGTTGGTTGCACTGGTGTAAGTTTGGAGAATTTTTATTTTCCTTAAATATCTTCACTTTGTTTTTAAATGGATCACATATTGCTGAAAGGTAAAAATATACATAGTTGGGCCTCATGCACACAAAAGTATGCTTGTCCGGACGAGCATACAGCCAGGTGCAGGAAGGAGCCTCCTAACCCCTTCCCTCTCCATTGAAAGCCGTACAGTCTCCGCCGTAGTAAGGCAAAATATAGGGGGATCCGATCCTCTTCTGGGCAGCTCCGAGGACTGCCAAGTGCCCCGGAGCTGCCCGATCTCCCTGGCAGTCAGACCCCTTCCGGGTCTGACTGTAAAGTGTCTGAGCATGCGTATGCATGCTCAAACAGTTTACACTGCTCTACAATAAAATAGTATTGTAGAGCAGTGTATTAGGCAGCCAGCCCCCTGTTGTAGATAGCTAGGCAGCCAGCCCCCTGTAGTAAAACTCGGTACTCATCATTCCGATGGCCCGGGCAGCTCCTCTTCTATATTCATGTGCACGGAAGGTCCGCGGGAGATCCATTGTCAGCGTCTCTTCTTTCTTCAGGCAGGCACCAGGACCGCGGCAGCTCCATCTGCAATCATAGTTGTGCGCCAGCCAGGCCGTGTGCACTGAGCCATCGCGGTCCTTGCGCCAGCCTGTAGAAAGAAGAAGCGTTGACCACAGGGCTGCGAACGGACCTGCCGCGCACATGAAGATAGAAGAGTAGCTTCCTGGGAATGTTGAGTACTGAGTTTATTTTTTTTATAAAGCGGAGTATAAGCCAAGTAGGGAATTTTCGGCACAAAAAATGTGCTGAGAAACTCTGCTTATACTTGAGTATATACGGTATGTAATTTCATTGTTTACCGCAAGTCCAGTTAACAAAGGAAGACTGCATTTTGTATTACCTGATCTTGAAATAAAATTAATGTGGGTTTTTTCACTTGTAAGAATTGTGGGATTCATTCTGGTAACTATGTTTGGTTGGTCCATCAAGAAATCTACAACATCCATCTGATCATTAAGCAGACCCTGTAAAAAATACATAAAAAGAAACCACATGAGAAAATGTTTAATAGCATACAGCTTTGTTATTCAGACTCAGTTCACACTACTGTTATTATTTCTGATATAGAAGTTCTAAATACAGAAGGTGAACGGGTAGGTACTCCATTCACCTTCCAATCCTCATAGGTTTACATGTACAGGAGGCTCCCTCCTATCCCTTCACACCCTGCGATCGCGCCTGGCCCTGGTATGGGCCCGTATCTGCCTGGTGGCAGATTCAGGCCAAGAGAGGGGATAGAGAAGCAATTCTATGGGGCAGATTTATCAAACTGTCAGAATATTTTTATTTGCCCATGGCAACCAATCACAGATCCCCTTTAAAATATTCAGAGCACTGGTAAAATGAAAGCGGAGCCATGGGCAACTAGAAATATTCAGATTTTAAGACAGCTTGATAAATCTGCCCCTATGTATGTCATTTAGAGGCAATGCGCTCTGCCTGTCAGTGGCCACTATATGGTGCGGCCGTGATTATATCATCATGCCGACGTGTCATACACTGTGCGCACAGTCCAGCAGATTGCGTGACCCTGCCTGGCTGCTTCCGTGAAAAGGAGAAGTCGCAGGGGATTGTCGGACTAGGGAAGCAAGGTAGGTAATACATTTATTTTTTTATGGATCCTACTCCTGGACATTATATTTTTAGGGGGGGGGTCAAAACTCCTGCTGGACAGTATATTATTATGGAGGGTTGGGAATTCCTGCTGGACAGTATATTATTATGGAGGGTTGGGAATTCCTGCTGGATAGTATTCTTTTTAGGGGGTGTGTGTAGAAACAGTATATCATTATGGGGTAGGGGGTTCAAAACTCATAAACAGTATATTAGTAGGGAGGGCACATGTAAACTCCTGGACACTTTGTCATTGGGAGAGGAGGGGGCAGGAAATCCTGGACAGTATATAATTGGGGTGAGGGCTCCAGAACAGTATATATATGGGGAGGGGACTACTGGACAGTATATCATTAAGAGAGGAGATCCTGGACAGTATTTCAGGAAGGGGGGACTCCTGGACAGTATATTATTAGAGGGGGAGGGGATTGGGCCCCTTGACAGTATATTATAAGGGGGCGCTTCTAGACAATATATTATAATGGGTGGGGGGCAGCTCCTGCACAGTATATTATAAAGGGGTCACTTCTAGACAGTATATTATAATGGGGGTGGCTCCACGACCGTATCTTAGGAGTGGGTCTCCTGAACCATATAAAAGAAGACTGAGCACAATTGGAGGCTCCTAGACATTGGGGCAAATTTATCAAGGTGTCAGAATATTTCTAGTTGCTCATGGCAACCAATCACAGCTCAGGTTTCATTTTACCAGTGCTCAGGGAGCTGTGATTGGTTGCCATGGGCAACTAGAAATATTCTGACTTTCAGAAAGCTTGATAAATCTGCCCCATTGTATTTATAACTGGGGCTGCTGAACAACATATTTATTAGCTAAATTAACTGAATAAACTAGTTAGATCTGCTATGCTACATATTACTTATTAGGGAATGGCTGACTACATATAGATTGCTGAGGGAATCTGCTCTGAAGGGGTGCAGGGTTACATATAAATATATAAAATTAATGGGGGTATTTCTTTACTAAATATTAATAAATGAAATAAACTAATTAATAAGAGGATATTGTTGCTATATAACAATTAGTGAGTGTTGTATATAAATATACTGTATGTATTGTATTTCCCATTTCTGAAATAAACACTTATTTGTTACGGAGTGCTGCTTCTCTACCTTGGATTATTGGAACTTTGGGATCCTTGAGTCGGACCTCAACAAGCCTGCACCCTATTTTGGATTTAAATCTGGTTTCACAGTGCTGCTTCATTTCTTAATCTTTTCTAAATTAAGAGGTAGTTTTATCTCTGTGACATTATCCTGCAAGTGACTGTGGTGTTTTTAGGTGCAGAGTTCTGAGATAAGCTGCACGGAGCTGAAGACATCTTGTGGTGATAGTTTGAGGTGATATTTGTACCTAGTGTCATGTTATATTATGACCAAAACACAGTGCACTTAGTTACTTCAGTATGGCCCAAAAAACCTATACGGTGTTGGAGGCATGTAGTATTCTGGATTCAAATGCTAACTCCTGTCATCACCTTCATCTTTTAGTGTCCTGGAAGAGCCCCGAAAAGGTACCCTCGGGCTTCTGTGCAAGAAGTTCCTGAGGCTTCCTGAGGGTGCCTTCTCAGGGTTCTTCCAGATCACTAGAAGACGAGAGTGATGACAGCACTCCAATATAGGAGGCTCAGGAGCTCTGCTCACACGGCATGGCACCCCAAAAGCAATCTAGTGAAAAAGGAGCTCCAAAAGCTAAATTTCGGTCCTTCCCTTTTGAGCCCTGTTGTAGGTCTAGTCTGTAGACTATTTCTGGGGTATTGCTGTATCTGGGAGAACCTGCATAAAGATTTTGGTGTGTTTATCTAAAGTGGCATGAGTTAGGCAAAATAAATTTGGCACTAAAATGACATATTTGAGAAAAAATGTAATTTTTACTCTGCAACATTCATGTTTTAATAAATTTGGGCCAGCGCCTCAGGGATTTAAATGCAAACTTAAATCCTAGAAAAATTCTTTGAGAGGCGTGTCATTTTTAGGGGTAATCTATTGCACTGGTACTTTAGGAGCTCTGAAAGTATACTGTGGCACCTGACAACATTTGTAGTCAAATTGCCTGCCAATTCAATCCCAATTCCCCTTCTGCCAAAACAGCAGTTGACATCCACTTCTGAGATGCTTGAGAGAAACATCCTAGAAATTGTGGGGTGTATTTTTATCTCTAATACCCAAAAAATTTCCACTCCTTTTTTGTTTGATTTCTTGGAAACAATGAAAAAGTTAACAGAATTCCAAAATGTTGATTTGAATGATTTCAGATGTTAAGTTTATAAAATGGTGTTACTTGTGGGGATTTATAGTACATAAGCTTCTAAAAAACTGGTAACCAAAAATATAGCTTTCTTTAAATGGTATAAAAATGAGAACTTGCTATTAAAACTATAAATCTAGCTTCCATAAAAAATAAGAAACGGAAAATAAATTATGGAATTAGAAAGACGACAAATGGCATAAATTTTCTACCAAAAAAAAAATCAGTGTTATGACTTTTTGTCTAATCTGAAACTACTAAATTGATGAATTCTTACCCCCAAAAAATTTTTACCACAAAAAAATCTAAAATCCCTTAGATAAGTTAAAGTGTTGAAAAGTTATTACCACAGAAAGACACTGGTCAGAGAAAAAAAGGGCGGTGCCTTTACATACAAACTGTCTAAAGTGGTTAATTGACAGAAAAAAAGGGCATTTCCATATGGCACAGAGAATCATTTCTTTATGGGCCACATGGTGTCTGTTGTGGACACAATACCTATATGTTAATGTGGGTATAAGGGCCATGGTGACAATTTCAATAGGTGGCATAAATGTTAGACTATTATATATATAGGAGTGTGGAGGGTACAATTTGGTCAGTATGTGGTTATTGTCTCTTGGTATAACTAACCCTAAAAAACTAGAATGTGTTCAGTAATATGTTAAAAATTGCTTCAGTGTTTATATTTCTTAATATACACTCACCGGCCACTTTATTAGGTACACCATGCTAGTAACGGGTTGGACCCCCTTTTGCCTTCAGAACTGCCTCAATTCTTCAAAAAATTTTTACCACAAAAAAATCTAAAATCCCTTAGATAAGTTAAAGTGTTGAAAAGTTATTACCACAGAAAGACACTGGTCAGAGAAAAAAAAGGGAGGTGCCTTTACATACAAACTGTCTAAAGTGGTTAATTGTCAGAAAAAAAGGGCATTTTCATATGGCGCAGAGAAGGGGGAATCATTTCTTTATGGGCCACATGGTGTCTGTTGTGGACAGAATACCTATATGTTAATGTGGGTATAAGGGCCATGGTGACATAATTTCAATAGGTGGCATAAATGTTGGACTATTATTTATATAGGAGTGTGGAGGGTACAATTTAGTCAGTATGTGGTTATTGTCTCTTGGTATAACTAGCCCTAAGAAACTAGAATGTGTTCAGTAATATGTTAAAAATTGCTTCAGTGTTTATATTTCTTAATATATATTAATTTAGTTCTATTTATGACTCTGCCTACGTAATTAATAAGTGTCATTCTATTATTAAATTTAGAGGTCAAATTAGAATTGGAGGACTTCAGCAATTAAAACAAATAAAGGAAACAATAAAACAATTCACATATAAACAGAACTTTATGGGAAACATTGCCATCAAGTTTGAACTGTTACAGTAGTGTATTTAAAAATAAAACTGCGGTTTACAAAAGCAATGGCTTTGGTCTTTTTGGAGGATAGCTTTTGAAAATAGGCCAAGGATTATATAGTTAAACTGAAGTTTAGCCACTACTATTCTGTGCCTTTTCCTCTCTAGCAATAAATGCTGTTTTCATGATCCTTATGTATTTTCATTTTGATGTCTTCCTTGTACTGACTGTGTCTCTGAGTTGATGTACAAGGTAAATGTAATATAAAGCAATCACTTGTATGGCTGCAGGAAATGACAGCCTGTACATCAGGCAAACACAGCTTTAACTAAATATTAGAAATATCTATCCATCTCATAGCTGGTGTCCTGGTCCTCGCTCGTGACCACCCTAGGTTACTCCACTTAAGTATCCCTTGAAAAACTACCTATATGCATCTGTCATACTCGCTATCCTTCTATACTTACTTAAGGGATATTCTGTGGGCCTCAGTACTACCATATAGATTGATGAGGGAACTGCTCTGAAGGGGTGCAGGGTACATTAACTATATAAATAATGGGGGTATTTCTTTACTAATATTAATCAATGAAATAAACTAATAAGAGGATATTTGTTGCTATATAACATTAGTGAGTGTTGTATTAAAATATACTGTATGTATTGTATTTCCCATTTCTGAAATAAACACTTATTGTGTACGGAGTGCTGCTTCTCTACCTTGGATTATTGGAACTTTTGGGGATCCTGAGTCGGACCTCAACAAGCCTTGCACCCTATTTGGATTTAAATCTGGTTTCACAGTGCTCTTGCTTCATTTCTTAATCTTTTCTAAAAGAGGTAGTTTTATCTCTGTACATTATCCTGCAAGTGACTGTGGTGTTTTTTAGGTGCAGAGTTCTGAGATAAGCTGCACCGGAGCTGAAGACACTCTTGTGGTGATATTTTGAGGTGATAGTTTACCTAGTGTTCATGTTAAATTAATGACCAAACACGTGCACTTAGTTACTTCAGTATGGCCCAAAAAACCTATACGTGTGGGGCATGTAGTATTCGGATTCAATGCTAACTCCTGTCATCATCACCCTTCCTCTTTTAGTGTCTTCCTGGAAGAGCCCCGAAAGGTACCCTCGGGCCTTCTTCTGCAAGAAGTTCCTGAGGCTTCCTGAGGGTGCCTTCTCAGGGTTCTTCCAGATCACTAGAAACGAGAGTGATGACAGCACTCCAATATAGGAGGCTCAGGAGCTCTGCTCACACGGGGCATGGCACCCCAAAAGCAATCTAGTGAAAAAGGAGCTCACAAAGCTAAATTTTTCAGGTCCTTCCCTTTGAGCCCGCTGTTTAGTCTAGTCTGTAGACTATTATTTCTGGGGTATTGCTGTAGCTGGGAGAACCTGCATAAAGATTTGGTGTGTTTTATCTTAAAGTGGCATGAGTAGGCAAAATAATTTGGCCTAAAATGACATATTTGAGAAAAAAATGTAATTTTTACTCTGCAACATTCATGTTTTAATAAATTTGGGCCAGCGCCTCAGGGATTTAAATGCAAACTTAAATCCTATCAAAATTCTTTGAGAGGCGTGTCATTTTTAGGGGTAATCTATTTGCACTGGTCCTTTAGGAGCTCTGAAAGTATACTGTGGGCACCTGACAAACATTTGTAGTCAATTGCCTGCCAATTCAATCCCAATGCCCCTTCTGCAAAACAGCAGTTGACATCCACTTCTGAGATGCTTGAGAGAACACCCTAGAAATTGTGGGGTGTATTTTTATCTCTATACCCAAAAATTCCACTCCTTTTTTGGTTGATTTCTTGAAACATAAAAGTTAACAGAAATTCCAAATGTTGATTTGAATGATCTCAGATGTTAGTTTATAAAATGGTGTTACTTGTGGGGATTTATAGTACATAAGCTTCTAAAAACTGGTACCCAAAAATATAGCTTTCTTAAATGGTATGAAATAGAAACTTGCTATTAAAACTATAAACCCAGCTTCCATACAAAATAGAAAACGGAAATAAATTATGGAATTAGACGAACGACAAATGGCATAAATTTTCTACAAAAAAAACATCAGTGTTATGACTTTTTGTCTAATCTGAACTACTAACTATTGATGAATTCCTTACCCCCAAAAATTTTTTCCCACAAAAAATCTAAAATCCCTTATGATAATTAAAAGTGTTGAAAAGTTATTACCACACGCAAGAACACTGGTCAGAGAAAAAAATGGAGGTGCCTTACATCAAACTGTCTAAAGTGGTTAATTGTCAGAAAAAAAGGGCATTTCATATGGCGCAGAGAAGGGGGAATCATTTCTTCTTTATGGGCCACATGGTTGTCTGTTGTGGACAGAATACCTATATGTTAATGTGGGTATAAGGGCCATGGTTGACCATAATTTCAATAGGTGGCATAAATGTTGGACTATTATTTATATAGGAGTGTGGAGGGTACATTTAGTCATATGTGGTTATTGTCTCTTGGTATAAACTAGCCCTAAGAAACGAGAATGTTTCAGTAATATGTAAAATTGCTTCAGTGTTTTAATTTCTTATATATAATTAATTTAGTTCTATTTATGACTCCTGCCTACGTAATTAATAAGTGTCATTCTATTATTAAATTTGAGTTCAATTTTAAAAAATAATTGAGACTTCAGCAATTAAAACAAATAAAGGAAACAATAAAACAATTCACATATAAACAGAACTTTATGGGAACATCTGCCATCAAGTTTGAACTGTTACCAGTAGTGTATTAAAATAAAACTGCGGTTTTACAAAAGCAATGGCTTTGGTCTTTTTGAGGATAGCTTTTGAAAAATAGGCCAAGGATTATATAGTTTAAACTGAAGTTTAGCCACTACTATTCTGTGCCTTTCCTCTCTGCAATAAATGCTGTTTTCTGATCCTTATGTATTTTTCATTTTGATGTCTTCCTTGTCCCGACTGCTGTGTCTCTGTTGATGTACAGGTAAATGTAATATAAAGCAATCACTTGTATGGCTGCAGGAAATGACAGCCTGTACATCAGGCAAACACAGCTTTAACTAAATATTAGAAATATCTATCCATCTCATATGCTTTGTGAATGATAAGCTTACCATGAACACTGCCCTCTGGAAGAACCCTGTGGCATCCATGATCTTCTGTAGAATAACTGTCTCCATCTCTTCTATATCCATCTCCTCACTGTTAAAGGGCACACCATTAAAAAGAACTTGCGGCAATGGGCCCAGGCCACTCTTCTTATAAAAGGTTGCTCCTGCCTGTTTAAATTAGAAGAACAACTGTCTTAAACAAAATTATTCTGACTGTAACATGGAAGTTGCTAATGCCATAAGACATGAATGTTAACTGCATCGGCACTCTAAGGGATGTAGCATGCAAAGCCTGAATATGCACCAAGTGTCTTTCAAAAGTATGTTCTTTCATCAGAAAATTATAACGTAACCATTAAATGTAGCAAACACAAAAATATATGATATTTAAGAAATTCCTATAAGCAGGAATGTTCTGATAATACTGCACTGTACAATTTTCAGTACTTAATATACTGTTAAGGAAATATTTATGGAATGGAAAAAGGCAAAGGATAAGCTTGAAAAATCTGCAGTGACATAGGGATATAGGGAGATTTTGTGTCTTCTAATTTTAAAGGGGTTGTCCGACTTTCATAAAAATTCTGTAGGTGTGCCAAGCGGGCCGTAGTTGCCGGAGCTGAGGTGCCAAGCCCCTGTTTTTTACTTACAGTGGCGCAGGGGATCAGGAGCACCAGAGGAGGGAAGTATTTTTTTACAGCCCCCCCTAGCCAATCTTTAGATTTTTTTATGGATAAGGATTGTGAATTTATTTAAGTTCTTTTGGGCACTAGAGCATTTATTATTGGGATATTATTTTGGTATTATTTTATATTTATTTTTATATTATTTTATAGTCACCAAATTGTTGATGAGTGCGATGTGGAAAAAGGTAGCATTCTGAAAAATTTTACACATTGCGAATAAGACATTTTAAATTCATCATGGACCGGCTGCTGATAAAGTCTAGATCCAAAGTCTGCAGCAATGTCTTTTGACGACATTGCAGTTTCTTCTGCTGTCATGCTTATCACATCAGACACAGCTAGAGAAGGCAGAAGCGGTTTATTAGCACTTCTTGGCCACAAGTACGAGACCCTCCAGCAATTGTGTTCTCTATTATAGGTCAAGCATGCATGATCGATCCCAGCAGTAGGACCCTCACCAATGACCATCTTAGCCCCTCTCCTGTAGTTAAGGAATAACCTGTAATGTTGGGACAACCCCTTTAAGGTAGTTCCAGTAACAGAGATTATATGCTATGTAAATAATATAATTAAAGATCTTTCAAACTGTAAGAAAGGTGTAAAATTAAAATATAAGCTGTTTCACGAGATTGTAGCACAAGCCCTGCTTTCTTTTTGTTGGTTGATGATGCCTTCATTCATTTGTTTTGTTGTATCCAAGTCCTATTCAAATGAATGGGGATTCAGCTGCAATTGAAAAATCTGCAGTGACATAGGGATATAGGGAGATTTTGTGTCTTCTAATTTTAAAGGGGTTGTCCGACTTTCATAAAAATTATGTAGGTGTGCCAAGCGGGCCGTAGTTGCCGGAGCTGAGGTGCCAAGCCCCTGTTTTTTACTTACAGCGGCGCAGGGGATCAGGAGCACCAGAGGAGGGAAGTATTTTTTTTACAGCCCCCCCTAGCCAATCTTTAGATTTTTTTTATGGATAAGGATTGTGAATTTATTTAAGTTCTTTTGGGCACTAGAGCATTTATTATTGGGATATTATTTTGGTATTATTTTATATTTATTTTTATATTATTTTATAGTCACCAAATTGTTGATGAGTGGGATGTGTGTTCAGCATTCTGAAAAATTTTACACATTGCGAATAAGACATTTTAAATTCATCATGGACCGGCTGCTGATCAAGTGCAGATCCAAAGTCTGCAGCAATGTCTTTTGACGACATTGCAGTTTCTTCTGCTGTCATGCTTATCACATCAGACACAGCTAGAGAAGGCAGAAGCGGTTTATTAGCACTTCTTGGCCACAAGTACGAGACCCTCCAGCAATTGTGTTCTCTATTATAGGTCAAGCATGCATGATCGATCCCAGCAGTAGGACCCTCACCAATGACCATCTTAGCCCCTCTCCTGTAGTTAAGGAATAACCTGTAATTTTGGGACAACCCCTTTAAGGTAGTTCCAGTAACAGAGATTATATGCTATGTAAATAATATAATTAAAGATCTTTAATTTATCTTTAAGAAAGGTGTAAAATTAAAATATAAGCTGTTTCACGAGATTGTAGCACAAGCCCTGCTTTCTTTTTGTTGGTTGATGATGCCTTCATTCATTTGTTTTGTTGTATCCAAGTCCTATTCAAATGAATGGGGATTCAGCTGCAACGACAATCACAAAGTATAGTGTTGTGCTCACTCTGCAGTGAAAAGGTTGCAACATCTGACTAAATGCTGCAATCTCACAAGATTGATCTGATATTGGTGATCTATATCATGCTCTCTTTTAATCCAAAAAACACTGCATGTGTAGTATGAAGTAGGTATTTAGACTTTTACAGCTTATTATCTTTATATGAGAGACAGTGAGAGAGATTTATCAGAGGTGCCTGAGAGCTGTCACAACATATAAAATGAAAGCTGAGCTCTCATTGGTTGCCATAAACAACCAGAACATCTGGTATCTCAGACACTTCTGTTAAATCTCCTCCATAAGGCTACGTGTAGTTTACCATGCCGAATCTTGACCAATCTGCATCAGTCTGGTGTCCTTTTTTTTTTACAAATCCACATAAAACTATGGTCTATAACGGTTCAGACTAGGACACTTTTTAATAATAATAGCAATAGAGATGAGCGAGCACTAAAATGCTCGAGTGCTCGTTTCGAATAACGAACCCCTTGAAGTCAATGGGAGACTTGAGCATTTTTCAAGGGGACCAAGGCTCTGCACAGGGAAACTTGGCCAAAAACCTGGAAACCTCAGAAAATTATGGAAACACCACAGAAATGGACAGGAAACAGCAGGGGCAGCATGCATGGATGCCTCTGAGGCTGCCTAATCGCACCATTATGCCAAAATTATGGGCAACAGCATGGCGATGACATAGTGACCGAGTGAGGCGAGATAGCAACTAAAACACCCAATAATTGACCCTGACACTATAGGGGACGGCATGCGGAGGCAGCGTCAGGGCGACATACCCCAAATGGACTCAGGCTTCAAACAAATTAAAAAAAATCCTTTTGGCGAGGATAACGTGTAGCACTGTACGTATCAGTATTTGGCCTGGTTATGGCAGCAGAGAGGAACCAAAGGAGGTGAGCAAGAAACGCTGAAATGATTTCCTATGTGAACAAAAGGTTGACGGTATATTTAGTTGATAACACAGCATGGTGGCGACATAGTGACCAAGTTCCATAAAATATCTGGTGAAACCCCCGAAAAATGAGCCTGACACAGCTCGTTTGCTAAGGGGATGACATGTGGAGGGAGCTATGGAGACAACGTGTGGTGGCAGCTATGGAGACAACGTGTGGACACAGCTGTGGAGACGACATGTGGAGGCTTATATGGAGACAACGTGTGGAGGCACCTAAGGAGACGGCGTCTGGAGGCTGCAATGGAAACGGCGTGTGGAGGCTGCCATGGAGACGACGTGTGGAGGCAATGTGGGGGGGGAAGGGAGTCGCGCACTCAGTCATACAGCTTTGCATCCATTGTCAAAATGAGTGAGCCATATAAAACACCAGAAAATCACAGCCGGTAAAACACCCAAAAATGTAGCCTGACATAGCTCGTTGCTAAGAGGATGACGTGTGGAGGCAGCTATCCAGACGCTGTGTGATGGGAGTTATCGAGACGACGTGTGGAGGCTGCTATGTAGACGACCTGTAGAGGCAGTGGGGACGGTTATGGCACCCGAGTTGAACGTAAGGAGGTGAGAAATGAGGAGTGAAAAGATAGATTTTAGAGGTAAAAGGTTATAGTAGTAGATTAAAGTTGCTGCAGTTAAAACAATGTTAGGGGAAGGAGCAGTGGTGGGCCCGGCCGGAGGTGAACAGCCTTGGTTCCATTGAGTGGGGCGTTTAGAACTCATATGCCTCCGCATACTGGTGGTGGTTAAGCTACCCCTGCTTATCCTGGTGTGGCACAGGTTGCACACCACAGTCTGTCGGTCATCCACTGTTTCTTTAAAGAACCTCCAGACTTGAGAACATCTAGCCCTCGCCACGGGAGCTTTACTACATGAAACATTTGGTGCTGATGCACCAGCTCTGGCCCTGCCTCTCCGTCTGGCCCCACCACTGCCACTTCCAACCTGTTCTGGTATAGGACTCGCCTCCGTCTCAGAAGCACTATCTTCAGCCGGCCTATGAACCCAGCTTGGATCTGTCACCTCATCATCCTCCGATCCCTCGGTCTGCTCCCCCCTCGGACTTCCTGCTCTGACAACAACTTCACCACTGTCTGACAACCGTGTCTCCTCATCGTCCGACACCTCTTTACAGTGCTCACGTGGGTAACATGGGTAGACTACGTGGATGACTGACTCGTGGACAAATGACTTGAAGCATTGTCAGCAATCTACGACATCACCTGTTCGCACTGTTGTGGCCTCAAGAGTGCTCTACCACGAGTCCCAGTAAGTTGAGACATGAAGCTAGGGAGTGTAGCTCTGCGGCGTTCCCCTGCTCCCTCATCAGCAGGTAGTGTCTCACCCCGCCCAGGACCACGGCCTCTGACCCCTGCAATAATTGGATGCCCACGCCCTCGTCCTCTACCCTTAGCCCTCGGGTACAACATTTTCCAAATAAAAGTATTTTATAGACAAAAGAGAAATATAAACTGTACATTTTTTTTGGTAATTTTTTTATGTTTGTTTTTTTGGATTTATAGAAGAACAAAAATGTGCAGAAGAAATCAGACAGCAACCTCCAAAGATGATTGCTATGGCTAGTTTCTAACCAACACAGACAATTTTTAAAAAAATGTCCCGTAATCAAAAAGACCGTATTTCATTGCGCGACACGTGATGTACAGTACGCTTCACCAGCATAGAGAATGGTGTGGAGGCTGCCATGGAGACTACGTGTGGAGGCTGCCATGGAGACGACGTGTGGAGGCTGCCATGGAGACGACGTGTGGAGGCTGCCATGGAGACTACGTGTGGAGGCTGCTATGGAGACTACGTGTGGAGGCTGCTATGGAGACTACGTGTGGAGGCTGCTATGGAGACTACGTGTGGAGGCATGTGGGGGGGGAAGGGAGTCGCGCACTCAGTCATACAGCTTTGCATCCATTGTCAAAATGAGTGAGCCATATAAAACACCAGAAAATCACAGCTGGTAAAACACCCAAAAATGTAGCCTGACATAGCTCGTTGCTAAGGGGACGACGTGTGGAGGCAGCTATCCAGACGCCGTGTGATGGGAGTTATCGAGACGACGTGTGGAGGCTGCTATGTAGACGACCTGTAGAGGCAGTGGGGACGGTTATGGCACCCGAGGTGAACGTAAGGAGGTGAGAAATGAGGAGTGAAAAGATAGATTTTAGAGGTAAAAGGTTATAGTAGTAGATTAAAGTTGCTGCAGTTAAAACGATGTTAGGGGAAGGAGCAGTGGTGGGCCCGGCCGGAGGTGAACAGCCTTGGTTCCATTGAGTGGGGTGTTTTGAACTCATATGCCTCCGCATACTGGTGGTGGTTAAGCTAGTAGTGGTGGAACCCCTGCTTATCCTGGTGTGGCACAGGTTGCACACCACAGTCCGTTGGTCATCCACTGTTTCTTTAAAGAACCTCCAGACTTGAGAACATCTAGCCCTCGCCACGGGAGCTTCACTACATGAAACATTTGGCGCTGATGCACCAGCTCTGGCCCTGCCTCTCCGTCTGGCCCCACCACTGCCACTTCCAACCTGTTCTGGTATAGGACTCGCCTCCGTCTCAGAAGCACTGTCTTCAGCAGGCCTATGAACCCAGCTTGGGTCTGTCACCTCATCATCCTCCGATCCCTCAGTCTGCTCCCCCCTCGGACTTCCTGCTCTGACAACAACTTCACCACTGTCTGACAACCGTGTCTCCTCATCGTCCGACACCTCTTTACACACTTCTTCCACTACGTCAACAATGTCATCATCACCCACAGACTGTGACCATTGGAAAACCTGGGCATCGGGAAAGAGCTCAGCAGCAACCTGAGAAGTGGTTTGTGACTCTGGGAAGGGTCCAGAAAACAGTTCCTCAGAGTATGACGGATCAAATTCCAAATTTTCCTGGGAGGGGGCAGACTGGGGGGAAGGAGGTTGAGGTGGAGGAGCTCGAGGAGTGCTCACTTGGGTAACATGGGTAGACTACGTGGAAGACTGACTCGTGGACAAATGACTTGAAGCATTGTCCGCAATCCACGACATCACCTGTTCGCACTGTTGTGGCCTCAAGAGTGCTCTACCACGAGTCCCAGTAAGTTGAGACATGAAGCTAGGGAGTGTAGCTCTGCGGCGTTCCCCTGCTCCCTCATCAGCAGGTAGTGTCTCACCCCGCCCAGGACCACGGCCTCTGACCCCTGCAATAATTGGATGCCCACGCCCTCGTCCTCAACCCTTAGCCCTCGCGTACAACATTTTCCAAATAAAAGTCTATTTTATAGACAAAAGAGAAATATAAACTGTACATTTTTTTAGTAATTTTTTTAATGTTTTTTTTTTGGATTTATAGAAGAACAAAACGTGCAAAAGAAATCAGACAGCAACCTCCGAAGATGATTGCTATGGCTAGTTTCTAACCAACACAGACAATTTTTTTTAAAATGTCCCGTAATCAAAAAGACCGTATTTGATTGCGCGACACGTGATGTACAGTACGCTTCACCAGCATAGAGAATGTGGATTGGGATTTCTGGAGACTAGCTTGCTAAACAGTAGCAGGCACAACCGTTCAACTACAGTAGACAAAATTTCATTGCTATAACGGAGATTTCCCACCCCAAAAAAAAATTAAAAGAGAATTTTTTTTTGTTTGTTTTTATATCTTTATGAACAAATTTCGCAAGTCTCCCTGCAAATTTGTCACAATATGGTAGTAGCTGCACTCCTAGTGCCAGCAAGCCCAGCCACAAGCAAATAAATAAATAAATAAATATTGCTATTGTAGCCCTAACAAGGGCTGTTGGGTTCTTGTAGAAGCACTCCTGCCTAACACTAATCTAATAGAACACCCTAACGCTATCCCTGACCAGCAGCAGCTCTATCCCTAACGGCATCCAGACAGAGAATGATCCGAGCAGCGCGGGCAGTGGCTAGTATATTCCAGGGTCACCTGATCAGGCCAGCCAACCACTGCTATCGACATGTAAGTGTACCATGTGATGCTGGGTATACTGCAGAGTCTCCTGGCTTGTGATTGGCAGCCAAAAATCAAAATGGCGGGAGATGCTATTTTCTCGAGCTGGTGAAATATTCGTCTGAGCAACTAGCAGTTGTGAGTACGCGATTTACGATGAGTATGTTCGCTCATCTCTAAATAGCAACTGATGGGATCTGGGACCAAGAAAGACTGTACCATCTATATGGCAGGCTTCTTTAAGAAGTGCATCTTTCAAGGAATGTCTTATGAGAACAATATATATCTATATACCTAATAAGATTTGTGCTATCCTCTATGAATGGGCTTGGTGATGTGCTCTCTGAAAGCCACACATGTATTATATGGACACTTTTCATTTCAATTGCCACAAAGCAGTACTACATATACCACCACTGACAGGGAAAGATGTGGTTTCACATAAAAGGTATATCATTTTGGGCTCTGACCTCTTCACAATTTATTAACCTGGAAAAATAGTTCCCTGTCGCATAAGCAATTATATAAAAGCCAAATAAACCTTACAAATTATTTTTCAAATTTGTTTCTAGCTAAAAGTAGGAAAATACTTTGTTATGAACATCATATCCCAACAAGTCAATAGCACATATATCATTGATAAAATACGCAAAATAAGTAGAAAAACAGTTATGAACCATAAACTTATTATTAATGTGCACATTTTATAGGCATTTCTCTGATAAACAGCCTTGCATCCTGATGAGGCAATTAACAGCTGGGAAACAATAATGAAACTTCATCAAACACATCTAAAACGTGGTTTAATATGCCTAACTAATGTTTCCCTAACCAACAGTTTGCTTGTAGTACAAAATCATAAATTAGACACCACCTCCCACTCCAGACCCCTCTCCAAATGCCAAAGGCAAAGGAATGAGAGACTAATCTCTACAATGTGCCATTTATCTTATTTATTATTAGAATTTCTTCATGTTGATGTCTTCAACTTCATCAGATTTACTTTCAGTAAACGGGAACAAGACGACGACTTCCTGGCAGGAATAACTTTTGAGAACATGCAATCTACACAACTCTGAAGTACCCCGTTTTACCTACTTCAAAATGCAGCTGGGAATCTGTGGATACTCCTTTTACAAGGTTAATTAAGTTTAGCAATGTTTAGCAAATATAAAATTGTAAGAGGTTTAAAATTGTGTTAATAAAGGTAATATCACAGGAAATTCAGCAGATGAGGCTGCACATTTGGTCCAAAGTAGCTTTTAGCCCATCGTTAATCCTATGTTGACGCCTTTCTGAGCTTTCTAGGCAACATGGACCCACTTTGTGAACTGCATAAAACCATATTACACATCTGAATCAATAGATATACACATAGGGGCACATTTACTCAGAACAGTGCAAAGTGCACTATGTGCAGTTAACCTGTGTGTAGTGCAGAGTGCGCCGGATTCATCTCTGGCACAAATTCTGCATCAATCTGGTGCCTTCCGCACTGCCAGAGAGAGTGCAGCACTTTTTTTGGTGCACCTTTAACATGGGGCATGTGACACAATTCTGTCGGACTTTGAATGTTGTATGGGGCTCACTGTTCGACGCGCCTTTCAGTGCCGGAATTTGTGTCGTGTGAAGCATAGTGCAACCGTGCCACCAAACAGTCATGTGCGACTCAAATGTGACACAGGCATTTCTTAAATACCTGTGCAAGCAGTTTGCACCTAAAAGAACAGAACAGTCTGACAGAAAACAGGCGCAGAACCCTGATGCCGTTGTCCGGGATTTAAAAAAAACGTTTTTAATGCATGGCCCCAGAGAGGTAAGATAATTATAAAGAGTTGATCCTCCTCCAGCCTCTCATTCAGCCACAGAGATGCCCTTCACTGTCGACTTCTGTTTCTATAAAGAGCCCGGCGGCAATTACGTGCCTGCTATCACCTGCAAGTCCTGCTATAGCAGCTGCATCGCTGCTGATCTGTGTCACTGCCATCTGCAAATGAATAGAAGCCAGCAGGGACGGGCCACGCTGTGGCTAACTGGGAGCACTGGAAGAGGAAAGTATCAGCTTTTTAATATTTACTTACAACCTGGAGCCTAGATAAAAATCTTTTAAATCCAACCCATTTAACTAAATTCTTGTGCAGAACTATAGCAAGTTCATAATGATTTCCCACATAAAACAGACATCTGTATAGATATAGTTTCTGTATAAACCAGGTAATATCACATACCCCGATAGTAAACTTAAAGATCTGATCTCTGCATCGAGTTCATCCACAGCCCCCCTCCTTTTACTATGATCCTAAAGCTTTCACTTGTAGAGCAGTATAATGCATAAAATAGAACACTCCTCAGGTTTAAATACCACTAAGGGTCTTTGGAAGAAGGTCACTTTTCACAGTCTTACTGCTACTAGCAAAATAAACCAAGGTATGGTTGAACAGCTCTTCAGGTCTGACCGCTCCCTAACACTGTTAGCAGCTTTGCATTGTTACAACTGCTGACAGATTGCGGGCCGAGCCCTCTCCATAGCCGGTAAGTCTTTGCTGCATATTCACCTCGATCGCCGCTGGCAATGCTGCCGGCGGCTTCAAAAAGATGGCGCCGCCATCTTGTCGCGGATCGTCGCTCCCCGATGACGTCACGGGGAGCGGCGATCCGTCACCATGGTAGCCTCGGGTGTTCCGAATACCCGAGGCTACTTCGTTTTAACCCATGCATTACATTGTGCTAATTGCACATTGTAATGAATGGGGAGTAAAATCCACATATACTGCCATACAGTAGTATGGCAGTATATGATAGGATAAATCAGACTACTTAGGGTTAGTGTACCCTAGGGAGTCTGAAAAACAGTAAAAGTAAAAATAAAAAAAAGTTTAAAAAAAATATTATAATAAAAAAACCTAAAAATTCTAATCACCCCCCCCCTTTCCCTAGAACTGATATAAATATAAATAAACAGTAAAAATCATAAACAGGTATCGCCGCGTCCAAAAATGCCCGATCTATCAAAATATAATAATGTTTCTTGACTGCGTTTAACCCCGTAACGGAAAATAGCGTCCAAAGTCGAAAATGTTTTTGCCATTTTGAAAAATGTAAAAAAATTAATAAAAAGTGATCAAAAGATCGCACAGTCCCAAAAATTATAGCAATGAAAACGCCATCAAAATTTGCAAAAAATGACATCACCCACAGCTCTGTACACCAAAGTATAAAAAAGTTATTGGCGCCAGTCAGCCCGAAAGTCTGTACCTTTTCCTCTCTAACATATCAGTTTCATATCCTGATGTTTCTTTTGTGCTCCCTTTCCGCTTCCTAGTATTACAGGAATTAATAGGCAACACTTGTAATGCGGAGTAATGACAGCCTGTCCTTCAGCACACACTTAACGTAATAATCGAATAGCTATCCGGCCAGGCCTGGGAATCACTTCCAATGAACCGCCGCGAAGAACCCTTGGCACCCATAGCTTCTGAGAAAAACATCGCCGCTTCTTCGAGATCACACTTCCGCACTACTTGAGGCCCCCGTAAAGACGGCGGCAAGCCACCCGCGTCGCTATAACGCGCATCTCCCTCCTGTGTTAAGAAAGAACAACTACCTCCAATTAGCGACTGTACCGCAGTTCTACGCCATAATCACTGAGGGGAACTCAATCGGCACTCCAAATTGACGGAGCATGCAGCCTGATCTCCCAAAGTCATTTCAAATCTGTTCTTTCGCAAGTATACGTAACATTAAGGCACACAAAAAGAAGAGAGGGAAAATGCCTAGACAGAGGGTCGTGATATCTGCCACTCGACAACTGTGAATTCACTTGGAGACACGGTTTAGGGAACAGAGTTATGGAGAAAGCCAAGAGCTGGAAAAGGCGTCATGGACTGAGGCGATTAGGAGCTTTTGTGTAGATCCTAATTGTCGGGGTTTTCCGACTTGGCGAAAAATCGGGGTAGGTCCGAGTTCGGACCGAGAAAGCGGCCGGAGTCCAGGAGCTGAGGCCAAGCTCCCGTTTTGTTCTTAACAGGGCGCAGGGGCCAGGACCCCAGAGGAGGGAAATTTTTTTCACCCCCCTAGCCAATCTTTAGTTTTTTTGGATAGGGAGTGTGAAATTTATTAATTCTTTTTGGGCACTAGAGCATTTATTTTGGGATATTATTTTGGTATTATTTTATAGTTATTTTTATATTATTTCATAGCATCATCCAACATTGTTGATGAGATGGCTGATGTGTAACAGAGTAGCATTCTGAAAAATTTTACCACATTGGATAAGACATTTTAATTCTCATGACCCGGCTTGCTGATAAAGTTCTAGAATCCAAAGTCTGCATAAGCATATGAGTCTTTTGAGCGACATTCAGTTTCTTCTGCTTTCATCTTATCACATTACAAGACACGTAGGGCGATTAAAGCAGTTATCTTTCACACTTCTTCTATGTGCACATCCCAGTATTCGAGCACTCCCAGCAAGCTGTGTTCTCTATTATAGGTCGAGATGCCATGATCGATGCCCAGGCATGTAGGACCCTCACTTTCAATGACCATCTGTAGTCCCCTTTTACTTGCCTGTGTTCATTATGGGAATAACCTTGTAATGTGGACAACCCTTTAAGGTAAGTTCCAGTCAACAGATTATAGGCTATGTAAAATAATATATAGAGCTTTCAAACTGTAAAAAGGTGATAAATTAAATATAAGCTGTTTCATCAAGATTTGTAGCACACCCGCTGCTTTCTTTTTGTTGGTGATGATGCCTTCATTCATTGTTTTGTTGTATCCAAGTCCTATTCAAATGAATGGGGATTCAGCTGCAATGACAATCACAAAGTATAGTGTTGTGCCTCACTTCTGCATGAAAAGTTGCAACATCTGACTATCTGCATCTCACAAGATTGATCGATTGGGTGATCTATATCATGCTCTCTTTTAATCCAAAAAACACTGCAGTGTGTAGTTGAATGTGGTATTTAGACTTTTACAGCTTATTATCTTTATATGAGAGACAGTGAGAGAGATTTATCAGAGTTGCCTGAGAGCTTTCAACAACATATAATGAAGCTGAGCTCTCCATTGGTTGCCATAAACAACCAAACATCTGGTATCCTCAGACACTCTGTTAAATCTCCTCCATAAGGCTACGTGTAGTTTACCATGGCAATCTTGACCAATCTGCATCAGTCTGGTGTCCTTTTTTTTTTTTTACAATCCAATAACAAAAAACTATGGTCTAATAACGGTTCATACTAGGGCACTTTTTAATATAATAGCAATAGAGATGAGCGAGCACTAAATGCTCGAGTGCTCGTTCGAAAAACGAACCCTTGAAGTCAATGGGATGACTTGAGCATTTTTCAAGGGGACCAAGGCTCGCACAGGGAACACTTGGCCAAAAACCTGACCAACCTCAGAAATTATGGAAACAAACAACCATCAGCATCGGACAGGAACCATGCAGTGGCCATGCCTCATGGATTCTCTCTGTCTGCCTAATCGCACCATTTTGCCAAAATTATGGGCAACAGCATGGGCTATGACATATGACCGAGTGATGCTAGAATAGCAACTAAACGTAACCCCAGTCCTTGACCCTTACCTATGAGGGGACGTCATCGGCAGGCAGCGGTCAGGCTCATACCCCAATGACATCACAGGCTTCAAACAATATTAAAAAAAATCCTTTTCGGCGTGTACGTGTACACTGTACTATTCATATTTGGCCTTGTTATGGCAGCACGCGAGATACTCCAAGGAGTGAGCAGAAACCTGAAATGATTCCTATTGAAAAAGGTTGACGTATATTTTATGATAACCCACAGTGGGGCACATACCAGGACCAAGTTCCATAAAGTATCTGCGTGAACCCCCGAAAAAATGACCTGACACAGCTCGTTTGCTAAGGGGATTGACATGTGGGGAGAGATCTATGAGACACGTGTGGTGGCAGCTATGGAGACACGTTGTGGGACACAGCTGTGGAGACGACATGTGGAGGCTATATGGAGACAACGTGTGGAGGCAACTAAGGAGACTGCGTCTGAGGCTGCAATGGAAACGGCGTGTGGAGGCTGCCATGTACGACGGGTGGAACGCTCCATGGAGACGACGTGTGAGGCTGCCATGGAGACGACGTGTGGAGGCTTGGGGGGGGGGTGGGGGGGGGGGTGGGGGTGAGACGCGCACGTCAGTCTACACTTTGCATCCTTGTCAAAATGGAGTATGCCATAATAAACACCAGAAATCACAGCCGGTAAAACACCCAAAATGTAGCCTGAATAGCTCGTTGCTAAGATATGATACGTGTGGAGGCAGCTATCCGACGCTGTGTGATGGAGTTATCGAGACGACGTGTGGAGCTGCTATGTAGACGACCTGTAGAGGCAGTGGGGACGGTTATGGCACCCGAGTTGAACGTAAGGAGGTGAGAATGAGGAGTGAAAAATAGATTTTGAGGTAAAAGGTTTATAGTAGTAGATCAAAGTTGCTGCAGTTAAACCAATTTAGGGAAGGAGCAGTGGTGGGCCCGGCCGGAGGGTGACCCTTGTCCATTGAGTGGGCGTTTTGAACTCATATGCCTCCGCATACTGGTGGTGGTTAAGCTACCTCGCTTATCCTGTGTGGCACGGTTGCACACACAGTCTGTCGGTCATCCACTGTTTCTTTAAGACCTCAGACTTGAGAACATGCTAGCCCTCGCCACGGAGCTTTCTACATGAAACATTTGGTGCTGATGCACCAGCGTCTGGGCCTGCCTCTCCGTCTGACCCACACACTTGCCGCCCTCTCACAACCTGTTCTGGTATAGGACTCTCGCCTCCGTCTCAGAAGCACTATCTCACCGCCTAAACCCGCTTGGATTGTCACTCATCATCCTCCGATCCCTCGGTCTGCTCCCCCCCCCTCGACTTCCTGCTCTGACAACACTTCACCCACTGTCGACAACCGTGTCTCCTCATCGTCCGACCACCTCTTTACAGTGCTTCACGTGGGTAACATGGGTAAATACTACGTGGATACGGACTCGTGGCACAAATGACTTGAAGCATTGTCAGGCATCCTCTACGACATCACCTGTTCGCACTGTTGTACTCAAGAGTGCTCTACTACGAGGTCCAGTAATTTGAGACATGAAGCAGGAGTGTAGTCTGTCGCGGCGTCCCCGCTCCCCTCAATCAAGCAGGTAGTGTCTCACCCCGCCCAGGACCACGGCCTCTGACCCCTGCAATAATTGGATGCCCAACGCCTCGTCCTCACCCTTACCCGGGGTAACAACATTTTCCAATAAAAGTATTTTAGACAAAAGAAAAATATAAAACTGTACATTTTTTTTGAATCTTTTTTTATGTTTGTTTTTTTGGATTTATACAAGAAAAATGTGCAGAAGAAATCAGACAGCACACCTCCAAAGATGATTGCTTGGCAGTTTTCTAACCAACAACAGACAATTTTGAAAAAACATGTCCCGTAATCAAAAAGACCGTATTCATTGCGCGACACGTGATGTACATTACCTTCATCACCAGCTAGAGAATGTTGATTGGGATTTTCTGGAGACTAGCTTGCTAAACAGTAGCAGGCACAACCGTTCAACTACAGTAGACAAAATTTCATTGCTATAACGGAATTCCCCACCCAAAAAGAAATTAAAGAGAAATTTTTTTTGTTTGTTTTTATAACTTTTTTTTTGTTTTTTTAATATCTTATGAACAATTTCGCAAGTACCTCCCTGCAAATTTGTCACAATATGTAGTAACTGCACTCCTAGTGCCAGCAAGCCAGCCACAAGACAATAAAAAATAAATATCGCTATTGTAGCCCCCTAACAAGGCTAGTGTGGTTCTTGTGAGAAACATCCTGCCTAACACTAATCTAATAAACACCCTAACGCTATCCCTGACCAGCAGCAGCTCTATCCCTAACGGCATCCCAGACAGAGAATGATCCAGCAGCTGCGGCAGTGGCTAGTATATTCCAGGGTCCCTGATCAGGCCAGCAACCACTGCTATCGACCTGTAGTGTACCATGTTGCTGGGTATACGCAGAGTTCCTGGCTTATGATTGCAGCCAAAAATCAAACGGCGGGAGATGCCATTTTCTTGAGCTGGTGAAATATTCGTCTGAGCAACTAGCAGTTGTGAGTACGCGATTTACGATAGTATGTTCGTCATCTCTAATAGGCAACTGATGGGATCTGGGACCAAGAAAGACTGTACATCTTATATGGCAGGCTTCTTTAAGAAGTGCATCTTTCAAGGAATGTTTATGAGAACAATATATATCTATTACCTAATAAGATTTGTGCTACCCTCTATGAATGGGCTTGGTGATGTGCTCTCTGAAAGCCACACATGTATTATATGGACACTTTTCATTTCATTCCTTTCATTTCCACTGACAGGGAAAGATGTGGTTTATCATTTTGGGCTCTGACCTCTTCACAATTTATTAACCTGGAAAAATAGTTTCCCTGTCGCTAAGCAATTATATAAAAGCCAATAACTTACAATTATTTCAATTTGTTCTAGCAAAGGCTAAATACGTTGTTATGAACATCATATCCCAACAAGTCCAATCAGCACATATATCATTGATATAATACGACCAAAATAGTAGAAAAAACATTATGAACCATAAACTTAATTCTAATGTGCACATTTTATAGGCTTTTCTCTATAAACAGCCTTGCAATTCCTGATGAGGCAATTAACGCTGGGAAACAATATGAAACTTCATCAAACACCTCTAAACGTGGTTTATGCCTAACAATGTTCCCTAACCAACATTTTGCTTGTAGTACAAATCATAAATTGACACCACCTCCCACTCCCAGACCCCTCTCCAAATGCCAAGGCAAAGGAATGAAGACAATCTCTACAATGTGCCATTTTATCTTTTATTATTAGAATTTGCTTCATGTTGATGTCTTCAACTTCATCAGATTTCTTTCAGTTAAACGGGAACCAAGACACGACTTCCTGGCAGGAATAACTTTGAGAACATGCAATCTACACACTCTGAAGTACCCGTTTTACCTACTTCAAAATGCAGCTGGGAATCTGTGGACTACGCCTTTTACAAGTTAAATATAGTTTAGCATGTTTAGCAAATATAAAATTGTAAGAGTTTTAAAATTGTTTAGCTAGAAGGTAATATCACAGGAATTCAGCAGAATGAGGCTGCCATTTGGTCCAAGTAGCTTTTAGCCATCGTTAATCCTATGGTTGAGCCTTTCGGACTTTCTAGGCAACATGGACCCACTTTGTTGTGAACTGCTAAAACCATATACACATCTGAATCAATAGATATACACATAGGGGCACATTTACTCAAACAGTGCAAGTGCACTATGTGCAGTTAACCTGTGTGTAGTGCAGAGGTGGCCCGCCGGATTCATCTCTGGCACAAATTTGACATCAATCTGGTGCCTTTCCGCACATGCCAGAGAGGATGCACACTTTTTTGGGTGCACCTTTAACATGGGCCATGTGACACAATTCTGTCGGACTTTGAATTGTTTATGGGGCTCACTGTTCGACGCCCTTTCATGTCCGGAATTTGTGTCGTGTGAAGCTAGTGCAACCGTGCCACCAAACAGTTCATGTGCGACCCAATGTGACACAGGCTTCTTTCTAAATACCTGTTGCAGCAGTTTGCACCTAAAGAATACGCAAAGTCTGACAGAAAACAGGCGCAGAACCCTGATGCCGTTGTCCGGGATTTAAAAAAACGTTTTAATGCATGGCCCAGAGAGGTAAGATAATTATAAAAGAGGTGATCCTCTCCAGCCTCTCATTCAGCCACAGAGATGCCCTCACTGGTCGACTTCTGTTTCTATAAAGAGCCCGGCGCATTCGTGCCTTCATCACCTGCAAGTCCTGCGTATAGCAGCTGCATCTGCTGCGACCTGTGTTGTCACTGCCATCTGCAATGATAGAAGCCAGCAGGGACGGGCACGCTGTGGCTAACTGGGAGCACTGGAAGAGGAAAAGTACAGCTTTTTAATATTTACGTCAACCTGGAGCCTAGATAAAAATCTTTTAATCCAACCCATTTAACTAAATTCTTGTGCAGAACTATAGCAAGTTCACTAATGATTTGCCCAATAAACAGACCTGTTAAGATATAGTTTTGTATAAACCATGGTAATATCACACTACCCAGATAGTCAACTTAAGATTGATCTTGCTCGAGTTCATCCACAGCCCCCTCCAGTTTACTATGATCCTAAAGCTTTCACTTGTATAGCAGTATAATGCATAAAAATAGAACCCTCCTCAGGTTTAAATACCACTAAGAGTCTTGGAGAAGTCACAGTCGTGCTGCTACTAGCAAAAATAAACCAGTATGGTTGAACAGCTCTTCAGGTCTGACCGCTCCCTAACACTGTTAGCAGCTTTGCATTGTTACAACTGCTGACAGATTGCGGGCCGAGCCCTCTCCATAGCCGGTAAGTCTTGCTGCATTCAACCTCGATCGCCGCTGGCATGCTGCCGGCGGCTTCAAAATATGGCGCCGGCATCTTGTCGCGGATCGTCGCTCCCCGATCGTCACGGGAGCGGGATCCGTCACCATGGTAGCCTCGGGTGTTCGAATACCCGAGGCTACTTCGTTTAACCCATGCATTCATTGTGCTAATTGCACATTGTAATGAATGGGGAGTAAAATCCACATTATACTGCCATACAGTAGTATGGCAGTAATGATAGGATAAATCAACTACCTAGGGTTAGTTGTACCCTAGGGAGTCTGAAAAACGTAAAAGTAAAATAAAAAAAAAGTTTAAAAGAAATTTATAATAAAAAAACCTAAAATTCAAATCACCCCCCCCCTTTCCTAGACTGATATAATATAATAAACAGTAAAATCATAAACAGGTATCGCGCGTCCAAAATGCCCGATCTATCAAATATAATGTTTCTTGACCTGCTTTGAACCCGTACGGAAAATAGCGTCGCACAGTTCGAAATGTTTTTGCCATTTTGAAAAATGTAAAAAAATTAATAAAAAGTGATCAAAAGATCGCACAGTCCCAAAAATTATAGCAATGAAAACGCCATCAAAATTTGCAAAAAATGACATCACCCACAGCTCTGTACACCAAAGTATAAAAAAGTTATTGGCGCCAGAAGATGGCAAAATTATAATATATAAAAAAAATATATATTTTATACAGGAGGTTTTAATTTTTTTTAAAACATTATAAAACCTATACAAATTTGGTATCCACGTGATCGTACCGACCCAAAGAATAAAGTAGACATGTCATATGGGACGCAGAGTGAAAGCTGTAAACTCCAAGCCCACATGAAAACGTTGCAAATGTGGTTTTTCACCATTTTCACTGCATTTGGAATTTTTTTCCCGCTTCCCAGTACACGCCATGGAATATTAAATACCATCACTATAAAGGGCAATTTGTTAAGCAGAAAATAAGCCATAACACAGCTCTTTCTGTGGAAAAATAAAAAAGTTATAGATTTTTGAAGTTGGTGAGTGAAAAATGGAAGTGAAAAACTAAAAAAGGCCAAGTCATTAAGGGGTTAAAAGAAGTTGGTTGCAGAACTCCTTTAAGACAGGTCCAGAGAGTGGTTTAATTAAATAAATAAATAAATGTCATAATACCATTGATTTTATTTCTATAATGACATATTGCCCGGATCCCTGGCTGCCTCCTAGTCTCTTTTGACACTGTCCAAATGCCACTCAGTATCTAAGGTGAGTCAGTACTGCAGACACTAACTGGCGCAAAACTGCATTCTGTGCTACAAGAAGAGGGGACCTTATTTGATTTAGTTCTAGTTTAGTTTTTATTTTTTCTGTTCATCTAGACATGAAAACATGACAGCTGTAGTCACACAGGTCATAGAACTTATTATTTCAACTACTTTTACCTTTATGTTGCTGATAATCTTAATTTGCTTTTCACTTCAGAGTTAATGGTTTTCTGTCAAACAGCTAAAATTAATAGTTTCTTAATTATATGAGACCACTAACCTTCAACCTTAGATTGTATTCAGAATTTGAACCCAAGACACTGTCTACATCAGCCTGAGGAAAATGGTATTTCAGTACAGACTTCACAATATCCTTAGTCAACGATTCTCCATCATCTATTTTATTGTACATCTGTAAAAGATATTTAAAAGTTCTGTAAATAAAACTTAACGATAGACAGGCTACATACATTCCAATGTATACATTCCAGAGATACTAGGTAGTAATATTGCAGGTTTATCTTTTTATGACTGGGGTCTTTGGTCCGACAACTTTGGTCCTTTAAGATTGCAAACACTTCATCTATTTTAAAACAGAAGTCATTTCAGCTCATTTTTAATATTGTGTGGAGGAAGGGGGGTGTTGTGAACATTTTTCTAATCTACTTTATTAAAAACTTCTGTGACTGTTAATGTGTGATGAGACAAAACTTTACCCACATTAGGGGTAACTCCATGTGGGCACTTTATATTAGAATTTCTAGTGACACAATCTAATATTTCAAGAAAAGACAACATGCAACATTTTAACCCTTCAGAAGTCTGTTTTTCCGTTTGTCTTTTCCTTCCTCTCATTCAAAAAGCTGTAACTTTTTCCCTTTACAGAGATGTGTCACGGCTTATTGTGACTCACCGGGAGTAAGGTAACCTTCATATATTTGTCATCCAACAGCAGATCGACAAAAACAGCCTTAATCTTGATCAAGATTAAGATTAAGGCTGTTTGACAAAAAGTGCAGCTCTGCTGTGTGAGATATGCAAGTTCTTTTAAAACAACACAATTTTGATTGGATTCTGGGTGCTAGATCTTTTTTCTCTGGGGCTCTGGTAATGCCCCTAAAGCACTTCTGAATCAAAAGCATAATTTAAAAGTTGATTTTAGAAGGACGGAGGCAATGGATAACAAATATAAGAAAATACTCATAGATCCAGATACCACGACTGTGGTTAAGTGTTCCTTGATTATCATGATGGATTTAAGTGGTAGATTTCCTTTACATTTAAATGCTCAGAACATCAAGAGATAGACTATGTGAGTGAAAAAACTTGATCAATACATACACTAATAAGTAAAGAGAAAGCATGAGAAGTGTCTGATTCATCAGCCACGTAATTAAAGGCACGCAATAATGCAGTTCCAGCATCTTCAATGGTTTCACCGTTTTCAGTAGAACTAACCACAAACACCAAACCAATCCTATAAAAAAAATTTAAAAAATGAAATAGTAAATAAAACAATTCTGTAGATACAGGAATATGAAAAAGTACTTGTCACATCTCTCATGGGACATTTCTTTAGTTTTGGACCAAAGTTCCTCAAGAAACACTCCCCCCCCCTCCCCACACTCTGAGAAAGTGCACAGTAATATTTACCTATATTTTTCATATAATTTGTCACCATTGCTAGTGCATAAAATCAATAATCTCACATAGGATTAGGCTGATTACATAAAGAATTTAATGTAAAATTAGGGTAAGTGCCAGTGGTGTGTATTACCTGCGGTTTTTGCCATGCAGAATTTCCTGTGGGAAAAACCGCAGCATATAGTAGCATAACAGTATGTGTGATTAAAACTAATCCCATGCAAGAACAATGCTGGGAAAAAAAACACCTTTCCGCTGCAGATTTTTCATCAACTGCAACAA